>KV875262.1:392511-497107 GCA_001879505.1 Calonectria pseudoreteaudii | reverse complement strand
GGGGGGGGGGGGGGGGGGGGGGGGGGGGGGGGGGGGCGGCTAGCGCGCACCTTGACGCGGCGCTGCTTGCACCGCAAGCATCCCGTGCGAGACTTCTTGTAGCCCAGGGCCGGCATTTTCAGCAGCTATTTTTCAATGGATCTTGCGATGCATCGACGTCATGGGCTTGGCCGCTGTACTACGCGTATGGTGTTGTGGAGCTGGAGTTGTCATGAGATGGATCCGGGGAAACCGTGGCACATTGGCTCCCGCATCACGTGCATTGAACTCTGAACTGTAGTCGTGGGGTGGGGCTGTGGCTTGCCCGGTGGAATGGATGTATTCATAGTTGAGGCGGGGAGAGGAGTCCAGTGTTGTTGATGTGGTCATTTTGAAAAGTAAAACGGTGTCTTACTAGAGTATTGGCCCATCTAACACACTCGGCAGACCCTGTATTCCAGGACAAAGGAAAGTGACTCGGTTGGCTGACGATAGCTTGAGCGGAGCCAGGAATTAAGCGACCAACCAAAGTGCCACAATGTGATACAGGGTAAGCAGACACGGTCGGAGCAAAACAAAAAAGCAAGCTGTCTCAGAACTTCCCCGTCTATCCGATAAGACACCACGGGCCTTATCTCTTGGCATTCAGCCCCCGGCATGCAAGGCGTCGAAGCTTCACGCAGCTTGATAAGACATCGACCACTCCCAGGCCTCAATTCGTAGCACCGCGCCAACTTCTTCCCTATGAGGGATAGGAGGAAGTCTCGGAGGCCATGGTCATCATCAGCTTTTCTGCCCGATGCCTGGCCTATTCCCGCCAGGGGGCCAGATTAACACAGAATGCCAAGAGATTTGCATACGTGATCTGCTGGGCAGCATACAAGAGGGAAGGAGGGTATAAGTAGATGAGTGCCTGGTCTCTTTTTCCGGCTCTGGTAAAAAGCAAAGACGCACCTTACAGTAGCGTCCGTTCAAGGGGTGAAAAAAAAAAATAAAGAACCCCAGCAAAGGTGTCGTCAATTAAGCTTATTTTCAAGGACGGACACGCCAAAAAATATCACCAATCAGCTCCCTACTCAACATCTGACAGCACACCCACCCCCCGAACCATCCGTACCGCGACGGCTAGTCGTCATCATCAACAATGTCGACAATCACTCCGGTCACTGAGTGGCCCGACTACAGCGTCGACCCTCAGGGCGGCGACCCCATCACGCAGGATCTCAATGCTCCCTACGACAAGGTGAGTTCAAGGCTCGACATGTAATACTTCGTGCACACTTCTCACACGGCTTTTTGAATAAAAGGGCGATCTTTGCTGGCTGCTGGTGTGCACCATTCTGTGCTGGCAAATCACTCCAGCCATCGGCTTCCTCTACGCCGGCATGCACCGCAGCAAGTCGGCCTTGACCATGATTCTCCAATCGCTATTCTGCGCATGCGCTTGCGGTATCCAGTTCTGGGTGTACGGCTACTCTCTTTACCAGTCGAGAACCACCAACCCCATCCTGGGTGACATGTCGCTGGCCGGCCTCCATAACGTCCTTGCTGCGCCGTCGCTTGCCAACGCTGATGTTCCCGACATCCTCTGTAAGCATTACACTCCGGGCGACCTGAAAGAAAGGTCACCAAAAAAACAGAACTGACAAATCAACTCGAAGATGCTGCATTTGGTTTCACCTTCGTTACTGCCACCGCCATGATTTTGGCTGGCGCCATGCTGGAGCGTGGTCGACTTTTCCCCAGCATGATCTTCTTGCTCTGCTGGACCACTTTCGTCTACTACATGTACGTAACCTGTTGATTATTCCCGCGCAGAAGAAATCCCGATGCTGATATGGTGTGAAACGCAGCCTTGCTTACTGGGAGTGGAACCCCAGCGGCTGGCTGTACAAGCTCGGCCTCTACGACTTTGCCGGCTCCGGCCCCGTCCACATTGCCAGTGGATTCGGCGCCCTTGCCTGGTCCATGATGCTGGGACCCCGAATCACCGACAGCACCGTCAAGCAGCGAAAGGCCGTTCACTTCAAGCCCCACAGCCCCTTGCTCATGTGCATCGGCACCGTCTTCATTTGGTTCGGCTGGTTCGCCTTCAACGGCGCCAGCACGGCCAACCTGAGCCTGCGATCCGTCTACGTCGTCGTCAACACCAACTTTGCGGCCTGCGGCGGCGGCATCGGCTGGGTCATTCTCGACTACCTCTACACCAAGAAGTTTAGCTTGGTCGGGTTCTGCTCGGGCATCATCTCTGGTTTGGTGGGAATTACACCAGCTGCTGGCTTTGGTAAGACATGAGACACCCCCTCTCCTCACACACACTAGGATCGAAACTATTTACTAATGACGATGCTAGTTCCCGTCTATGTCTCGGCACTCATCGGCTTCCTCACTGCCATCTTCTGTTTCTACGTCGCCAAGTACAAGTACATCCTCTCCATTGACGACGGTCTGGACATTTTCGCCATCCACGGCATGGGCGGCTACTTTGGCGACATCCTGACGGGTCTTTTCGCTGCCCAGTTTGTGCCCGCGCTCGATGGCGTCAGCGGCGACTCGTACGCCGGTGGATGGTGGAACAGGAACTGGCGCCAGCTGGGACTTCAGCTCGCGGGTGCCACGACGTGCGCCGCCTGGTCCTTCTTCGTCTCGTGCATCCTGCTCTTCGTCATCAACAAGATTCCCGGCCTCCACCTCCGAGCCAGCGAGGAGAGCGAGATTCGCGGCCTCGACTTTGCCTACCTCTCCGACGTCGACTGGGAGGGGCTGATGGTGGGGGACCCGGCCCTGGCCGTGACGGACGGGGTTGCGCGAAGCTCAAGTTCGCCTAGGATGAGCGAACCTGTGATGGAGGAGACGAAAAGGGACTAAATACGGTCTTGATTAGTCCGATGTGAAGCGGGGAGGGCGGGATGAGCGCTTGATCTTTTTTTGACTACGTGTGACAATTTTATTTCATTGTACCGTGCTCTAGGGTGGGGCGACGTTTGAACATTTATAGAGCATTAATATTACTACACTACACAAGACCTCGGCGTAGATAGGGAAGCCATTGAATGCGCTCGGTCGCCAGGCCTCTTTTGCCTAAATTGTGGCAATCTGCATGACACACCGAATTATGCTCCTCCTAGACCAATGGTATTCAATCTTTTCTTGGTTCGTTACTTTTGTATGTCTCAATATAAATGCTCAATATTTTGCTATGTCGAAAAAATTCAAGTTTGATCTCGATAGTGTTAAAACACGAGCTTGGACTCGATTGAAAAGCTTTCGCTGGGCTTCAAGACCTCATGTTTGCAGGACGATTTGATCAGACAATTTTGAGATTTTGTTGGGAATATGGGGTGGCTGCAGGTGTTTTTTTGGCTAGTTGTTGTTGTTTTGACGAATTTTGGTGTCTCCCGCCTAAAAAGGCCTGGACCTCACGATGGCTGTCGCTAGAAC
Source organism: Calonectria pseudoreteaudii (assembly GCA_001879505.1). Taxonomy (NCBI): domain Eukaryota; kingdom Fungi; phylum Ascomycota; class Sordariomycetes; order Hypocreales; family Nectriaceae; genus Calonectria; species Calonectria pseudoreteaudii. The sequence continues at coordinate 493,687 of KV875262.1, read as the reverse complement.
TACCGTGGGCCGCTTGAGCTGTCGCTGCGGGGCCCCATAGCTATTGCTGTGGACCGCGAGGGCCACTGCTTTGGTCGCCGCTTTGGTGACGGCTAGAAGTGTTCTGAGTCTCAAAATGACGTTTTTTGCAAGTTTATTTAATTCATATTATATATAGAATGATCATCGACGAAGGGTCGCGGTGGTTCTGTACGCGCAAATCCTGCGTAGTAAACAGGAGGAGTATTATGATTGTGCGTTCGAATGCATGAATTTTGGTAGGAAAGGCATAACCTTGGCTATCAAACCATAACCTCGGCTTCAGCCATAACTAGATATCGCGGCCCAATCAGAGCCAACAACTCTGCTGTGCGGTTGCTACTGCCGTATTCCGTAATAAAATACGTGCCATGTCTTCCCCCCCCCAATGGGCATCGAATGAAGCCACACAGAATACCATGGACGAGACCAAATCAGATTCACCGACGTGGAATCGGCACATCGACCTCGATGCGGTGTCCTTATCACTACGGCATGGGAGCGGGGTTTGGCATGCGTCAAGTTTATCTAGATGCGGTTAGCCCCCTGTGCAAGCTAGCCATGGAAGCTTCTGACACCAATCCAAACAGCCGTCCAGTGATTGATTCATGCTGAGGACAACAAGCCGTCTTTGGCGTAGTAGTGTGCGTATAAAGTAACATGCCAACGGCTGCTCATCATATGACGTCCCCAAACTTGTATCCTCACTCCACACGTGCTGCAAACCCATTCCCCAACATCAAAATTCATCATGCCCGTTCTTTCTGAGATCGTCCCGCTGAGCCAAAGCCCAGCTCTGTTTGGCGCCTTCTTATCTCTCGGTGCACTCTCCGTCATTGTACACTGTATACTTCAAAATCCAAAGCTTCTCAACCGCCTCTCCAACCTGTTCGTTGCGGCGAAACCAAATAAAACTAACAAGGGTCCCGGTGCCGACTATGTGAATGTCTTCCCACCCGCTCCTCCCGGTTTCAAGACGGCCGATTTGACCAAGCTGCCCAAGGCCAAAATTTTAAAACTGGATGAGGATTACCGCAAAGCGGATCCATCCAGCTATGTATTTAGTGGGTTTCGTGTGAGCGATATTAAGAACATGGAAACTTTTCCCGACTACGCAGCGCTGTCAGGTGTTCCTTTGCCAACGCCTCTTGAGGATTTTGACATTGATAAAGCTACACCAAGGCCGTACCGACCTTTTCGATGGACGTATCATCAAACCATGTGTAGGTAGCGTTGAAGACTTTCATTTCCAAAGCTGACACATCTGCAGCACTGACTAAACTGGAGCCGGATTTCTGGGTCGAGCTGGAGAACACGTACCGCGAGCGCATTGCTCAGCGACAAGAGCTCTACAGAAAGCATGGCAAGGATGTTCTCCAAGCCATGCCAGGTTCTGAGCTCGTCTGCAAGGAGCTGATGGAGATGGTTCTGCAATTCGTCTGTGCGCGGTACCCAAAGCAGTTCGAGCTCAAGGGAAAGAAGACACTTGTGAATCATATTCTTGACACCGAAACCGACTTGGAAAAGACGGATCCACTCATTGTGCTCTTGAACAACGTTCCGGAAGACTTTGGCATGGCCCTGCGAGACCCCGAAACTGGTCGCTACATCTTCCGAGCCGGCCTCATTTGCTCCTCAGTTGGGTGGAGTGTTGGTACCAAGATTGGACTTGGATTGCCGGACATTCACAAGACGGTTCCTGACTACAAGGAGAAGATGGAACTCAGCATGGACAGGTTCGTATTGCGCACCAGTACCAGCGAGACATGACTGACGCGTGCCGTTAGATTTTTCACCAAAATGCCCACAGACAGCCCCATCCAGAGGGGCTCGTGGGGCATTGAGGTTGGGCAGCCGCTCTACATTCAAGAGGACGACCCTGACTTTGCCCTTCGAGAGACGCAAAACCCGGACCTCAAGCTCGATGATCTGCACCTGCGCGTCGACTGGCAGAGCCTGCGCAGGCTGCCGTTGTCGGGCGGCATCATCTTTGGCTTCAAGGCCCTGTTCACCCCGATCACCGAATTTGAGGATGAGCCCTACATTCCTTCTCTGGTGCTCAAGATTTACAACGAAGGCAAGGAGAACCTCATGAAATACAAAGCTGCTTTCCACACGGAGCACGTTGTCAAGCCCACTATGCAGAAGTACGAAAAGGCGCAGATCGAAAAGGGGCTGATTGAAAAGAACTGGGAGCACCGCACACTCCCGGAGAGCCCTTTCTTCAAGGGCTGGGAGAAAAAGTGGAGGCTGAAATGAGTCATGGCGCAGGCAGTTTTGGGTGAACGGCGTACGAGGTCATGTTGATGACAGGAACTAACGGGTTTTTTTTTTATTTTGTATATGCGAGGTTAATATTGTCTTATAAATAACTCATCTGGATGAAGTACGAATACCTGATTTTCACAACAATAAGCAGCATGTATTTGTTGATTCAATTCCCGTTATCCGTACCTATGATCGCGAGCGTTGTGATTATTGACTTGCCGTATCTGTTGGCCCGACGGGCTAATTGATGGAGTAGGATGCGCGGATCTTCACACTATGACATCACATCTGATGTCCCAACCACCGGTCTATCTAATAGGCTACAATACAGGTCGGTAGGTTGCCTGGAATTATTTCACGCTACTCTTGAGTGTTGGGTCGCCTTTCAGGTCAGGAGGTGGAATAGCTCAGGGAACCGAGGTAGACGGTGGGTTTCATTCTATTCTGGGCGTCTCGGCCAATCTTGATCGGCGCCCTTGTTGGCGCCTATGGAGACGCAGTGTGAATAACCGTGCATTCTGTTACATCAATTAGCCCGTCGGGCCAACAGATAACTCAATAATCGCAATGTTCACGATCACAGGCACCAACAACGGGCGCTAAGAGGAAAAGGCTTACGGCGAACCAAGCCGTAACACGCAGCACATAAAAGTGTAAAAATCGTTAAGCGCTAGACCTTTCACCAAGCCCCAAGGCAGAGAGGTGCGAGGCAAATTGTGGACACTTTCAGGACTATCTTGTTGCTCTCGTATGATGCTCAAGCGCCAGGCCACATTCAGGGCTTGGGGTCAGAACAGGCTAAGGCAAACTTGTGGCATTTATTCTGGGCTACTGGGTGTGATATCTAGGCGCCGGGCTATCTATTGGCCTACAAAAGTTTGTTGGTTCTGTTATACCTTGTCATGTGCCTTTAAATGTTGTTGGTTCTGTTGTATGTTGGTTGGTACCTGGCTTTATCACACACTAGTAAACAGCATGGGTCGGCCGCACCATGGCTGGGAAACCATGCCAGGTAAACAGGCCATTGCGAAATTTGATTCCCAATGTACTAGTCCTAGATTTTTGTATTGAATGATTTGGGCTATATATATTCAGCTCTGTGTCCTTCTAATCCCCTCATTCCATCATCGCTTTCATACCTTTCCTGGCTATCCAATACACTCATCACCTTGATCATGGCCAATTAGCATTGTTATTTCATTGGGGTGCGTTTCTAGTCTTTTTGCTCCATTTTATGTTGAACGGTTACATCAGTGTTGATGGCGGAGACATTACCATGCCACAGATAGTTTCTCGTTAATATAAAAACAGCCAGTAACTGAGACTTTGGGGACACAGTTAGCAACTTTCCTTTAATTAGTGTAGTATACTGCTGGTTTGCTAGTAGGTAAAGGTTGGGCTCAGACTTCCCAGTCGGCACTACACGAGCTATGAGGGACCTGTTGACATCCCTGGCCAGGGCTCTCAGTGCGCTCAGCGTTCTTTTCAGTCGAAAAAAAAAAATAAGTATCTAGACTGAAACGAATCCCTTATAAGCTATGAAGGGCAGTCAAACCTGAGTCGCCAGTCTCTGAGTTGAAGTGAATAACTTGAAACAGGGATTCCGGCCGAATTGCATGTACCCCACATTGAGCCACTGCAAGGTACGGTCACGGGGATAGCGCATAGTACTGCCGACACGGGCCGTCGTGGCTTCCGAAATACACTAATCAACCCGATACCCGATCTTCCCACGCAGACCTCTTATCAGCACGTGCCCAGTGCTTAGTCATTTGGATAGGGGTATCCACAATTCGAGCTGGCGGACTAAACCTAGGCTCCCGCTCCAATCCATCACTGGAGGCAGCTGGTTGCCCAGCGAAACTAAAAGACAACGGATGCCCGGCCGAATCGAAGGTCATCAAACACGCTGCCAATACCACAAAGCAGCCCTTCACCCAAGTAAAATATCCGGCTCGCTTTGCATCCGTCGAACGCCCGCGCTAACCCTAGCCAGGATGGAGCAATGGTCTGTTTCTGCAAGCTCGAGACAAGGTTCAATGGCCGGTCCAACTCAGATTGCGGACAGTCCCTTTGACGAAGCTGCATCCGAGTCTGAACTCGGGCGAAACGGCAAGTCGCAACCGTTCTCCATTTAGCAGTCACTAACATCCCCCGAGCCATCTCGACACTCCTGCAGCCACCAATTGTCCATCGCACGCTTCAACCGCACGCGTATTCATCAGAATTAAGCTGGTATAAGCCACCAACCGCTCGAGATATCCCCCCTGTCGCTTTGACGAATATCCAGACGGTCGAATCTACCAAGTTTATAGCTTACATTTCTCAAGTTGGCTCAATATATAAAGACCTGCAGAGGCTGAGAGATGTTGAGGGCGAACCTAGAGATGGCCAAGGGCGCAAGGCAAGCTACATCTCCGAGGTACGCCAAGATTCTCTCTATCCTGGAATGCAGTCGAAACTCCGTCGAAAGGGCTCGACCGTATCCATTGCGTCCATCTCCTCGCAAAACCAGTCCCTTCCACGTAGACGAGATAGCTTGAGTGGCAGCCGCAAGACTCTACTATCCTCGCTCTCCACCATCCCCGCCGTTTATGCCAGCGAAGACTTTCACCTTGAAAATCCAAGGACCTTCGATCTCGTCAGTGAGCGCTCTGATGTTGTGCCGTCCAATCCTACTGTGAGCGCCGAAGGGGGGAATGTGCCGCCTCCAAGAAAAGCGCTTGCTACAAACGCGATTCTCCAGGAGAAGCTCTCATGGTACATGGACACAGTGGAGGCGCATCTGGTTACTTCTATTTCACGGGCTTCGACCGCATTTTTCTCGACCCTCGACTCACTGAGAGAGCTTCACTCAAAAGCGGCCGAATCCGCCCATGCGATACATAAGCTGAGGCAGGATCTTTTGTCGGTGAACGAGGATGTTGTCAAAGGAGGCTTACAGCTCCTAAGCAAACGCCAAGAGAAACGCAATTTGCAGCAACTAAGAGACGCAGTCCTACAACTGAAACGTATCGTCGAAGGGGTCTCCCAATGCGAGTCTCTCGTTGATGATGGTGAGATGGAAAAGGCGCTTGCTAAAATAGATACCGTGGAGTTGCTAATGTGTGGCAAACACGAGCAGGACTCGTGCGACGGAGCTTCAACTGAGACTCGACTCCCAGATATGCACAGAACAGCAGCACTACGTGGAGTAGAAAGTGATCTCGCGATTCTTCGATCTCGAATCAGTACGGTGTACGAATCTCAAATCCACAGTCATCTTATAGCGGACCTCCAACATCATATCCAGTCTGTATCGATGCCCGATATTCTCACAAGGTGGGAGTCTGCATCTCTACCGAGAAGAAGAAGTCAAATTCGAGAACCTTCAGCGTCTTCGGCATACATGATCATGGGTCAAGAGCTCCGCACGGCGCTCAAGCGTGACATTTCCGGCCTGCATCGGTCTAAATCCATCTCGACGGCTATTAACGCCTACAGGGGTTTAGTTTTGCAAGAAGTTCAAAAAGTTATTCGCAGACCTCTTCCCAGTTCAACCGATGACAATGACTCTATTATGTCTGGGTCATCTCGTGGAGATCGCGGCCTCACCCGGCAGGAGAAGTCTTCTATTCTTGCCCGAAATATCCGTGATCTAAACGCCGATGATGCCGAGACACTTTTAGCTACGATATACGTCAGCGTTGCAGAAACGCTAAGGCGACTAAAAACGCAGTCCAGTCTTCTCTTAGATGCTGCCTCCGCGAACGCTGACACCGAAACTGACCAGCAATTGAAGCCCTCAGTGCTTCGGTCGCCGCTTAGCAGTCCGAAGCCAACAGGGAATGCCCCTGTATTTGAGATTCAGGAGGAGATATACGCAGCACTGGGCCTCCCTAGTCTTCTAGCACAGGCAGTGGATCTCAGTCACGAAAAGATCAGCAGGATTCTTCGCGTGCGATCTCAGCAAGTCACAGCCCTACCACTCGCACACTTTCTACGCTACTTCACCCTCAATCTCTTCTTTGCAAATGAATGCGAAGCCATTTCCGGGCGACCAGCGGTGGCTCTGCAAACCGTCATCAACGATCAGATCAAGAATTTTATCGTGGCACACCGGGATAGGGAAATGCAAACTCTGGCAACAGGAATGAGCGCCGACGACTGGCAAGATAAAGATTTCACCGCTCAGGACAACGAGATTTTGAAACAAGTCCTGGAGTGTAGTACTTCAGATCCTTCAGCGTGGGCTGAAACAAGCAAGATCTGGGCACCACTGCCTCTGAATGAAACCGAAGAGGGAGAAAGTGCCGACCTGTCCAGAACCAAAAGACCACCAAAGGACAAGGCTGCCGGCGCTATTATCGAGGAAGAAAGCTTCGTGCTACCCTGTTCCGCTATGCTTTGCCTAGTGGGGTTATCAAATTTTCTTCGCTTGATAAGCAGCATTCCGTCAATGGCACCAGATATCACGATGTCGCTCATATCATATCTCAAGACATTTGACTCCAGATGTCGCCAGCTCATCCTGGGTGCTGGTGCTATGCGTTCTGCCGGCTTGAAGCATATCACCATGAAGCATCTAGCGCTTGCATCGCAAGCCGTGTCTTTCATCGCCACTATCATTACATACACTCGTGAGTTCGTACGACGAGTGGCGCCAGCCAATTGCGCAGATGCGAATTTCATGGGCGAATTTGACAGAGTTCGACGCACTTTTCAGGAGCACCAAGACAGCATCTATCAAAAAATGGTGGAGATAATGGAGTCGCGCGCATACACCTTGTCTCGGAAAATACGTGAAATAGAGTGGGACAATGAAGCCGCCGAAAACGAGCACAGATATATGACGGACCTCGCCACTGATACCAGCAAGCTCTACAAGACACTAATCAAGTATTTGCCTGAGCAAGTGGTAGAAAGTGTGATGGCGTCTGTACTCAAAAGCTATAAACAATGCCTGGGTGGTGCATTCAAGGAAACCGAACTGAAAACGGAAATCGGTCGCAGCTGGTATGCCCAAACTCTCCCCCTGTCAGTTTACAGAACCCTGCAATGCTGATTAATATACTTAGGATGATCCGAGATATTGAGCTCTTTACAACTAAGCTTAGCAAAATCAAAGGATGTGCCGATATGGAGACGCACCTTCTAGACATCGTCAAAGAGAAGAAATTTATAAGCGTACAAGCTGGAGATTCTTCACGTGAACCTGAGAATGCGGGCAACGAGAAAGAGGACGAGAATGAGGAGTCTGAGGCCGCTACCTAGAATGGAGTAGATATAAACTATAGATGGATGCAAGAGCAGATCAAAGTTAATCCTAATATTTTGCCTTTCCGAATAGTTAGGTAGTAAAGTCAATCTTTATTTAGATGGGGACGTTTACCTGTTCCAAGCAGTTCGACTCGGACTCAAACACATCTCACAGTGACGGTTGAAGAACCCCGGCATGTCCAGCACAACAAGATCAAGCGTGCATATATTAGGACATGCTAACTTGGAGAATCTTCTCAATCTTTCTATTGCTGTGAGAGAGTGATGGAAACGCGGTTGCCCTGGCTGCGCCTGATTCCGAAGCCTGGGTAGCGCAAGTCCCCGCAGTACTCTCGTCTGTGGGGGACAAAACATTCGACGAGTTCACGTCCGGAGAGTGTCCCTATACTGAGAGCTAGGTCATCCGTGAACGCGCATCCGAGCCGCTCACTGTACAAGCTCAAGGTCATATTGGCTGTGAATATACAGGTTCGCATACTGTAAGAACTCACGAGATCCATCCATGCTGCAGGGTGAATGCTTAACTCAACCTGGTTCGCATAGCAAGCTACCTCACAGCCCGATAGTAATGATTTGGTAACTATGAAATAAATCTGATCTATTTCCTATCATAGCTCGGTATAGGTTATATCAGCGGTGATTTCTAAAAGCCACAGGCCCACACTATGGATGGATTTCGTGAGTTCTTACAATATATATCCTGCCGGGGGGGAGGGTCAAAGTGATTCATAGTCTAAGTATCACAGAGTAAGATAATAAAAGCTTGGGCAAGGGCAGCGTCGTTGACAAACAAGGTTCGGGGGCGGTTACCCGAGTTTTGCACAAGAGTACCAGAGTAAACAAAATCGTCGTCTACTTGCGAACAAGGCGTGGTCATGTGCGCCATAAGTGATGTGAAGGAGGTGTACCGTAATGCTATGCTACAGGTCCAATACCGACCGCCAGTGGGAGGTAATGCATCCCTCAGATCTCATCTTCTATGCGCAGTTCGGTACACACGGACTACATGCGAAGAAAATTTTCTTTCATACTACTCCCTTTCTACGGCGATTGAGCATTTCTCTCCTAGCTTCTACCTTAGTCTTCGCTTGGCCTGCTGCCCTAGCCATCTGTAAATGCGAAATCGGCATTGTTACAGGGTAAGCCACCATCGGCAGCTGATAGCCTGCTCGCCAATTATCTTTGCCCCACACTAGCGTTATCACGCGCTATTCCGAATCGGGTCCGAGTTCCCGGTGCCAGTCAGATTGAGACCTCGACCAGGCGAAGCGGATTTCATTTGCCAAAGAGCGAGGGCGTGGTCAGATGTCTATCTCTTGGTCACGGGGGTGGGGGAGGTTAGGTTACGCAAGGACATTGGCTTGACACGTGTGGACGAAGAGTTGCATGGCGAGGCTGTTTAGTCAGGAGCCGGCATTGGGCTCTACCGACGTCACATCGCCACTTGCCACTGGGACGATGTGCTGTTGCTTTGGGACTGGGAGACCAAGAAGAGCTGATGCGATGACAGATGGCCAGAGGGCCGTGTCCTGCGTTCGTTTAAATAATTGGCGATGCGCAATTGAACTCAATATTCTTCCCAGACTCGCATTGAGGGACGCTCATCCCCGGCGGTTAGGGTGACACAAGGCCGCTTGGGAACGCCACGAGGATGTGTGGCGGCGAGTTGCACAGCCAGCACACAACAGAACAGCAACAGGCGAGTTGCATTTCGCAACGGTGCATGATTCATCAATTGCAACGCCGTGAGGGGGAAGCATCTTTGGTATATATCTGCACATATGTACAACACGGCATCAATCCGTCTTGACCGATGCTGGTCTTGTGGGTGGCGCGGAGTTGTCGGGGTAGATGCCGTGTCTCCGTGCCCCCGGTGCTCAACTCCGCCCTTGATGCAACAACGCCTCCACATCATGTTATCGGCAGAGAGATGACGAACCCCGCTGCATCGCGAGCACCAGATCCAACTCGGAGATCGGAAACTGGAGCGATTCTCGTCGCTGTGGGATTTTTTTTTCCTACTTTGGACGGCTGCGAAGCTCGTAGATGGTATAAAGAGGCGGTGACTCTCGTGCACAGTGATAAAAAGGCGCTTCCCCTCTTGTTTTTGCATCCGAGAACGGGTTGTTGGTGAGGTGTGTGGGAGGCCAGCCCTCGTCGCGGTGGCTATAAGCTGCGGCGTCGCACGCCCATCTCATGTCAACTCAATGGCATTTGTCGCGCTCCCCCCAGCCTTCCTTTGCAAAAATTTGAAACAATCCCATGACACCATCCAAAACAGAGACCCGGGCAGGACGGGCCGGGTCATCGGCATCACCTTGCTGAGCTCCGGGTTGCATCCTGAGCTGCTTCAGCAATCGCCGGTCGTTGGATGAGCGCTCCTCCCAGCGCCACCAGTCACATTGCGCCCATTAGCGTGCGTGCGCACACCAGCCGCTCTCTCCCGGCTCTCATCGAGCCCAGATGCCGATCCACGAAGGAACTCCGGCTGCTTATCAGGGCGAGGAGCTACAACCACACTTGCTGGCCTCGCCGGTCTCGATGGGGAATAGCTGAGATAATGGTTATGCAGGTCTGCAAGGTCTGCATTTCCCCGCATTTTCCACGTATATTCCAGGGCCGAGCCTCCATCTCCCACCATATAAACCTCGAGCCCTGGTCGGCGTCGTGCTCCCTGTAGCGAAGAGGATCATCGCCATTGCACACCCCTTTTTTTTCCCATTTGGCCAAAAACGTGAGACATAAAAACAAAAACAAAAAAATAACCACCACCCTCTTATCAATTCCCATCCTTTTCTTCCTTGCCCATCGTGAACCCCTTCCTGCCGCCCAATCCTAACCATTTCCGCCGCCCCGCAGTAACAAACAACCCAACCCCCAAATATGCTCAACAAGAAGAGAGTGAAGACGGGCGAAAACGTTGCATTCAAGTCACGAGCCGGAACCAATCCCCGATCACGTGCAGGATGTCTGACCTGCAAGGCCAAACATGTACGGCTCCGGCCCGTCCCAAGGAAAAAAAAGGGAACCTAGCTAACAACTGTAACAAGACAAAATGCGATGAGACAAGGCCAGAGTGCTTGAGGTGCACGCGCAAAGGCATAAAGTGCGGGGGGTACTGGAGGGAGTTTAAGTGGTCGTTCAAACACCAGCCCGGATCGAGTACTTCGACTGCAACATCATCCCAAGATGTCCCCGAGGAGGACAGCAACGAACCGAACAACGCGGCGGTAGCCCCACGAAAAGTCAAGGCGCCTCGCCCTTGCAACCGCCGGGATAGCGAGTCCACCTCAAGCGAAGCTAGTGCCTCGACAAGCAACCCATCCAGTTCAAACGGGACAGACGACCAGAACTTTGACGAGAATGGACCACCATCGATTGACGTTGCAAGTGAATTTGGGTCCCTGGATCTCCCCCCGATACTGGAAGCTGGTAGCTCAACCCCAAGGAGAAGGCCCTCTGGAGTTGTGGGTGGAGTATCATTGGACCCGGAGTACGACATTGCCGACTCGGCTCTCATGTCTGCTGGATTTCTCCCCGAGATGCCCTTATTCATGACGGCGCCCTTTACAGATACATCATCGCTCCTGATTACTAACTGGTTTGAGCGAGTGTGTCCGGCTTGGTCAGGATTCGACTCACCCGCGAACTTGAACCGCAAGTTGGCCACCGAGCTGTGGCACGAGTCTCAGTCAGTGTTTAGCTCTCTTCAGAGCATGTCTGCTGCGTTTCTCTCAACGCGGATGCCGCACATGAGACAGCCAGCAACGAGGCTCCTGCAAACAGCAATAGAATCCATCCAAGCCGAGGTCAGAACTGTCAAGAGTCGAGTGTACTTGGACACGATTCCCATTGGTCTGCTCTTCTCGTTGTTTTGCGTAGGAACCTCGGTTTGCTGGGTCGATACAAACCAGTTAGGGTTGCCGTTTTTCAGAGAGGCAAGATTGCTCCTCCAACGCCTAAACCGACGACTTCCGCCATTTTACGAAAAGGACACCGAGATGCTCTCATTTTTCAACAAGTGCTTAGCTTATTGCGAGATGCTTTTGGCCGTCGTAGCAGACGTTGACCATATCGATGAAGCCCAGACGCAGGCAGATGCTGAAATCGAGTGCAACCAGGCCGTTGGAAAGAGGGGCGTCGATGCATATATACATCCATGGACAGGAATTTCCACAGCCACATCAAGATTGTTCACAAAATCGATACGGTTATGCCGAAAGTATCGCCACAGCCTTCGGAAGAAGGGTCAGGAGGGGACACGGAGCAGCAACGCGGGCTTTGCGGAAATGGCTGAGGCAAAGAGGCTGGAGGAGAAGCTGCTCGAGTTGGAATTCCCATCGGTGCCCCATTCCGACGACACCGGTGATCAGAAGACGCCCTACTTCCATCTCGCAAAGATTGCAGAGGCCTATCAGCTGGCGGCCCTGCTCAATCTCTACCAAACATTCCCCGACTTGGTCTCGCTGCGATTACCCATCAATTCCACTACGCTCTACGGCGGAAACGCGACGTGGGAAGAATGGATCATCCCGCTTAGTCTTCGACTGACCAGAGTCATGGAACACATCCCGCCGTCCTCTGGAAGCCGCGCCATCCAACCGTTGCTGTATATTTCCGCCAGCACAGGGCTTCGTTACGATACGAGTGCGCCGTTTGATATGCTCGATCTTCCTTGGAACTCTGGCCTGTCGTCGCTGGACCAGCAGTTCTCGCCTTTTGCGGACAGCACTAACCCCTTCCAATCTTCCAGCGGCGTCGGCATCTCGCAGGCTGCTGCGCTGGGCCCCGGCCTAATATCTCAACTGTCGCTCGACGTCAGCAATGCTCGCCACTTCATCATGGGAAGACTGAATATTCTCGAAAACACCCTCCCGCCAAAACCTGTCAAGGTGGCCAAGAAGCTGATTCGAGCTGTGTGGGATGCATACGATGACGAGCTTCCGGGATGTACTAAGGTGCATTGGGTTGACGTCATGGAGGACAATAATCTCCGCACAATGTTTGGGTGAATGGAAACGAGGCCGAGCGCGATAAAGGCCTCATCAAGGGCGATAATGCTACCATGTATGATATTGATGTATAAATGATCACGAAGCCATTTTTTTCAAGACTTTACATCGCACAATCTCACGCGAGGGGTACACATTCCAAATTTTATGAAAACCACAATTTTACTAGTGGATATTTGACATTTTATTTATTCATCTATTTATTTGTTCTCTCACAAAAGGTATGATTCCACCCCGCAATTAAATCTTCTTCCTCTGACCAACGAAAAAGGCCAATCCGTAATCGCTGGTGCTGAAGGTGATGGTGGCACCGTTGGGGAAGAAGAAGACGTCTCCGGGAGAGGCAGTGACGGTCTTGCCGGTCTCATCTGTGATGGTGTAGTCGCCCTCGAGGATGATCTTCATCTCATCATAGGTGTAGGTGTATGTGAGGGGCTCTCCCTTCTTGAGGCGGAAGAAGCCAGCAGAGATGGGCTTGTCCGAGTTGGTCTTGTCGCTGGAGAAGACGTCTCCGAGGAAAGCGTTATCGCCCGCAAGCAGAGGAATCTCGTACTTGGACTGGGCCTGGGGGTGGTACTCCATTGCGAGAGGCATGGTGGCTAGTGTGGTGGTGGTTTGTGGTTTTATTTTGGGTGGAGAAGGGTGTTTGAGAGGTTTTGGAATTGAGTCCAACAGGTGTGTGATTGACTTGAGATTGATGGATGTCTGATGCTCACATGGTCAAGGGGGGAGAGAAAACCACGCCTCATATAGCACTTTCAGTTCCCACATAACTAGATCAATTCCACCACTGCCGACACCTTCCCCAGCTTACTTGGACTCGACCCAACTAACTAATCGCCTTTTTTTTACTGCTTATTGACATTGTTGCCGGATCTTTGAATATTTCCGAGACGAGCCTAGCTCCGGTGCTTGATTTCTGCCATGATTTTGAGACACCACCCCGCACATGGTGATGGCCCGCGTTGCGTGCCCCAAAACGGGCAAGGTTCCCGGAACACTCAGATACAGATTTGCGGGGTAGAGCGCCGCCAGGGATCGAGGCATCACTCGTAGTGGCTAGCCGGTTATCTTATCAAAAAGCAGGTCGACGAGCCGCGTGACATTTATCAAAGATAGACTATTTGCTGGCGGCGGCTGTGTTATCATTTAGGTTTGGGAGAACAATGTTCCATTTGAACGACTGAGGAACGCAATGGGGGCCACATTGTAGATAATTGCATCACACCGCCCACAACTTTCTGCGGAATACCTAAACTTAGTATTTACACTATTATACTTTCTGAGCACGGTCAAGTTTGATAAATTTGCCTTTTTCATTTATCAATCTCAGCAACCATGGCACCCGTGGTTGGTCTTATCGTCCAGTACAAGGACTTGGCTGTACCCGCAGTTCTGCTCTTCATCACATCGTGCGTCCTGTACTATTTGCGAGTGACAGACAACCTGTCTCTCCGTGTACTTCGCCCTTCACAGAACAGCAACAAAGTTAACGTTGCTCCTCAAACATCCAAGACCAATGATCCTTTCAAAACACCCGTTCCGGAGCTGTATCCGGGCTGGTCGGTCGAAACCACAAAACCTCTGCCATATCGCGCATTCCGATATGGCCCCAAGTACAACGTGACGATGGGCCTCCGCCAGATCCAACCCCAAGAGTGGATTGAGCTGGACAACCAGTTTCCCAAGTACCACGCCGAGAAGACGCGGCGCATCAAGGAGCGTGGCAGCCAGTGCGTGGGAACACACCCCGATGCCTACCCAGCTGTCATGGAGCTCTTACAGGAGCTGACCGACTATCTGCCTGCCCGATACCCCACAATGTTCAAGCGAACAGCCGTGGGCATCGACAACCTGTGGTCGGGCGAGTCGTTCAACATTGTGGAGACGCCAATGCGCGAGGACCCAATGGCCATCTGCGCCAAGCTCGTGCAGGATGACCTGGCCATCATGATTGAGCGGCCCGACGGCCAGTACTATCTTCTTGCGGGAGCCATTCTCCTCGCCGGCTTCTGGAGGCTGTCGGACAAGTACGGCATGTCGCTGTCCCAGATCCACTACCACGGCGATGTGCCCCACTACAAGGAGAAGCTGGAGACGGGCATGCTCAAGTTCTTCGGCCGCCTCAAGTGCGACCAGTTCTACAGCCGAAACAACTACTTCATCCAGGTCGACGACGACCTCGCCTGGAGCTGGAGCATCGGCAGCGAGGACGCCCCCGTCGTGAGCTGGAGCACCGCCGAGAGGAACAAGCCCATCGAGAACCACTGGTTCCGCTCCGAGAGGCAGTCTCTTCGCAGGTTGCCCAAGACGGGAGCCGTCTGCTTTACGGTTCGCACCTACTTCCTCCCCGTCACGGACATGGCGGCCGAGCCCTACGTTCCCGGCCGGCTGGCCAGTGCGGTCCGCAGCTGGGACGGTCCCGTGTCGGTCTACAAGGGGCGAGACAAGTACGGCGATGTGCTGCTCGACTATCTTGACAAGGAGCATGAAAGGCAGGTGGCAGAAGGTTTGGCGGTGGAAAAGGAAGATGAGGTGAGAAAGTACCCGTGGTAGAGGGGAATGCATCCAGCGGGCTGGCTAGGATTCTTTTTCTCTCTTTTTCTTTTGTAATGTAGCACAGGAGATCGCTATCATTGTTGTACTAGAACTGCAAGAAACACTTTCTTACGTCTACGAAGAGTGGTTGTCATATTCCAAAATAGAATGATGGTACAAGCGCCGTGTCTCCATCTGAGGTGATGAATGGGGCATAGGGCATCGGAAGCTCCACACGAGAAGGGCCACTTTTGAATCGACCAGTTCCCATTATGTAATTTAACAAAAAGGTGCAGTAGTCCTCTCCACTTATCTTGCAAACTGCTTGCAGCGGATAGCGGAAGTAAACAGTTGCATGCATCTAGATCTGATGGGGACAGTTTGCGTCATTATCATGACAAGTGGAGGTGTCATGATGTTGTTTTTGCCACCGTCCTGTATCCATTTTAATTTCATCGGGGCTGTAGCAGTGCAACTCATCGTTTCGCATCACCTATCTGAAAACTTGAGCACAGGCAAGGCATCCTAAACCCTGCTAAAATTGGCGCAATTAGGGATAATCATCATTGGAGAGATATGGGGGCTGTCGAAGAACTTGAATTTTGCGAGTGGTTCGAATCTCAGCAGCAGTGCGACCCAAATATCGTTCCGAGCTGAAGCTAAAAATGGCCATATTAGTCTGAGTCAAATCACCCAAATTCTTCGTACATACCTCCAGTTCATGTTGGCGCTGACAACTGACTTGATACCTTCAATGTATCCCTTTACCTCCAGGTCCACCTTTTCTCCCCAGCTGGGTACACTCTTTTCAACTGTTTCCCACCGGCGGAAACGCTGGTTGAGAAGAGTTCCTACGGTGTTGAAGGCTTCTTGCGCAGACATTCCGCTGCGTCGGCAGACAGCCACCATATTGCGAGGGACGGCCTCGGACTTTTGGCTGTTAGCTGAAAGCTGAACCTGGAGGTTATTTCGTCACTACCTCTTCCTTTTTGTACGAAATCATGTCGTTAGAACTGCATGAGATCAGCTTGCTGATTCCTAATTCGGCCCCTGTACTCGACTGAAACTACTCACATGGAAACCATATCCTGGCCAAGGATTTGGAGCTCTTGAATGTTGGGGTCCTCAAAGACTTCATCTGGAATGTCTAAACCGTGTGCGTACTCCACCAAGTGGTACAATGGCGATACACCCGCTGATTCACGCCGCGTGAGCACCATGTGTTCAAGTGTTGGGGTTAGATGGGCGCCTTGGTCATTGACGTGCCTCAGAGCACCAGAACTATATTCACGCATAGCAGAAGCAAAACGCCTTTGAACGCCTATGAGTTGGTTAGAAAGGTACCGTATACTATACACAGTTTGGGTCCATGCCTGGTGAAGATTTCTACTGTGTGGTCAGCAAGCGTACTCCGAGGAGGGTCGTTTGTATTACATCAGCTATTCTTTCCACAACTGTATCGTGTGCCTGGACAATCTTCAATTTGACCCCTTCGGTTTGTTTTCCCTCCATAATATCCATCAAGCTTGCCATGACTTGTTTTGCCTTCTCGGGCTGGTCTCTCAGATGGCCGTTATCAAACACTATTCATGTCAGACAATCATAGAACCACGGCGTCACGGAAACTTACTGTCATCATATGGGAATACCTGATGGAATTTTAGTATGTCTTCAGCCATGAACAGGGGCTCAGCATTGTCATACCCAGTTGCCCCAATCGCACATTGTACGGAACTCGTTGGGTAGAGCACATGGTGCTGCAATGGCGCAGAAGAAAGAAAAGTCGCACTTGTTTACCTTTGTCTGCATTATAGGGTCAAATGAACAAAACCTGACGATGATTAGCGAATGAAGACCAAATGCAACGGCCAACCCCACCGAGCCAGCCAATCCTCCGACTCAAGTTTGACAGTGTTGTAATGTGGGTTGACCTTGGGCGGGTGCCTCAGAAACGCCTGAAACATGTCAGGCAGAATCACATCGACATATTCCGAGTTCTCATGAACACCGGAATTTCTCTTGGGCCTGTAGCCATGTCTAAGAGACGAGAATTTGCTGACGAGGTAGGCACCGCACCAGCCCAAAACCAGGATAAACAAGAGGAATGCTGTCGTCATTTCCGAATGATCTACCAGAGATACCTTTTCGTGTCCAGTGCTGGGGCGTGAATATTTATGGGGAGGCCCAACGGCTTACCAGAATTGCGGGGAGGGAAAAATCCCAAACTCGAGTTAAACTGGCGAGGTGGAACTCGCGGGTCGATCGCGCAGCCACACTGTGATTTAATAGAAACAACCTTGGACGGCTCGTCGTTTCTGTGGGTAAAATGCGCCCCCATCAATCACATATGGTTAAATCCTCTAGTAGCGAGGAAATGAATGTCTCAGGTCTTGGGATTCGGGTTGAGTTGCCTCGGCGGTTAGCTCGGGTCCCGGTCGTACCAACCCGTTCACCTTTGTCCTTGGCATCTGACAAAGTGGCTTGAGATTCCTCTTTTCTCCTTCTTTTGCCCCATTTCATCATTTTATTCAATTCGCCAGTTAGAGTTCACATCGTTATACTCAGTAACTTGTTTTTTTTTTTTTAAAAAAAAAAAGGGTTGTTCACCATGACAACCCGTAAAGTCGGCAACTACGAATTCAAATGGACAAATCTTCATCTCCCGCGAGAAGAGACTGATCCATTGCGGTACGAATACGATGAGCTTGGAAGCCAGGCCGTCAAAAGGCTACAGGAAATCTCCAAGGCGCAAAAGCAGGAAAATGAGGGCACCCAATGTGGACGAATTGATTTGTACGCCCTCCTTCGGGACCATCATCAACATGACGAAACGCTGTCCAAGCTCTGGAAGGAGGTTCACACGGTACCTGAATGGGTGGACTGGGAGCAGATGGAGCGAGGGCAAAAGTTCTTTTACCGGTACGCCGCGGCAAACATCATGGGCTTTGCGCTGCAGGGCTTCATGGGTGAAAACACGACGGCCTCCGGTGTCACGGAGGTCCTTGTCCGCACCGGCGGGTTTTCCACCCGTGTCCTGTGGCGAAGGATACTGGAGACGTTTCAGTTCAACCTCCAAGTGACCAAGTCGCTCGCATCTCTGCAGCCCGGCGGCGAGGGCCACACCACCTCGGTACGAGTCCGCCTGCTGCACTCATCCGTCCGAGAGCGCATCATGAAGTTGGCCGGCGCCAAGCCGGATTACTACAGCGTGCAAAGGTTTGGCGTGCCGGCCAACGCGCTAGACTCGATGCACGGCATCGCCACATTCGGCTGCAACCACATGTGGCTTCAGCTCCCCGCCATGGGCGTGTACCCAAGGCAGCAGGAGATTGAAGATTACATTGCGCTTTCCCGGTACCTGGCATACGTCCTCGGCGCGCCCCACGAGTACTTTGCCACTGTCCCCAAGGCCAAGGCCGCCATGGAGAGCATGCTGGTGCATGAACCACACGTCACCCCAACGTCTGTCATCGTGGGGCACAATTTCGTTGAGTGTCTCAAGGACCGGCCTCCGTTCAACGTGTCGGCCCAGTTCATCGAGGCCGGCAGCCGAGTGCTCAACGGCGACGAGCTGTGCGACTCTCTGGGCCTCGGCCGCCCGGGCTGGCTCTCGTATGCATGCTTCAAGGGTCACTGCTGGCTTGTGCGGGTGCTGGCGCTGGCGCAGCACAGCAGCTCCGCCATGGACGAAGCAGTGGTCCGCTTCTTCCGTGACACGCTGCACTGGGCCGTTATAGAAAGCAGGGCCGGGCTGAACGGTGGATCCAAACTGGAACTCAAGCACATCCCCCAGGCGGGGAAGCTCACGGGCAAAGAGGACAATGAGAGAGGATCGCCAAGCCTTTCGTTGTTGTCCAGGCCGGTGGAGGCATTCTACTTCGGGGTGTTTGTGATGGGTTGTCTTGGAATGGTTGCGTTGGCGTGGACTGTCTGGTTGTTCGGAAGCTACGTGTGGAGAGAATATTTGCGGCCAAGGCCATGACGATCTGGTCAGAGTATGGAGAATGCATGTCACAATCTAACGGTAGTTCATGATGGCGTGATGCCTGGTGCCTATTTTTTTTAACAGTCGATGAGAAATCTCGATTTGATGACAACTCTGCCGATGCTCAGGTAGCCCTTCCACCCAAATTAGTTGCATCGCCTTTAATTACAACCTTAGTGTCATGCTAACCCGCCTGCCTGCCCCCGAGCCTAGCAAAAATTCACGTTTGCCGAGTGCCAGGTAAGCCGATGCCATGGAATATCACAGGCCGTGTGTCTGACAACAGATTAGTGTCTTGGAACAGTGTGGAAGGAACAGCGATGATAACCGCCGAAGCAGTTTCAAGCGCAGCCAAAGACGTTGCCAAGGCCTCTTTCGGTGCTGTGAGCTGTTCCGCTTTAGCTAGTGACGAGATCCGCTGTCCCATGCATTCGTCACGGTTGATGTACGGCCCTGGCCAGGAGCCACTCGCACCCTTGAACCTTTGTTTCGCTTTGCCAGCAAGAGAAACATGGCCGACGATCAAGGTCCGTTGCGGATCTCCTCTCATCCGCTTGGAAGCGGTGTCCTGAAACATGCATACCAGCATTCCGGCCAAGCTGAGCGCCATGTGCAGGCATTAGACAAATACTAGAATAGCTCCTGTAACTCGCCTTGCCATTCTCAGCCAGCCAAGTATTTCCTTTGCCTGCCACAAACCTTGCCCGCGGGTATCATAACCTGCACAGGGGTGGGGAGGTGTTTCCTAGCGGCTGTTGGCGAGAGGACTCGCGCACGTCGGCGAGCCTAGTGTCCGTCCCGTCCCGTCCCCAAGCGCTTATGCAGGTAGCGTCAAATTTGGATGACCCAGTATCTGCGGAGTCAGAAGCGGCTGGGTGACTCCAATCATGATCAGAAATGCAGCAGCCTATCTTTCGGCTTGACGTGGCAAAACCTAGTTCGCCATGAATAATATTACTCTTTTGACGATTCACTCTTTATTTTCTTGTTGAGACTGGTGAGTGGCTGAATAATTGGAGCAGCCACAACACCAGGGTAAGAAGACAGTATGGCCGGACATTTTTGAAAACGATGACTTGGCCTTGATGCCCCAATTGGCTGGGCTCGGTAGGGCTGTAGTAATCAGAGCGACAACTGAGAGTCATGTATGCTTGGGCATGGTGTTTTCGGCACAACTACAGTTTCAACCATGTTGCGAATACCAAAATCCCCTTCTCGGCTATTCCGAGAGGCTGCAACCTCTGAGCGCGGCAACAAATCTATGTTAATTTATGCATTCTAAAGCGAAGTCACGGTGAAGTAAAAAAAGTTGGATCGAAAGGCTGCTAAATTATGTTTGATAGGTACGTTAAAAGCTGGCAATGCAACAACCGGTTGAAACCTTCACATCTTTCCCTGATGATCCAAGCAAAATTGGATACAAATGAATACGAATTGATCAAACAACTAGTTCTGTAGCCCCGCGTCAGAAAATGCGTATCATGCAATATCGTCCATCATTTCCTGCCTTCAATGTAAAATTTTCCAAGACTTAATCATACTATTCGACAAAGTGGCCGAAATCTCGGAATCAATACAAACCCATATGCACAGACATAAGCTTGCTCCTTCCACGAGTTAATGATTCGGCAGGAAGTATGCATTCATGATATCAAACTTCAAATTTAGTCAAAGTTGTCACGATGATTAATCAGTAGGTCTTTGATTTGATCGTAAGAGAGGAAAATGGACAGAACCACGCAGAGTCTGCTTTTTTTCTGCTCAGGGAAATCTAGGGTAGGGAACTACCTTTTTGACATAAATCAGCAGAATCCTCAAATGAAATGGACAAAGTTAAAGAAAGATGTGATGAGTAAGACTATTCCAATAAGTCTGCCGAATTCTGATGGGAAAAGCGCTAGTGTTTGTAATTAAGTCCTTGAAGGGGAGAAGAAGTACCCCCACGCTGACTGTGACTTGGTGTGTCCGGGAAGACTCGTCCCCCTATTCCTGTGGAGTAGAAAGAGACCTTTTCAACACAGGGAGCCTGATGAGTAGACTACAAATCCTTTAGCCGGTGGGCAACACCTACTAACATAATGGGTTCCCATGAGAAGCGGAAAAAAAAGCCACAAAACTCTCGCACATTATTGTGTGCGATTGCCCTCGCATCAAACCATCGACTAGTAACATGAATGTTGCTGTTTGTACTTTAGTGACTTCTGTTGCCGTTATATGTGAACTAGGACGGGCTATCTGCATCTATGGGCGTGCTTTCGACTGCTCTGTGACGGTTGCTCAAGCAGAGGCTCATGGCCCTCAAACGATCTGAGGTCGCGTACATGGCCACGCGCACTGACTGTTTGTTTGAACTCCAGGATGGACCAAGATTTTGTCGAATAGGATGGAGTAAGATCTTTTACCCGCCATCGCTTGCTCGATCGCTCGACAACATACCTAGCTGCTCACGTTACAAGTGAGTGCATCGTGAGCTCGTGGTTGAGCGAGAACTGAGTAAGACTGCACTGAGCATAATCGCATTAACCGCGAAGCGATTGCTCGAAATAGTGTTATCTGCTACCGCAAGACCACGTGAGGGATTCCCACAGAGAAATGTGTGTAAAAGAGATGTTTTGTAATTGGATACAGTTGGGTTATTCACAATCAGCGGTCAGAATTGAGGGAGATGCAGCAGTATAACTTGCGGCGGCCAGTCAGGTCTGCCGGCGGGCAACTAAAAAGCAATAATAAAGATAAGAGGACGCAGGTTTATGCTCACGGGGGCGCTCGCACCCAATCTCAGCCCAACTATGTCGATTGGATATCGAGCTAAGAGTTCGGTCTCAATGGCAAGACTTTATTCAGATGGATGGCGCAGCTGGCGTTCAATAGAAGGTCTGGGCCAGGCTTAGCGCCGTTTGTGGCGCGCGGAATTTTAGATTCACCGATATCAGGGAAGAGATCGCGACATGGTGATTGGCCGCGGGCCAGGGCGATCCCATCATGTAATGGCAACCTTTCTGTATATCTTCCTTATCGACGGGTTCCTTTCGCGCAGAGTTCATCACCCCACACATTGACGGCCCGGGCGTTTACCCCGCCGGCTCATTCAACTTTTTCATCAGTGCGCAAGTGTAGTGCAGACAGTGGGCAGCAGTCGAAAAAAAAAAATCCCGAGGCGGGTGACACACTTCCCCGGACGTTCGCCAGGGCTGATTGCTCCACACTCGTTATCGCCCAGCCAGTTGTCGTTTGGTTGTGATAGCACACGCAGCAGCAGAGATACACAAGGTCATGTGGGAATTACGCCAATTGCGTTAGTCATTTGGCGACATGCAGCAAGTAAATTAGTCTTTTCTTTCTCAATGGTTCTGTGTCACCAACCCCCAAACGGCCCCAAAGCACACTCTTATGCAAGCCCATTGTCAATAGGCCGACGGCACACTCTTTATCTCTTCTGGAGAGTGGCTCTCCCCACGAGAGATGCCATCTCTCCCAGCGCGCTGACCACCACTAACAGCGACCTGGCCCGAGCGCCGCCGGGGGCACATGGCCGCCGGCCGCACCCGGGCTACAGGAGCGTACCCCCCTGCCCACGGGCCTGGACCCAAGCCAGAGCCGCCATTGGGCCAACGTTATCTCGACAGAGGATCGACTGCACACTCCATGGTTTTGGGGGGGAGGGAGGGAGTTGAATGCACCGTTTTGATAAGGCTTGAAGTTTTTTTTTTTTTTTTTTTTTCCCTTGCTCGTGAGGGGAAAGAAAAGTGAACGGCATATCGAGATGGATTATTATATATCTAGTCGCCGCAGCCCTTGCCAAGATGCCGAGCTGCTTGGCATGCAAGCTTGTGTCTCTCTTGACATTGTCTGAGACAGCTAGATCGGATCTTCGCCTTCTAACTTGACGCACAGCATCTTGGCATTCGCTTGCAGCCATGGGAGCTACGGTAGCTCTCGACCAGAGCTATGGGTACGGAATCGTGCTTGGACTGGGCTTTGCCTTTGCCTTTGGTAAGAGAGAATTGACCACGCCGTGAAAGTGGCAGTGCTCTGACACACGTTTTCCAGGCATGATCCTCACGACCTTCATCCTGCGGCGGTACAACTCGGAGCTCCAGACGTCGGAAATGTTCAACACGGCCGGGCGCACCGTCAAGTCGGGGCTCGTGGGCTCGGCCGTCGTGTCGTCGTGGACGTGGGCCGCGACACTGCTGCAGTCGTCGGGCGTGTGCTACCGCTACGGCGTCAGCGGGCCCTTCTGGTACGCCTCGGGTGCCACCGTCCAGATCCTGCTGTTCGCGACGCTCGCCATCGAGCTCAAGCGCCGCGCTCCCAACGCCCACACCTTTCTCGAGGTCATTCGCGCTCGCTACGGCACCATTGCTCACGTTGTGTTCATGGTTTTTGGCCTGGTCACAAACATTCTCGTGTCGCTGATGCTGATTGTCGGTGGCTCTGCGACTGTCTCCGCCTTGACGGGCATGCACACCATTGCCGCCATCTACCTGCTGCCGCTTGGTGTTGTTCTCTACACGCTGGTTGGTGGTCTTAAAGCTACTTTCTTGACCGATTGGGTGCACACTTTCATCCTGCTCATCATCATTATTCTCTTCTCCCTGACCACCTATGCCTCGTCTGATACTCTGGGTTCGCCTGGCGCTGTCTACGATGCGCTGGTGGCCGCTGCGGAGCGACACCCAGTCGACGGAAATGCTCACGGAAGCTACCTAACGATGCGATCAAAGGAGGGCGCCATCTTCTTTGTGATTAACATTGTTGGCAACTTTGGCACCGTTTTCCTCGACAACGGATACTACAACAAGGCCATTGCTGCATCCCCAGTTCACGCTCTGCCCGGCTACCTCATTGGTGGCTTGTCCTGGTTCGCCATCCCGTGGCTCACTGCCACCACCATGGGATTGGCCGCCCTTTCGCTCGAAAGCAACCCATTGTTCCCAACCTACCCTGACCGCATGTCGGATGCCGCCGTGAGCGAGGGTCTTGTGCTCCCGTACGCCGCCGTGGCCCTCCTTGGAAAGGGAGGCGCTGTGGCGACGCTCCTCATCATCTTCATGGCTGTCACCAGTGCTACGTCGGCAGAATTGGTCGCCGTCTCTTCCATCTTCACCTACGATTTCTACCGAACCTACATCAAGCCTGACGCCAGCGGCAAGAGCCTCATCTACATTTCGCACTGCACAGTGGTCGCTTATGCCATTTTCATTTCGAGCTTCTCTGTTGGACTATGGTATGCTGGTATTTCCATGGGCTATCTCTATCTCATGATGGGCTGCATCATCTCCTCCGCCGTGCTGCCCGCCACCCTGACTCTGATCTGGGACAAGCAAAACAAGTGGGCAGCCAGCCTGTCGCCAATTCTCGGTCTCGCCGTGGCGCTTGTTGCTTGGCTCGTAACGGCCAAGAAGGAGTGCGGAGTCCTTGACGTCGCCTGCACCGGTTCAAACAATCCCATGCTGGCTGGCAACGTGACTGCCCTCCTTTCCCCTCTCATCTTTGTCCCCATCCTCACCTATGGATTTGGCCCGCAAAACTACGACTGGAAGAGCATGATGGAGATCCGAAAGGCCGACGATAATAATGCCGGTGCCGAGGGCGATTTGGAGGGCCCCATCGAGAACCAATTCCAGACTTCGCAGTACGAGGAAGAACAAAAGAAATTGCTCAGAGCTGGAAAGATCAGCAAGACTGTGACTGTTATCATGGTAAGCCTCTAATTTTCCATCTTATGGTATCCTCAACTAACTTTGGACCTTTTTCAGACAATCGCCTTCCTTGTCCTCTGGCCCCTTCCCATGTACGGCTCTGGGTACATCTTCTCCAAGTCCTTCTTCACGGGCTGGGTGGTTGTCGGAATCATTTGGATTTTCTGCTCCTTCTTCGCGGTGGGACTGTTCCCGGTTTTCGAGGGACGGAGGACTCTTGTTCGAACGGCCAAATTTATTTATCAAGACCTGACTGGGTCCCGGTCTTTCGAAACGGGCAGAAACCAACCCATTGTACACGAGGCTGAAGAGACTCCTGGCAGCGGACAACAGACCCCAAAAGGGGTCGAAAAGGAATGATGCCGCGTGAAGGCGTAATGAAGGTCAGGATATGTAAAAAAGGCATCGATGATAATGTTGATCAAGCAATAAAACTGAGAGTGTTTTGCTCCAGCAAATATGGCTGCGCTGCTGGTACATATATTAACTGTTGATTTGAAGGCTCAAGTGATTTCTCCCACCTCGACTGGCCGGGGTCAACTCCGTCGAGGCTTGTATTCGCGAAGCAAACGGGCCAGGACGTAATGACCCTTGCTGTCGGCCATCACGGCCGCGTCCTCACACCTTGACTCGATTGTGTCCATTTGACCATCGTTCTCCAACAGCAGGTGAGCGATGTCAAGCCGTCCATTTAGTGCAGCATTTTGAAGCGCAGTTCCCCGGTAAAACAGTGATTTGTGTCCGGAGGGGGCTGGAGCATTAATGTCGGCTCCGTGCTCTATAAGTAGTTTGACCAAGTTGAAATCCTCGCCGCTGGTTGCAGATTGTAGAGCAGTGTCAGTGTTTCCGCCACACGAGGCGTTTACATCGGCAGCGTGATCAAGGAGTAGTTGGACGAGGCCCATATGTTTCTTAGCGACAGCTTCCCGCAGCGCTGTCGTTTTGCTTTCGTCGGGTTTGCCACAGTCCAAAAGAACTACGCAATTGGCATCTACCCCATCTTTGATCCAATCGATTGCTAATTCAAAATGCTTGCTAAGAATCAACTGGGGGAGTAGAGACTCCCTATCTCTGATGCGTAGGCCTTGCTTGATGATGCAATCCATTAGGCCCTCCACTTCGGAGCGCACAGCGAGTTTGAATACAACTTGACTATCAGGCGCATGAATATCAGCACCCTGGTCAAGCAACAATTGCAATATCTGCAGTGTGTCTGTGTCGTTTATAATTGCAGCCACGATCGGGTATAGACCGCAGTCATCTGGGAGGTTGACATTTGCGCCCCTTTTGATAAGAGCTTCCGCGTATGAGTGGGGTGAATAAAGGCAGGCAGTGGTGAGTATTCTTGCGCTAGTCGTGGCTCCATAGGACAACAACAACTCGATTATCCCTCCGCTGATCTTGTGACTAGTCCGTTCTTTGAAGGGATATCCCATTGAAAGAAACATGTAGTGAAGCGGACTATCAACGCGTTCTTTCCAGCCCTTCGGATTTCGTGACGGCTGGTCCACATCTGACCCAGCTTCTAGCAGCATTTGTACTATTTCAATCGAGCCACGGTCACATGCGATCACAAGTGGCGTGACCGGTGGACCTACGGGGTTTGGATCCGCATGATAATCCAATAAAATGTCCACGATTTGAATGTCACCAACCCTGGCAGCTGTGCACAAAGCCGTTTCTGTTTGAACCAAAGCATTGGTATCTGCTCCAGCCTGTAGGAGTTGTCGGACTACTTCTCTGTCACCCCCACGAATAGATGCTTGAAGAATGGTTTCCACGGGGTAGGACTCTTTTGGAGAAACTACCGCATCAAAATCAACACCCATAGCCAGAAGCCGCCTGGTACTCAACACATCGCCCTTCAAGCACACGGCGTGGAGTGCGATACAAAGTATATCGTCACTTGTAGCCATGTCGTGGTTGGCCAGCCACACCATCAGGTCAAGATTTCCGCTCTTGGCAGCAGCTTCCGCCGTGGATATTCCGTCTTCTATTCCCGGAGAAGCATTTACATCGGCTCCCTTTTCAACGAGGAACTCAGCCAATGTCTGATCTCCTATTTCTGCTGCTGCTTGTAACGCGGTCCTTCCATTCGAATGACCGGCTGGCGAGTTCACATTGGCTCCAAAATCAACCAAGAGTTGCGCTAGACGCATTCTAACTGAAGCAATCTCTGAATTTGGAATCTCGTGACATTCTTCCAGTCCACAAACCATCTGCAATGGTGTCATCCCTAATCCATCGGGACAATTGATCTTTGCGCGGGCGCCGTGTTGAAGCAAAAAACATGTCAAGTTCACGTTTCCGTTCCTGACTGACTCATGCAATATAGTTCGATGCATCTTCTCGAACTGATACCTGTGGTCCTCGAGAAATTCTGAATCTTCGGGTGAATCGGCAGGAACGTCAGTTTGATCAAGGATGCTACTGTAGTCAAGCGTAGAATGGATCCTTGCCCCCTTTTCTATCAAGCGTTGAACAATAGCCAAGTTGTTTTGTCGGGTAGCAAGTTCGATTGGTGAAAGCCATGTTGGCGGTCGAATATCTTCCCTGAAGGGGTAGTCATCATCTCCCACGTATAAAAAGTAATTGGTCAATAGTTCTATCGTGCAATTTTCGATCTCATCAAACGTGTTGATTTCCGCGCCTTATTCTAGCAAAAGCTCAATCATCTCCATATCATTGCTCCGAATAGCAATGTGTAGTGCGGTGCCGGAGAAGTATGACATGTCATTCGGAGATGCCCCGTGCCTCAAAAGCAGTCGGGCTAAATCGATGTTTTGGATTGTAACAGCCTTCATTAAGAGAGTTTTTTCCGTATAACGTGTGTGGGATGGGAAAATATCACGAAACTCATCATCGCCCACCATCTCGCGCATGATCTCGCTGCCGCAAGAAAGATTGATATTTGCACCTCGAGCTAAGAGTATCTTGGCAATCGGAAAGTTTCCATGATGTAGTGAAATAGCTAATTCAAGGGCGGTGAATGGAATTCCGATGGACACAGCATCTGCAGCCGCCAAATAATCAAGTAAAAGTCCGCATAAACGAGAATTCTCTTTGATAACAGCCAGCTGGAGCGGGGTAATGCTTTCTGCCGCGAAACCCGGCCTGCCGAGATATGAGGGCTCCTCTCCTTGATATGAGTGGTTGTTATAGTTCGGGTTGACGCCACATGCGAGCAATGATGAAACCACTGTTTCTCTGTCAAGCTCCACGGCGCTGAGGAGGAGTCGGTTTAGAAATATGTCCAAATTTGGATTCTGTACCTTTCGTAATCGACCGAGAAGCCCGAGAAACAGAGGCAAATTATTTCTATCAGCAATCCAGCTCAAGAAGTTGCTCATGTCTTTATGTGATAGGCTGCCATTTGAAGATAAATAAATGTGAGTTTGAATGAGAAGTAAAAATGGGTCAGCCGTGCTTAGGGGCTGATTTACAATACATTTCTTAGGAAGGACGTTTTCGAGGCGTTTTAATATCTCGGGGGCAAGCTCAGCACGGTATTTATATTTAAAAGAAAGGCCGATAGTATTCGCAAGGAGTTCTCTCGCCTTTTGCAAGGAAAGGTCGCCAGGTGAAACATACAGTTGCATTGAGCTTGAACGACTGGTCCATTTTAACTGGGGAATGAATTGGTCCACCATGCACCGTACTGTTTGTGAGAGGTTAGCCAGAAAACAATGAGCAGCTTAGAGTTAATCTTTACAATGACAACCGAACTCGTGCTCAAATCGAAACCAAGGGATATTATTCGCGAGTACTCCAATACCAAGATCAGGCGAGGGTGAGCGGGTTGTAATGCCTCGAGCGGATGAGTAGTTTGAAAGGACTTTCTGAGTGTTAATGGCGAATCCGGGATAGGTATTTGAGATCCAAGGACTCACTCGAGAAAAGAGACTCATCTCGCTCCTGCTTGTGCCTTGCAAGACCGCGCTGCTTTTTTCGAGCGTCGATACGCTGGCCGCTTAGAATAATAACCGTTTCTTTGCAGGCTTCTTTTCGTTTGTGTACAAGTTGCCAGTCTGCCTTTTTCACATTTTTGGAGAACTGCCAAGACGCCAATCGGCGCACATATTCTTTCTGCCTAGATCTCATTGCTCAGCACTAGCATGCATACCAAGGTTCAATATGCTCACGTTGCAACGAAGCCGTTATTCATTTGCATTAGCTCCATTGTCTGTGCCAACGTCTTATTCTCGTGAATGTAATAGTTGTAGATGTTGTCCTTTTGACGATCCCACTCCTTTTGGGGCTTTTTGGGTTGTCGAGGCATCTCGGATGGATATGCAAGATGTGTCTTGAGATATCTTGATATATCTTGATGAAGCTTTGAGTTAAGTGCGGTAGGTGTTTTAATGATGAGGCTGATTGAATCGATCCAGGCGGAGGGGGAGAACCGGATATTTATCTGTACGTGCCATGAGCCTTGTTCGCCGAAAATGTCCAACTGCCAACGCACGGGCCAGACGCGACGCCCAATGATGTGCGAGTCAACGAAATTCCCTTTGAGTGGCTTGCATCAGAACATGCGGTGAGTAAGCAACACAAGGCACTTGATTGGACATGTCGAAATTCCCTTTCAAATCGGGTGTGAAAATGAGCTGACGTGGTGTCTTGGCTGAAAACACTCGGAATTCCCTTTCGAATTCTGAGGCGGTGGCCCAATCATTGACAAGTCCGAAATTCCTTTTTATACCATGTGGCTCATCATTAGGCCAAGTCCTACACCCGCCATGGTCTTTTGCTCAGCAGTGGACCATGGATTGTTATATAGCCCGCGCCTTGGACAGGCTATATGCCACTAGACCTTTTCCATGCCACAGCACACGCTGTCAAGATGGCTCTCTCAGCCGAAGCCCTCATCTCCATTATTGGTGTGCTTGTTGCGGTTCCCCCAGCTGCCATAATCTTCGTCCACCTTTTCAGGCGGTTTATTGGACACCAATCAACGGAAGCAAATGGTAAGGGATATACCTGGTCAATTGGGCAACTCTTGCAACTAACACAGCTAGCTAGGCTCGCTCGACATTGAATGCGATGTACGACTGTGTGTATTATCGCTGACCGTGCCATTCAGCCATATCTATGGCGAGGTCTTGGTGTTTCATTCTCATTGTCTTAATGAACTAAATTACTTCACTTCTGTGATTTGATCAGATGAGAGTTGTTGTTGCAGAGGTGGGAGGGATGCACTCGTATCAAACGGGTTGAGTGGTGCGTGATGCGCGCCTAACAGTGCCAATGTTTGCATTCACTATATAGTAATGCACTCTTAATCATTTCACACGATATCAATTCATAAGTATTTGCTCGATTGCTGTTGTGTTGGATCTTTTCAAATACTATCTAGACCCAAATATTTATGTCTCAAATCAAATAGCTGCACACCACTGCACAGTCCCAATTCAGATGCCTACTCCCTCTGGTAGATAAAGTGCGTCTATGTGCAACAACCCGTCTATTCATATCAAGTCACGTCAAACCGCCTCAAGCCACGTAGTTCGATTGCACTATCAAATCAATCGCCATATTTTCCTGTGGCATATTGCTTGCGCTCGTCAGCTGCAGTACGATGTTTTGACTGATGGATGTTGGCACTGAAAACACCAAAGGCGATTCGCCCCCCTCCAGGTAACAGGACAAAGGCTGGCTGAGCGGTGCACCAGCACCACAAACAACTTTTGTGGTAGTGTAGGACTGAACATAGGCCTGGGATATTGAATACAGATAACCATAGTACTGAACGACGTAGTTTCCATCTACCATCAAATAATTTGTCAGGGAATCTATGTAAAACGGCTTGACAGCGTATGCGTAGCTCGGGTCTGGGTTGAATCGTAGATAGTCGAACGAAGGACCCATTTGTAAATATTGGTGGTCGGTGGCAGCATTTCCCAAAGTCGTTCTGCCGATGAGATAGAACGGAGAGGTGGTTGGGGCAACTGTTGACGAGGTTGTCGTGCTTGCCAAGAGTACGGCACTAGTGTCAATGTCAAGGCTGGGGGTCTCAAAGTTTGTAGTCGCCTCGATGATAATGCTGCTCTCGGTGCTGATGGCGGTCTCAAGATTGGTACCGGTGGTAGTGCCAGGGCTGGTACTGGTCTTGGCCACACTGATGCTGTTTTCAAAAATGGCGGTGCGATCAAGGCTGGCGCTCGTGCTGCTCTCAAAGTTGATGCTGTTCGGAAGGCTGAATCTGGCTGGGTTGCAGATGCGAACACAGCAGGGGACTGAGCCGACGGTTACAATGCTGAAGAAAAGAGCCAAAGTATGCATTGCTAGAATGCTGCTCATGGTTTTGTCAGAGCTATGTGTTAGAACCAAGGGTAGATTATGAACTGTCCAGCTGCCAGGTGCATTCGAGGCTGCGTTTCCTTGAGGACATGGACCATTGTCAAGATATGTACATGGGTATTTATGGAAGAAAAGCATGATTCGTGGCTCGCCTCTCACCCACTAAACCGGGGACTCATTTAGTCTCGCGCTCAATGATCACACTCCAAGGCCGATGTCATGACGTAGCTCCTCATGGTGGGTTAAATGTATCGGCAAGTTTCTTGAATTACCATCCCGAGACGAGTAAGGATGAGAAATGAGATGTCCACGCCGTGGAAAATTTTACAACCTTTCTCGGTTGGAGTCAAACCCACCATCCTGCATACATGGAATTCTCCGTTGTTGTCCATGGTATCTGATCCGCAACCCGCTCCTTGTTGGTCAATTCGAGCCAGATGCTATTAGCGATGTGGCCAGTACGCATATGTATGACTTTTGCATGAACGAACGATAGATGTACGTGTGGGAGTCGGAAAATCGGCGCATTTTCATGATCGACATGAGCGAACTGGATGGCGATGGTCAAGATTTTAGAGCCGGCTAATCTTCATGGTGGAATCCAGCGAAATAAAGAGGGGTTCACTGAAGCGTAAGGCTTATTCTGCAGCTTGAGCTATTGGGGGATTCCGTTGGATTGGCCTTTTGCTTTTGGTCAGGTTAGAGCATTCACATGGCCGAACCTAATTTGTGTTGAACACTATTTGTATGCTACAGTCATTCGTGCTCCCTTGCTCACTAAGGCACAGACTCCTCTTTGTTGTTTTTTCACCGAAAGTAAATGCGCTAAGATTGATCAAGTGCATGGGCCATTCTTTATAAATGACCATAGACCAAGCTAAGCTTTATGATACATCTCTTCACGAAATTAGGTTCTCCAAATAATCATTACAACAACCAATGCAAAAATGACAAATTTAGCAAAGGTGGTTCCGTATCTCAGCTTTTCTGTACTTCACGATTGATGGTTCAATCTCGAAAATCCGAAGCGGCGTGCCATGTGGGGGAATTGGCTGATTCTTGGAGGTCCATCACATCGGGAAGCGACACCTCATTGGTTCACTACCTGAGTCTCACCAATAAGCACTGGCATTGGCGTCACGTGCTTCAAGGATGCGTGCTAGGCACCTACTTGCGATCCGAATTTTCGACATTGGCGAGGGACTGCTAACCATCCAACCCTGGATATCATGATTTGCGAATTGTGCATTTACCGCTTAGAGGGGATATGGGATCAAGATGAAACGGAGAGGCTGGCGCGCCTAAACGAGTGGAGCTGGAAGCGGAGACGGGCGAAATTCACTCGCAGCGAAGCAAGTCTCGACGATGCAAGTGAAGAGGCTGATTCACAGTCTCTCTTGTCGCGAGCGGATGAATCTCATCACATTCATTATCCAGATACTTACAAAGAGCTTAAAAATATCTTACCAGATGCACCCATCCCCAGCGACGATGAGTCGGACACCGGTCCAGCCACCAATGACAAAAGGGATACTGACTCTGTGATGAGTGGTACATCAGGCAGCCGCTCAGTACAAAGGAGCTGCAGCGAGTCGGGTGAGTCTCTCGTTTCCTGCTGTATTTGGTGTATTTTGACCAGGGCCATACGCAGACGAGAAAAAAAACATGACCCATCCCTTCAATTTTGAATTTGGGCATCATTTTAATCTCAAATCCCTACTGTCTTCGGCGGACAAGGGATGCGAGATTTGCAAACCGCTACTTGAGCTTCTGAAAACCACGCCGGATTATGATGCATCTCACACAGGCTACTTGACTTCCTTCGCTTTCGATTCTCCGAGAGCATACGCGCTTGGCTCAATGGGGATGTCATATGACGTCGATTTTGGTCCTGTGGGTGCACACCACGACCAGGATCCAAGCCGCGAAACCTTGCTCCACCGTGTTCTTCTCATTAATATAAAAGGTGAGCTATCATCCGTGTAGACGGCTTCAGAGCGGGTGTACCCATTGACAAATTTTCAGAGGATGATCCTGACTTGGACATCCACCTTGAGGACCGCACAGACTCGCCTCAGACTTGGGCTACAGTCCAAGACTGGGTTTCGGAGTGCATGCAATGGCACACTACTTGCAGCGAACCCCTCGGCTCTTTGCCGACGCGCCTATTGGCTCTAGGAGATGATCACACGTTCCGACTTGTCGACGGCGCCGAGTGCCCCGTCAACACTTCTTACGCAACTCTGAGCTACTGCTGGGGACCAGAGCCGGCTGAGACCAAGCTTCGCCTGCTCCAGAGTACCGTCGATGGCATGAGGAAGGGCCAAGCCGTTGGCACTCTGCCCTTGACCTTTCAGCACGCATTTGCCGTTATAGAAAAGCTCAAAATTCCTCATTTGTGGATTGATCGCTTGTGCATAATCCAGGACTCGGAACAGGATTGGCTGCAAGAGTCATCAAAGATGCACCAAGTCTTCAAGAATTGTCGCTTGACCATTGCCGCCCATGGCGCCGAGGATGATCAAGGAGGGTTGTTCTACCCTCGACGTCAAGGAGATGTCACGATAGGGAGCTGCAAGGGTAGGTTTCAATCCTGCACGAGGTACGAAACGTTGGCTCTGAGGAACGAAAAGTATAACAAATGGTCCGCCGAGTTCGAGTTGAGTCCATCTATGAGCCGAGGCTGGATTTTCCAGGAACGGCTGCTTTCTCCTCGAACAGTCTACTACGGCCGGAATCAAGTCTTTTGGGAATGCAACATGCGTCGCTGCTGCGAGGGCCACCCGGAACGCGCCATTCGATCTGGTGATCTGAGTCCCGTCGATATCGAGTCACCCATCCCTCCCCTCTGGCGCCCTCCCCTCCACGGTGCCATGCGAGGCTTGTCGAAGGACCCATTCCAGCAACTATTCATGGACTGGGAAGGCGCCGTCGAAGAATATTCCGCCTGCCAACTGACATTCGAAACCGACAAGCTGGCAGCTCTCTCAGGCCTGGCCAGCGATCTTCAGGATAGGTTACTGGCTTACCCAGATGGAAATAATGCCTACTTGGCGGGCATGTGGATGGAATCTCTCCCAACAGGATTGCTGTGGATGACGGCTGGCCAGCCTTACGACAGGTATGTAGCTCCCTCGTGGTCTTGGGCATCGACAGATGGAACCATCTCGTGGGTAAATAAGTGGAAATATCGCTTCCGCGGCGCCCAACTAGCCCTCTTGGCGAAGGTCATTGACGGAAAAACCACCTCTTCGGGACGCCGCGGCACAGGCCCAGTTCAGGCCGGCGAATTGGTCATGCAAGGTCACCTGCTGCCGATTCAGGTCATCTCTTGGGGCAAGCCAGGCGCATGCTGGCTGGGTGCCCAAAAAGGCGGAGCGAATCTTTTTCTCTCAGAGCTGTGCGTGGCGCTGGGAGCGGATGTGATTGAGGTCGCATTTGATGGTTATGTCGATTGTGGGGGGCCGTTATTCTGCCTACCGATTCAGCACAATGCCGAGAGGCAATCTCCCTCATCGAACTTGGAGGGTTTGCTGATCCGACCGTTGGATGATGGCACATTTGTACGAGTGGGCATCTTTGGGGTTGAGGTTGATCATGACTGGCTGCAGAACGATGTGTTGAACAAGCACTCAGAGTCAAGAGAACTGAGGCTTGTATGATTCCGCGGCGAGTAATGCGTCTCACTGACGCGTCCAAATGCTTTGCAATGCACGAAGACTCACACACTTCATGTACTAGGGATTACACTGCGTTCACTCACACTCACGGATACAATATTCAGACAGGGCCAGGCGAATATGAGAGCATGATGTTGTGCTTACTATATAGTTGCAGTAATTCAGCCCATATTTTCCCCGCTGAGCCACACGCCCTTGAAAAAAATAAACATTGCTGGCGTGAGGCGAACGAATTCCTATTTGTTTTAACCACTCTCCCGTGATCTCCAGTCTCACCATCATTTGATATGACGGAGTCAGGCCGATCAGAACACGCACCTCACTTTGTTGGGTTGTCCGAGTTTTTGCTGCACTGTGAAGCTTTCTATCTACATTATCAGCCAAACAGTGTTGATTGGATATTAGGCAACTACAATTTCAGCAAAATTCACTTGGGAGATCTTACAAATTTTTTTTAAGAGAGCCGCTTAGAAGAATGCGTCTTCGTCGCGTCTTCAAGTCTCTCTGGGCCGAGGAGCAGAACGTCAAAGTTGCCATTTGCAGAAACGTAGCTGTACAAGAGATACGGCGCCAGGAAAATGTTTCCGCACAGAAACTGAAGCCCGGCGAACATGAAACGACGTATGCCCGTCTTCTCCCGGTAGACAATCCAAGATGCGGCCATGGCGAGATAGCACGAAAAGTCTACATTGAACTGGCCTCTCCACGAATTGGACATGGCGTCGGCAAAATAGACCTTGGATGCAATCATCACGCCGTCGGACATGACAGCTCGAACTGTTTTGAAGAGCACGGCTGACCAGCCAAGGGTAGTGAAGGAACCAAACAACAACATGATGTAGATGCGGGTGTAAAATCTTTGAAGAATATGAAGAACAGACCGTTCGGTGACAATATTTATGTTTCCCTTGATGAAGAAGGTCTTGCAGAATAACGCAGCCGGGTCTTGCATCGGATCGCAAATGATTACGCGGTCAGTTATGCTTATGCGTTATGTTGCCAACCCGATGGCATGTTTCTTAGCATCTGTCATGACATGATCGGAATTTATCTTATCCAAATGTGCTTTGTACCACAAGAGCTATGTTCGTTAAAAAGAGACATTTGATGGGGAAAGTTTTAATACCTACATGGCTCTATTCAGGTCCAGGAAGCACTAACATGGGCCATCAGATTTAGCCTCAGCATAGAAATCAGGGTGCTGGCATTACTCCTTCCAGAAAATCAATCACGGCCTTCCAAAATGATCAGAAATAGACTTAGTTTAAATATTGATATTCCGGCCGGCGATGATCTAGATGGTAGGGGTAGCTATCAACAGCATGTGTAAGAAAAGTGGAAGATGGGGATGACGATACCTACTTTATTCCTCTCGCGTGCTACGCAGTCAACAATCGCTTATTCACATATATCAAATAACTGACAAATTGATTTTTAAGAACAGGGGGGCGTTTTATTTTTGAAGACAAGAATCGTAGTCTTGGATTAATATAGCTTAAACCCGCTTCCATATGAATGCTATTCCCTCCCGGCTTGTCCCTTTTTAAGCAGAAACAGCCCCCAGGTACTCCTGACTGTAAGGATAATCAGTGTAACCCTTCACGCTAACTGGGGTATAAAAGGTTGATCGGTCGTAAGGGTTCATTTCCAGGCCCTTCTTTAGCCTGAACACCAAGTCTGGCGTGGAAATGAAGTATCGCCCGAACACCACCAATGTGTCATAGTCCTTGTACTCCTCATCCACAGCCTTCCTGGCGGACTCACTGTTGAAACCACCAGCGACCAGGATCGGTGACTGGTTTTCCCAAATCTTGAAAGCAAACTCCAGCCCTTCCTTCTTCTCAACATCGACGCTGTTGACAACGCGAGATTCGATAAGATGAAGGTATGCGAGCCCGATTTCCTTTAGCCCCCGCACAATGTGAGAAAACTGCTCGGTTGCGAGATCCACCTCCATCTTCATGGATTGGAACGTGCTCCAAGGACTCAGTCGAACACCAACATTTTCGCTGCCGATGGCCTCCGTAACAGCTTTGCTAAGTTCAAGAACAAATCTCGATCTGTTTTCGACAGATCCTCCCCAGCGGTCTGTGCGGACGTTGCATGTGTCCTGGCAGAATTGATCAATCAAGTACCCGTTGGCGCCGTGCAGCTCCACACCGTCGAAGCCAGCCTTCATGGCGTTCTGAGCGGCCGTCTTGAAGTCGGAAATGCAGTCCCAAATATCCTCCTCAGTCATTTCCTGGGGAACGGGAGCGCCCTCTTCCATTGGTGTGGCGCTTGAGCTGTAGCGAGGATATCCTTCGGCGTTACCAGCACGTCCGGGTGCGCACAGCTGGCAGTACACAAAACATCCCTTGGCATGAATGGCGTCCGTCACCTTCTTCCAGCCCTTGACCTGGTCCTCCGTCCAGAGGCCTGGAGCGTGAGGCCATCCGCTATGTCGGGGAGAGATTAATGTGGCCTCGAGTATGATTAGGGTTCCCGGGGCACATGCCCGTTGGGTATAGTATTCGATGCACTGAGCAAGAGGCAGTCCATCGTCATCTGCGCGGAATCTGGTTAAAGGAGCCATCGCAATACGATGCTGTAATTGGACCCTTCCCAGGGAAACGGGGCGAAAAAGCTTTGACTCCTCAGCCATCTTTAGTGAGTACAAGTTGTGTTTGTAGTACTGCGTAGATAAGATTCAAAGCAATTGGACTACACCAAAGGAGCCCATCAACGGGGAGTAGCTGGACTTGTATTTATACGACCCCATGAAGCCCCCATGCTGTCTGACGTGCCCATCCCTTCCTAGTCCCGAGTTTAGCGTCAATTCCATTTCCTTCCATGTTCATTATGCAAAGATCCCTGTTGACAAATTATGGGGCGCTTGAGAGTGTTGGAAAGTCTCTCAAACCACAATTGCGCACTTCTCCAGGCCCCCACAATCCGGCTCATTTGCCCCGACAGTCTTTCCGCTATCTCCAACGGCTCGCGCTAACCGTAAACGGTTTCCTGGAACCGCTCCGACGCGATAAGGAAGCTGTCGGGGTAGCATCTTGAGAGCATAGCCTCGATGGACAAGATGGTCGTACAGTTACATTTTTGCTTGACAGATTGTGAGACGGTAGACAGAGTGTGATGATTGGTTCGCCGCGATAGCTTCACCAGGTGTCTCAGGACACGTCACTGTGACGGATTGCATCTCACTGATTCATAATATAAAGGAGGGAACCCCAATCCCAGAGAAATTACGATAAAAATGAGCACGGCAACCTTTAAATTCTCAGGCGTCGCACTGGTCACCGGGGCTGGTGGAACAGGTACCGCACGGGATTCCGTTTCCAACGAGGCAATGCTCTAGCTAATACTGGCGTGCTAGGCATCGGAGCAGCTGTTGCAAAGTCATTTGTTCGCGCTGGATGCACCCGTATTGCAATCACTGACCTGAATAAGGAATCTCTGCGGAAAACGCATGAGACACTACTCGAAATAAACCCAGAAGCTGAGGTATGGAGCGTGGATGGCGATGTATCCAATGAGGCCTTCGTCGAATCCCTTGGAGATGGCATAGAGAAGAAGTTCTCTCGGCTAGATTATGCCGTGAATTGTGCCGGCATTCTAGGCGAATCGCTACGATCTCACGAAACCCCAGTATCGGCATTCGATCAGATTAACGGGGTCAATTACCGAGGTACCTGGTTGTCATCCAGGATGGCATTGACTCTGATGCTTAAACAATCGCTGCTATCTGAGCACCCTCATCAGAGAGGCGCTATAGTGAACATTGCTAGCCAGCTTGGTGTTGTGGCCCGCCCAACTGCTGGTAAGCCTACTTGACCTCGTCCTTTCAGATTTAATTTTTCTAACACTTTCTACAGCACCCTATTGCGCGAGTAAGGCTGCTATTATCAATATGACACGATCTGACAGCATTGATTACTCCAAGGATGGCATCCGAATCAATTGCGTGTGCCCTGGAGTCATAGAGACACCAATGACAACGGGGTCCGAAGAAGTAAAGGAAAGGCTGAAGCCAGCCATAGATATTGCACCCATGAAGAGGATGGGAACTCCTCAAGAGGTGGCCGACGCCGTCTTGTTCCTCTGTTCAACACAAGCGTCCTTTATTCAGGGACACGCTCTGGTAGTCGATGGGGGTTATACGATTAATTAACATTTCATGGATACAATGAAATAATTTCAAACCAATCTTGAATCAGCTCATTTCAAGATTGCTTTCCCCAGATCTCGTCTCAGTAGATCAACAAGGACGCTAATTCTAGGATGCCGTTTTCCGGCTCACTCTTACTCCAACGTGGGAGCTTAGTCCCCAATCCAAAAACCTTGGCCTCCAATGCGTGACCCACCCCGGTCATTTCCAGGACTCAGATAAGAAGTCCCCACCTATTGATTACCGTTACATACCTAGTGCGCTGCAAGAATACCACGTGGAGAGGCGGAAATTTGGGTATCTCAGGTATTTTCGAATATGTAGCGGTCTTGCGTCGCCCAGCCTGCCCGACAGCGACATGATTTAGACTTTGACAGCTACAGAACTACTGAGAACCGATTTGGAGCTTACTTTATTACTAATCAATCCTCATAGGCAATTGAATTGGAGGCTTTGGGTTTTCCATCAACAGATAAGTAGCCTACCGGTACTTGCTTGGTGGCTGGCTCTTGGTGTTGCCACTACCCCAACGCCCCACACCATCGGTCGCAAAGAAGCCGAAAATTGCGGCGGCAAAAAACAATCCGGCGATCGCAATCTGCAGATACAATTGGGGATATTGCCGAACAGGGTTGTGCTCTTTAGCGGAATTCGACAACAAGCACACGATTAATGGATGCGGGCACCATTGCCAACTTATGTTATAGATTGATCATGGAATTCGGAATTCTGCTCAATGATTGGACATGATTTGACAATCGGGAACTGCTGAACGGAGTCAACAACACTGATGGCCCTTTCCATAGAGAGACTATGATCCGGTTAGGGGATCCTGGATAACATGAACCTGCTTGTTGCTAGAAAACTAGAAAGAAATCTCTTGAGTCCTGTTGGTTAGTGTCATATGTGCAGCGAACATACGACCTGAGCTTCACTGATTTGGTTAAAGATGTAATTAAGAAAAGTCCGATGAGGTAAAAACGAGTCCCCTTTCTCTCTCTTAAACTATATAATCAAGAAAGTCCCATTCTAAGAAGAATTACTATTATCTGCACATGAAAACGCCGAGCTAATGGATCCAATCTTGTACGCATCGACGATCTGCTGGATCACACCATAAGTTCCTCCAATTGTGAGGAAGACGCCAATCAATACCAGCAACACGTTTAAAGCATAAAAGATTCGCTGAACAATGGTGCCGGTTCTGTAAGAAGCATGATCATACAGCCAGAGCCATCCAGGAAGTGCCAGGGCTAAGGGTGCGAAACAAATGCTTCCTGCGAGAGCCAGGATGTAATTGAAAATAGGGATTCCTGAAGCAACGACGAAGCTGACGGCAGTTATACCAAAGGTGCAAGAAAGCCACACACCCCAATGAACGACCGAGTTCTTTTGCAGGTGCTCCGAATTGCGGAGGAGTCGAACAAAAAGATACTTGGCGCCAACGTGAACATACAAGGCAGCACTGACACATAGCCCGACAATGCCAATGCCGTAGCTGACCTTTTTCAAAACAGGACCGGCGCTTCCCAAAGACGGCGAAGCAACCCACTGTCCACACCATTTGTACACCACCAGGCTGAAGGAGAGGTAGGAGGCTGTGACAAAGCTCATGCAGACGTAAACCGCCTTGCTGTATTCTTTGGGGTTCTTCATCTCAGAAATCACAGGCAGAAATGCCGAGGTACCTGCACTTGAGACAAAGATGGTGCACGCGGCGGTGATGCCTGCAACGAAGGTGGGGGTTCCGATTGCGTGATAGCCGAGATCGAAATCGCCTGTCTGGGGCGCGGCGGCTGGGCGATCGAGAGTTGTGACACCAATACTAAATATGTTTTAGCAACCTGGGTTATTTGACTTGCCGGGGACCGCAACTCACACCACGATAAAAACAGCAACAAAGATGGAAATGAAACCGGCCCAGGTGAGCCACGCAATCTTTTCAAACTTGCGAGCACTTGCAAACACAGCTACCATGATAGCCGCAATGGCTGAAAAGCTGTTGGTGCAGAGGGAGTGGTTGGACAAAGCGTTCAGTGCAGTCGAAACGCCGATTATGCCGGATGCCGCGCAGATGACGTACGCAAGGAGGAACAAGATTCCGACCAGCTCCCTCGTCACCTTCCCACCAACAATGTAGCCCATGTCCGCAATGCTGTGGCATCCCGGGTGAGAATTGCGGAAATTTCCCTGCACGATTGCGCAGTAAGTGTTTACAAACTGCCAACAAAGCACGTTGATGGCGCCGGGGAAAGCTCCGAGGACGTAAAAAGTAGATGGGATTGACAAGACACCGGTGGCGAAAATGACTAAAAAATTGAATCTTGTGAGCCTCTTGCTTTTACTTCAACAAGTCTAGGGGAAATCGGAAAGGAATTGTGGTGAGTTGTGCGCACCCTTGAGGAAAATCATGGCCGCATGAACCCACGAGACGGTTCGAAAATCGACACCGCCCTCGATAATTCGGAAAATCTCGAGGTCTTCCTCCGTCGTCTTGCCCGCGCGGATGCTCCCCGAGCTGTCGCCGCCGTGCGGCTCAATAACGTCCGTCTTCTTTTCATCCGACATTGTGGCGAATGCTGAAGTTGGTGTTGAAAGACGACGGAAAATGTAAAAAGCGGGACACGATCTGCACAGTTCGGCTTTATATATCAAATTCAACAAGAACCGTGTCTTAGACACCAGCTGGGTGGGCTATCTAACAGGCTGCGATAGTCCCCCTACTGTCGATCTTTTGGGCAAGGATGCAGGCTATCATAGACAGCCAATGCCCATGTCTTATCCCAGCCAAGACCCCCGCATTGGCGCAAGATTGTCGCTCTTTTTGATAACACGACATTATCTTGCATAGTCACACAAGGGTAGCTGGCCAGTAACGGCACCGCCAATGCTACGCAATGCGGTTCCCTCCAGGCCTAGCCAAGGTGCGATAATGCGGTTGCCTGACTCAAAGTTTGAGCAAGAGTGGGCGGTGTTACCCCTCAATTGGGGGCCAACTAGGGTTACTGACACGACTCCAATTGGAGTAATTCTCCGTGAACTCTCTTTATCGATAGCCCTCAATGAAGATTTCTGCTCTCTTTTCTATCATGCTGGTACAGACCACAAAACCCGATCAGGGCTGCCGAGATGAACAAGGCTGCCGAACGGGTACACGTCACAGCACTTAGAGGTACAAAGCTAAAAGCAAGTGATCAATGGGAAGACTATTCGATTAGATGACAATGATTGATAGGTTTAAACGGGTGCGGCTGCCCCCACTCTCGCCTTGATGATCCTAAAATTTCATCTAGTCTAAAAGCTCTAAGTCTAGTCTATAAAATAAACGCTAGTCTATACGATAAACTCTAGTCTATAAAATAAACATCAATTCGGTATGCATCTCAAATCTCGGGGTTGGCCTTGAGCCATTCCTTCAGACTGGTTTGCTTGATATGGGCCCACCGCGCACCATCAACACCCTCGTGTACGCTTCGTCCTTCCAGTTGGATTTTGAGATAAATGTACTCGCAGTAGGTATACCAAAGCGAGGGGTGCGTCTTGGCTCGGGCCTCTTGGAGCTTGCGCTCCACATCCTCGAGCGTACCAAGATTCTTTCGCTCGAGTTTGACGCCTCGGACCTCCTCATAGGCAGCAGCCAGTTCGTTCATTGTAGCGTTGAAGCTTGAGACATAGCGCACTCCACCTTCTGCGGCATTTGGTTCAGAAATGGCCTGGATCGTGTATGCCGCGACATCTTCCAGCGTGGTCAGCGTGTCCACCTCATCGCCAGTGCCAAAGTATGAAAAGGTCAAAGCTTCCTTGTCGAACGGGTTGTTCTTCATGGGTCGGCGGAAAACATAATCAGGAATGGTTCCAGTGAAGGTGTAAATTGGCTTAATCGTTGTTGAGGTGAGGTGGACATGGTACTGAAACGACTTGAATGTGTCGTAGATTTCATGACAGCCCAAAGGTAACTTGATAAAGTCATAGCCCCACGATGCGGCGTGGAAGATCTAGTCGTAAGGGTAAAATTGTCAACCAAATGTAACAAAAAAAAACTAAGATTTATTTCGCAAACACACCTTGACGCCGGCTCGTTCAG
The DNA here is from genome assembly GCA_001879505.1 of Calonectria pseudoreteaudii. Classification (NCBI taxonomy): domain Eukaryota; kingdom Fungi; phylum Ascomycota; class Sordariomycetes; order Hypocreales; family Nectriaceae; genus Calonectria; species Calonectria pseudoreteaudii. The sequence goes on along the minus strand of KV875262.1, from coordinate 450,679 downwards.
CGGCTCTCAGCAAGAGCAGCTGCCCTTCGAGAACATACTCGGGCGTGGTCGATGAAGCCGAGACAATTGCATCGACCCCCTTGACTGCTTTTTCGTATCCAGCCAGGTCATAATAGTCGGCAATTTCCACGAAACTCTCTATACGATCTGCGACATCTTTGACCAACTTTTGCGAATCGCGTCCAGCCCCGCGCACTTGGTGGCCGGCGGCAAGGGCAGCACGAGCGGTTGGCTCCCCAACCATGCCAGTGATACCAGTGATGAGAACAAGCATTTTGAGGTTGTATTTGAGAGAGTTGGAAGATGATTGGAAGATGATCTGAATGAAATTAAGAGAAGTAAGGAGCTTGCAAAGAAAAGGAAGAGCGGCGGTTCTGGGCATTAATATACTCCCCTTTGCTATAAACTGGAGATATAAAATTGCTTGCTATTGTTTACAACTGACTACATTTCGATATGTTTACTAATACAAGATGCGGTGTCGGGCTAGTCTTGCTCATCTACAGCGTGTCACTATGATAATTCCGACTTTGTCGGAGTTTCGCCTACTAATTAGCAGTGACCACGGATGGCGATTGCGTCAACGCTTTGCCGAATTGGTCCTAGTGATGTAATTTTGATCCGTACAGCGGCGGAACAAAATGGGACAGAGCGTCCCAAGCTCCGAACGGCGGAATTATCAAATCAGCTAAATAAGGCGTTCAGCGATCAAGAATCACGTTTTTCCGTGTATATTGCCATTGCATGGTCAACTTTCCCAGTGTCGAACAGGACAACGTTGCGACAACCAACAACTCCTCGACGGAGAGAGAATATGGAAGACCATCAGCTAAAACGAAATGACATTATGCGTTCCTATCTTCTTACTTAGGCATCGACTATAATTTAAAATGGATTCATATTTTAATATTGTTTATGATGCGTTCATTTGCACTCTGTGCTCGAAAACACATTCACCCATTGCAGTCTATCTTGATCGAGCCTCTAGCGGTCATACCAATTTGTCTGTTATAAACCAGCCTGACGACAATTTGAGTTAGGGGCTCATTGAATATGCATCATACACCCAAAGAACAAGTTTCATTCTTCTTTTCATCCCCTCAGCGCCTCTTCATATCGCTTACTAATCTCAGTTCCTTCCGCCTCTCCCTACCCTACAAGACAAGCCAATGGCCTAGCCTATTGCATTGACTGTATTATGCGCCTTCGAGCAGCCTAATTTCGCCTCAAAAATTGCAAAAGACCATTCCCGTTGAGCCAAACTACTAAAAGCAATTGCTTTCGGGATGGATTGTGGTCTGTTCGGTATTTCTCCAACAGATATTTACCCCTGTCTTCCTTGTGGGGTTAAGCCTGCAACTCAGCTGTGGGACGCACCTTGTCAACCCCAGCAGCCTGCTAACCCAGAAATATGCTGAATAATGAGCCTGGTATCTTCATCGGTTGTTTCTTTGCCGATAAGGCAATTTCGTACCGTACCCGAGCTATTTAAGTTTCCATCAATATGCCAGGCCTTGAAAAAAAGAAACAACCGCAGTATTCACATATTATTTTCTTGAAAGCTTCCGCCCGTTTAACCTGTTGACAAACTAATTTTCATCATGGCATTGACCAATCAACGATGGACTTCCCGCCAAAATGGCATCGCAAACATGCAGCTCTCAGAATGCGAAATACCCAAGCCAGGCAAAAACGAAGTTCTTGTAAAAATTAGTGCTGTCGCTTTAAATTATCGGGATACGGAAGGTGCGCTTAATTTCTGGGAGGAAGTGACACAGTCTAACTTGTTGCAGTCGTTATGGGTCTCTACAATCACCACCAGTCTTCTTCACAAAACCCCCCAGAAACAGTACCTTGCGCAGATATGTGTGGTGTCATCGTTGAAGTAGGCGCAGATCTGGATTGTCAATGGAAAGAAGGGGACAGGGTGTTGTCCATCTTCAACCAAGAACACCTGACTGGAATTGTCAAGCCGGAGCACATGCTCTCTGGGTTGGGTCTGCCGCTACCTGGAGTTTTGACCGAATATCGAGTTTTCCCCAGCTATGGCCTCGTAAAATGCCCCGACTACTTGACCGACGAAGAGGCATCCACCCTGCCTATTGCTGGCGTGACGGCGTGGATGGCCATCAACGGCATGCGCCCGCTCGGCCAACCAGGCGGAGCTGGGGAAAATATTCTCATTCAGGGAACTGGCGGCGTGTCGATAAGCGGACTTCAGATTGCCGCAGCTTCGGGGGCGGTGCCGATTGTAACTTCCTCTTCGGATGCGAAGCTCGAAAGGGCAAAGAAAATGGGAGCGGTTCATACAATCAACTACAAGACTAACCCGCAATGGCACGAGGAAACCATGCGTCTGACAGATGACCACGGTGCAGACATCATTTTCGAGATGGGCGGTGCTCTAACTCTCCGAAAAAGTTTCGATTGTGTCTCCTTCGGTGGCCTCATTGACTGTATCGGATATCTTTCAGGAAAGGAAGACAAGGAAGAAGACCGAATGCACACAAACGTCCTGGCTCTGCGCCGCAATGTCACTCTCAAGGGTATCCTCAACGGGCCGAGGGATCGTTTCGAAGAGATGTGTGAATTTTTCGACAAGCACCAAATTCATCCTGTGGTGGACCGTGTTTTCGATATGGAGCAAGCCAAGGAGGCTTTGGAGTACCTCTTCAGCGGAAGTCATTTTGGTAAAGTGGTGGTTCGTGTATCCAAATAGACAGTTTTTAGTTTAAATTACCTGAGCAAATTGACCCAAGAGCATGGTCAGTATATCACAAAATAGCATGCATTATGATGAGTTCTGAAGTGAAGGCTGTTCTGTAAAGGAGTGGCAAAAAGTATACAGTAGTAGATCTTCTTATATTCGCCCATTAAGTTTCTATTTATTCCATTAACTAATTGCATACAAAGGTGGATGCTATCAATGTCGTATACTTGTAGCCCCCTTTCGCCCAAAAAGAAAACAAAACTCCATCGAACAACACGATATTGAACTGGACAGGTATAATTAGTAGCATGTGCAACCCAAACGCCAAAGAACAAAAGAAAGAAATAAATAAATAAAATCATCGTGCAATTCCGAAATGCAATTCATCATCCAATTCACCCTTATCGTCTGCAAAACGGCTCTGAAATGTCTCAGTCGAGGAGCGTGTGTCTCGACTGGCCAATGTCGACTTTGACAATTTGCGTCTCGAGTGCCCCATGCTTGTGTCAGTGCTATTGGATCTGAGATCCGTGCTTGATGATTTGATAGACAGCGAGGTTTGTGATTTGTTAATAACGGTCTGGAAAATCCCACTAAACCCCCACCGCGGGCTTGACGTCAGCGGTGGGGAGATGGGCAGGGCCGGTAGCTCAGGAACGGATCCGTCGGCCGCCTGCCCGTCGTCAGGGTTGGGCGCCGAAAAGCTCTCTTGGGTATGTAGCTCTCTGGGAAACCCGCTAATGGGAATAAAACGCTCCACCGGGTCATGGTAGTAACCCCTGTGGTAACCGTGACGGTAGTCCTCTGGTTGAAGACAGAGGCAAACACGCGTCACGCTGGACTGGTACGCTCCTTCAATGTGGAGACGTGTCGTAAGCCTGAAGTGCCCGTTGACACGCATCAGGTCAATTGTGTGATCAGGGATCGGGACTTCGTAGTTTCGCTGGTCCGCGGAGCCATAATCCTCTTGCAGGAAAAAGTAGGGCGTAAACTTGGTGCCTCGGATGCATCTCTGCAGGATCTGGCCAAGACCTTTGAGTTCCTGGCTGCCGTCGTCAAATCTGCACCGAATTTTTCCTATGCGTGTTAGTGTTTTATTTGGACAGGCGTTGGTTATCTTCTTACCTGTACACTTAAAACCGCTAGCCCCTCTGTCATACACAATGCCAGACTTTTCGAAATAGAAGCAGCTTGCAACCAGCTTGTGGGCCACTTCAAGGATGTCGGGATCATCCCTAATTATGTTGGTTGCGTGCCGCTCGATATTCTCCAGGTCCTTGACACCGTCGAGGTCGGGTCTTCGGCCAGGAAACTTGACATTGATGCGCTTGTTGCGGTCTCTGTCTCCAATCCTGCTTGCCCGACCCGGTGACAGAGGCCTCGTGATGTGCCTGTTCCAAATGTCTTCACAGTCCAACTGGTTGTCAATCATGTCATTCGCTGCACGCCACATATAACTAAGGCCTCCAAGGTTTCGCAAACGTCGCGCGTGGTGCTGAATCGAGCTGTCCGACGGGTTCATGAACTCAGAGGGGGATTGGGTTGCAGGGGACTGCTTGGTGCCAAGACCAGTGCCCAGTGACAGTACAATATCCGGGGGCCAGTCGCTGACTTCTTCCCAGAGTTGCCTTCTTTCATAATCCGCTACCAACACCGGGTTGTTATGGTGAACTGCGCCGTCTATGTAAGCTGACATAGTTCTCTCTTGGATGAAAGGCTTGAAGTATGGCGGGGCAGCCGCGGTGGCTCGAGCAGCCTCCCAGACCTTGAGCTCCGCAGATGTGTCTGATGGTCTCATAAACTTGTACGGTACTATGAATAGTTAGTCTCAATCAAGGATAGATCTTAGCGACGGTTACTCACATGAATCCCTTCTTCCTCCAGTGTTGTAGTTGGAGAGGACGACAGGTCGGTTCTCGCTTGCAAGGGTCGATGTGACCGCGACCCTGATGTCGGTCGAGTGTGATAGCGTGGAACCACCGTACAGACATGAATGGTCGTTGAAAGCCGACTGCAGAGCATGTTCCAATGGTTTTGTCTTGTAAGCACTCTTATGGCTCACTATAGCGAATGCCTTGAGCGCAGGCGGCCCGCGCATTGTAAAAGCTTCGTTACAAAGACTTTTAAAGTGTTTCGTGCACTCTGACACCGACCATCGTTTAACCCCCAAACCCAAAGCGATAATGCCGCCAGTGCTACTTCGGTCAGCTAGGAGGCCTGTCAATATAGAGGGTTACATACCTTGTTCCAACTATCAAGTCAAAGAAGTTTTGGATGGGGATAAACCCTCCAAGCTTCTCTTCGATTTCGCGCAGAATGACAAGCTCAACGATGCCCCTTACTCCGCCTCTGCCTATCATTAGCTTACAATTAAAACGGTTTGGGAACCAAAATGCGCGTAACTCACCCATCCAAGCACAATACTCTGACGCCGGCTTCGTTTGGTTTGAATCTGATCAGAGCAGGTGGTGACCAGCATGTCTTCTCTGGATGAAGGGGACAATGGCTCAATTCAAATAAACCCTGTCCCGCAGACTCTCCGGTCGACTGAATGCAAGCCTTGCACAAAGCATGGCCACAAGGAAGGACATTCTCAGGGATCTTTTGTATACAACCAAGGCAAGTAACGTGGCTCCTCAGCCTTCCAATCGCACGCGGATGGATTTGCCTATAGTAGGAAGACATGACTTCCCAATGCATTCGCGGGATGCACTTCCTTTCATCCCTGTCGATTGCATGCTGCATGCGGTTATTCAAGTCCTGAATTTGCTTGTCAATGGCAAGGATCCAATCATTAAAGAAGGCGGCGAGGTCGAATGGCGACAAGTACTGGCCACGCGCCATCACTTTGCCGTTCCACGCCTGATGGCCTTTTTTGTGGGCTCGTTTGGTCGCGCAACATCTCAAGCCGTTCTTCTCAAAGCCGCAATGAAGCCACTGGGAGCAAAACTCTTCGCAGGCCTTCCACAGCAACTCAGAGTATGTGCTCTTAAGGAGGCTCGAATACGATCCTAAACGATGTCAGCTCAGATTCAAACCAAGGTCAAAGAGCGGGCCACGTACCTTGGCGACTTTCTCTGGTCGCAGCAAGCATGATGCATGATGCAATCGGGCGGGTAAGCCTTGTGAGAAGCGTCTTGGCGTCATAGTTGAACCACTCGGGGTGCTGGTACATGGACAAGATGAGGTTGAGAATGTGTCCGCTGAAATCCTGTGGCAGAGGAGTATGGCGGCGGGCCTCTTCCATGAAATCAAACGGCTCATCCAGCTTGCGCGAGAAGTGGTCATATGCCGCGTAGACATACTGCGGGAGCTTCTCTGCGTTGAGAAGCATTCGAATCTGCTGCTTGTACGCATGCGAGTAGGCCGACTTGGCGGCGATGATGTTGTACAGTTTCCCAACCTGGTTGTCCATCTGCATGTAACGGCCTTTGGAGGGAATTTTAATGACTGTGATGGATGAGTAGTAGTACTCCAGAAGGTCTTGCGTCGTTCTAATCTTTTTGCCTATCGCTTGAAGTCTGACCAACAGCTCCTGCAGGGCCGGCACCTGGTGGACCGAGTCGCGATACTCGTCGAGCAGCCCACGGGTTGCCGTGTCAACATCCCACTGCTTTTCGTCAATGTTGTTGTCGGTGGCATTGACCACGATTACAATGTGTGGAAGACTCGGCTGGTTGAGAGATTGGTCAAACGACTTGGCTGCCCAGTTGATCAACTGCTGCAAGACCTTGGTTTCAAAGGTTCTTTGGCTACATTAGCTTGTTGTAGTCGATGATGAATAAACTTTGACCTTACCTGACTTCTCGGAGCACAAATACGACCACATCTGAGAAAGTGTAGAGTATTCTGGGGAAAAGTGCAGTGACTGCGTATTCCCGTGACTGAAGCTTAGGATTGTCCGCGGCCCAAGTCAGCCTCTTGCGCAGCTTTTGCTTGAATGCCTTGGTGCCTCGGATGTTTTCCATCATTTCTCGGTGTTTTAATCCCCTTGGGGCATGCTCTCCTCCAGTCAGTCCCTCGCAGTCAGCATATAGAATCGGTCTGGCTTGATAGTATGTTCCGGGATCCGAGTAGAGATGGACATCGCCCGTCGTCGGTATGCTGTCGCCTACAAGGCCGGGCACAGGGCCCGGGAAGATCTGATCCTCACTGGGGTCTCGCAGCTTGGCTTTCTCGCGGTCAATCAGCATCTTGATAACAGTGCTCTTGCCAGCTCCTTAATCTGCAGTCAGCAATTTGCAATAAGGCAATGAAATCTAGGAGGGAAAGTATACCCGTCTGGCCGACAAAAGAAACCAAGCTAGGATATCTTTCTGTCGTTTCTCCCACAACTTGACTCTCGTGCAGGATGTTGACAAGTCTGTTTGATGAATGTAGGGTTAATTGGTTGGTTTCCTTGATGACACCAAACCAAGTGGTATTAATATCGTTTGCGTGGCGCTTGTGCTGCTCGTCTTCGGTCGGCTGTCCAAAAATTTGTTCCAATCGATGGATAACCTCTTCATCAACCTTTTCATGTTGACGACCGTCGATACCATATTTTCCGGGCTAGGTTTGATTGTTAGTAATTCTTACTGTTGTATGCAGAGAGAAATAAGTTGAATGATAGCGTGAGGGAAGCATCCAAGAGGTCATAATGAAGAGGTATTGGACGGTTAACCCATTCGAGATCAATGATAATATGAAAGCCACAAACCTTGTGAGGGCGCTGCAGATCCCAGCATGTATCGCAAAAGTAATCGCAACACTGGACGCAGTTCCAGGTCTTAACAAAGAGTTTACATTCACAACATGGAGTTGAGTCTCGAAACTCTGAATTTGGCAGATTCAATGGAGGTAGGGTTGGCGGTGTATCTGATAGTGGTCTTGATCGCTGGGGTCTCAGTGGCTCTGGTGTTGGTACTGTACGGAGACGAGCTGGTTTCGGAGGTGGGCAGGGACGGTCACGACGACCAACCCCCCGATATGGCGGGGGTACTACCTCTGGCAGTTCCGAGTATTCGTAGGGCAGCGCCATGGTGATTTCGTTGGGCTCTTTATTATTCGACAGTGAATATAGAATGAGATAGGTAACAAGAAAAATGCTCAAGGCAAAAGCTGGCATGCGGAGGCATCTTTAAACTGCTCCTTATCGACGCCAAGGCTTTACTAGTTCCCTCCGATCGCTACGGGGAAGCCGAATCTAGATCAGGCTACCCGTCTTCTGACGAAGGCAACCGGTTGTGCGCTGCATTAGCCTGTTGATAGCGACACATTGATGCACCTAGTGTCGCAGTTGCAGCCTGATTTTTCGCGAAACCTCGAAACACACAAAGACACCCCTATTGCGTAATCGAAACGCTAGTTTTAAGTTGAATGGCGTCTATATTCATGATGATCTACCCAGCCACGGAAAGTAGCGATGATTTTAGAGTGAATAGGCTCTTGTCAGATCCCGACTTGGTTGCATAGGATCGGCGGCATCAACTCAACTGACAGCCTCGCCACTTCTCGGCTGAGCACTAATCCCGTACCCTGCATTCAGCCCAGCCACAAGCGCTGAATAAGATGAGGAGCATTCAAAGAATGCAATTTAACAAAAATCCTCGCCTCCCCACCACGCCCTGACAAAAACGCGGAGTGATGTGGCAACAGAACGTAATGTCTCCTTCCCTCAGGGGTTCATATCATGCACCCCCAATGACGATTAAGTAGTATGAGCATGACCCTTGAGCTGATATTTTGAGACATTATGGTGGACATTTCAGTGGAGATGAAACTGAGGCAAGGTGACCGAGACGCGTTGCCGAGGACAAGAGCGGGCGCAACAATGGCCATGGCTTTTTCATCATTGGGGTCCAAGTCGCAAGCGAGGGGCGCGCAGTGGTTCGCATTTCGGTACTCACGGGCGCTATGATTAAGAAAGATCCTACCCGCTCTGCATCTCACGGGAAGGTTTGGCTGACGCCAGGAAACGATCTCGCGGATCGGCGCTAGGTTCCCCAGCTGGAGACGGGACGCGAAGTATTCCAAGCTTTGCACTGGCTGTGGATCACGACTTTTGAAAACCCAGGTATACACGGAACACTAATTTAATATGTCCATTCTTCCTTGCTATGAGCGATATTCCTAAGTTGGAGCGAGCCGTTCGCGACAAAACACCCGGTTCCATGATGCCCAACGTCATATTGATATGCCTAGACAATGAAGAACAAGCCTTGCTTGCAGTCTTGAACTCTACGATTCTCAATTTGTATTTTTAGAAGCCACTGCATTTGGGCTCAGCCATCAGCCTGCCACAGTGGTTTACCGAGATTTGCTGCGGTGACAGTGGTCGGGAAGGCCGATGTTCCAGAGAATGTCGAGCAGATTGGGCTCGAAGTTGTTGTGACAATGAACACGAGGTTGATAGCATAAAGACAGGATATCCAAAGGTGAAATAGGTTACATCGTCTCTCAATCACCTTGATGATAAGTTGTTTACGTCCGCAGACGCGCCCATGCATGTCTCCACTCTAGTCATAAGCGAAACTTGCTACCCTATAAGGTTGACATTTTCTGATGCGACAACGGTCACATAAATTTCGGACGCCATGCCTGAAATGTTGCTGGTTATATTATGATAAAGATTGCTACGTATTTTAATGTGTTTCCTGAGTATATTATCACTTGTCGTTTGATGGTAACATTTTTGTAACCGAAAAATATAAACTTCCCATATGTTTCACTATGTTACCATTTGGGTATACCCGTTGGTCGGGTGGGGCGCTCGACCAACCTTGAGGAACGAAAGGTTGGCCACAAAAATATGGGACAGCCACAAAAATCGGGATAGCAATTTGTATGTGCAGTAGCTGTTTTCAGCTGTTTTCAAATCTCAATAACACACCCAATATACTATATTAAGTATTTATCTTAATATAAAATCTATTTTATTTTTCTTTCTCTTTCTAAAAATCTTTTTTTTAAATAAGATTTATATAATTATAATCTTAAAAAAACTATAAATATAAAAGAAGATTTTAATAAAAATAATTATATATTTAAAAAGAGAAAGAATTACTGAGTAACTTTTATTAGAATACTTACTCTAAATACTATAGACTAAGTGTGTTATTGAGAGCTGAAAATAGCTATTTCACATACAAATTACTGTCCCGATTTTTGTGGCTGTCCCATATTTTTGTGGCCAACCTTGAGGAACGAAAGGTTGGTCGAGCGCCCCACCTGACCAACGGGTATATTTCCAACACTTCCACCAAAATGGTTACGTTGGATCATGATGAGAAAAAAAAGAACCCAAAGAACAAAACAAAGAAAACTATGTGCAAATGAAGGAATAGAAAATCAGCTTCCAGGGGAACCAAATCCTGTTTTGTTTACAATCAGCTGAGACCGGAATTGACGCGACACGGAACAGGCACGGGCCATGGTCACGTGAATTCATGATCCCCTCATTCTGCAGGCGTCTGGACCATCTCGTTTGGCTCCTTGCATGTGCATCTTCATGTATTATGGCCATTGAACTACTCTTTTACGAATTTGATCCGGAGGGAGACGTTGTGCTGATCCTCAATACCACCCAATCAGCGTTCTGTTGGGTCAACGATGATGTCCTATGGCTGAAACCGTCATCGCGGACGGATGGCGTGATCGAAGCGGGAAATATTTCATCTGAGCCTGCCGGGCCGCTAGCCAAGAAGGTCTTTGCCGACAAGGTAGTTGATCTGCCCAACGCAAAGCCGGGCGATGTTCCCTCCGCTGTCTCTTCTGGCTTGCCCGCTGGGAAGAGCGGCGGCTCCACACCTAGCCAGGGTAGTACCGAAGGATCCATCGAAAACGCTGCCGAGGCGACGACGCGAGATGAAGAGTCCGAGCCCCGCCAGATAAGAGCCGAGATGCGCGTTTCTTCCCGCCACTTAATCCTCGCCTCGCCGTTTTTCCGGGCCATGCTAAGTGGGCCGTGGATAGAAAGCCAACCAGATGATTCGGGAACTCGTCGAATCGCGACGGATGGTTGGGATCTGGACGCCTTCGTTCTCTTCCTCAACATTATACACAATCGTACCCGGGCCGTGCCAAGGTTCTTGGACGTCGAAACCCTGGCAAAGTTTGCCATCATCATTGACTATTATAAATCTTACGAGGCGGTTGAGGTGTTTGCTGACATCTGGATTAAAAAGCTGAGACAGAGTGTTCCAGAGAATTATGGCAAAGAAAGCGGGTTATGGGTGCTCATATCTTCCGTGTTCCAACAAGCAGACATACTAGAAATGATGATAATGCTCACCGTGAGGCACTGCAAACATCCCTTCCACCCGATTCAGATTCCGATTCCCGAATTTATACTGGGTAAGCAGCCTGTGTGTTTATTATTGGTACGGCAACTAAATGGTTTCACAGACAGCATCAATCACAAGAGAGAACAATACCTCAGTGACATGTTTGGTTCCATACAGCAATTAACTACGATCCTTTTGAGTGTTACGAGATGTTACTATGAATGTTCCGCTATTCTGCTGGGAACACTACTTATAGAACTGAGACAGAATGGTATTTTGAGTCCCCAGTTCCCAAGCCCGCCATTTCACGGTCATAGCATAGAATCTATCCGTCAGATGATAGCGAGGTTCAGACGCCCGCAATGGTATAATGTTGCGTATCAAAGCCATGATGCTTGTTCAATTCAGGATTGTTTGGCGGGCTCCATCCAGAGGATGGAGGAAGAGTTGAACGACTTGATCATGTTTGACTTTGGCCAAGAAACGGATGGTTAAGGAGTGAATGATGGCTAAGTTAAAAAAAAACCAAAACAACAACAACAAAAGAATTAATTGATTTTCTAGTTGGGATTTCCCCCAGTATTCAAATCATTCGCGCCAGTCTCGTATCCAAATGCAGGGCGCGAGAGATACAAGGTGTGAGAGTTGTGGGTTAAAGTTCCACTCACCAAGCAGCACAGTGACGAATTCTCTTCCATCAGATGGTGGTGTGATCGAGGACACGTCTCTTGGCGCCTGGGCTCTGCCAAGACCGATGCGCCATTTTCACTTCTGTTTTTAACGAGTTCCTGCCAAGACGGTTGGGCCCGAGATCTCACTGCATCTAGGAACGGTGACATTTCATGGTGGCTGTGAGCCAAATCCTACGGTGGCTGTGAACCACAACCGCACAAAGTGATTGGACCGTACGCTGACCTTGTGCCAATGATAGCATGGCACATGGAAACCACATGGGAATCAAAATTAGCTTAGGGATTATTTTTTCTAGAAGAACTTTTTGGGTTCTTGTCAGAACCTAAGCTTCACCTTCACAGCTGGACTGCAGCTCTCGGCTTGAGGGCTTCGCAACGTAAAGCCAATGCACACCCAGGTATCCGAATCTAGATATTCTACCGATAAATATGGAAAATCCATTGTAAACATTAGAATTATATGCGACAGTAAAGTTCTCATCCACTTCTATAGTTCTATGCCGGTCGTGCAGCGTGGTTCGACTGGTTGTTATGAACGAAGAGTCTGATGATCTGGCTCTCACAACACAACTTTATTTCCTCTACGCACTCATGATGGAGTAAACTGAGTCAACTGCATCAAGTGTCAGGATATTTTGCTCAAGGCCGAGCCGTTAAACCACCCATGATACCGGTCGGTTGGTGCTATTCTGTGGAGGGGTGTTTTTGAAATGGCGTTGTTTGTAGAGCGTCATACATGTGGGCCGCAGATATGCAGAGCCAGATTCTGCATCGAGGATTTTCATTTATCATGATATGAATTTGATACGGGGGCTGATAAATATTCATTTCTCTTGATGGTTCACTACATTGCCATTCTCAAAGACATTTCAAGGCTGTAAATTTCTCCCCACCGTGATAACTGAAAAGCCCGAGTAGCAATACCAGGCCACAAAGTCAAACACGACCAGAAAAAAAGTGAAAAAATAAGCATAAAAATAAAATAAAAAGCCACCTGGGGTATTCGATAACTCGTAGATAAAAAGCTTCTCTGAGCCTTGAAGACAAGCCTGTCTCTTAATCGCGCATTAACAATCACCATCAGCTGTCAATCACCCCTCGTTCACCCCGCCCCCAACCACAACTGCATCAAAATAGCTGGAGAGGCACCATGGCACGTGGTTTTATCACTTATCTTTGATAACCTATTCGCTTTTGGAAAGCTTTCTGGAATGCTTCAAGGATAGATTGTTACCGAATGCTTGGCTATCGCATTTCTGCCCAGTCCCGTTCTTGGCATCGCGTGATTGAGCAAGCTCCCTCTGCAGGATAAGCGAACAGGACAGTCGAGCTCCCCACGCGATTCCTGGTTCTGATGGAGCTATGACCCACACCAGTGGAAGGTATGCGACTTCTGCAGCTATGACATGAGTCTTCGCGTCGGTGCTGTTTGGGAGGCAATGTGGAGGGTGGACTTGGCTTCATTCTCCTCCATCTTGGCCCGTTGGTTCCCCGCTCGTCTCATCACGACGTTTCAAAACGAGCCAGAAACGCAGCAAAATATCACCAAGAGCTTCAAGCATATGTCAATAGCCATTAATCATGCGATTTTTCTCCACTAGACAGCAATTGGCCATCTTGCTTGAATTTTTTTTTCTTTTCTTTTTCTCTTATCAAGATCCGAGTGACATGCCAGATTCTCCGCATCGGCTCCCAAAAAAGAGGGGTCGCCTTGGAGGCAGCATTCTCTATGCATGCAAGCCCTTGTCAAGCTGCTGGCATTCTCCAACTGGGTTGAGGCTCTCCAGAGTAGATGATGATCAAAGAGATGGCTCAAAGACCCAGGGTCTGCTCCCACCATTAGAAGTGGGAAAGCAGCGATCAGGTAAGGTAGCATTGCACATCACAACTCGAACGAGGAAGTCTTGCTCGCGCGCTAAACAGCGGTCAGTGCGTGCTGGACCCCGAACTCAAATTGGCACGGCTATATGCAGGTGGGTCGGCCACCGCAGCATCTCGATGCGACTTTGAAACAAAAGGCCCTCGACCTGCCGCGGATTGCACCAAGCGTACGCAAGCGAGCAGCGTCTTGGGGGAGTGTTGCGCTGCTGATTTTAGATGACATGTTCACATGCCTGGAACTGGAATTGGGGTCCCCCTTTTTTTTTTTTCCCACCCTTTTCTTCGCGCCATCAAAGCCGCGCGAGTCGCGAGGGCGGCGCTTGTTTTTTTTTTCACGGCCTCAATTAGTCCGGCTGCACCCATGTCGTCTGGTTCCGGCAAGCGAGATGCGCACCGCGTGGTGTTTCGGGGTATCAATAGGGCGAATACGGAAATGCGGCAGTAAGAAACGCGGAGATATTGGAGAAAGTCGTGCTAGCGTCGGGGTAAATTGGGACCAGCCAGGATTCAACCGTCGCATTTAGCCTCGCGTGACCGGGGACGAGGGCCGGAGTGGCGCCGGAGTGGTGTCTTGTTCTGGGGTAGTCGCGGGGAGGCTGCGGGGAGGAGGCCAGGGTGAGCTATGGACCGTCTTGAGGGCATCAGGGGCCATGATAGGCCGGCGTATAAGATGGGAACCTGGTTCCAGCACCTTGGCCTGTCATAGGTGCGTCTATGTGAGAAAGCATGAACCCTCCCTCCTCGCTCCTCGCCGCCGCCGCCGCCCCCAGATGCCTAAATGTTCCCTTCCAATCCCGCTAAGATGAGCACCATCAGATCGATTCCCCAATTTTCCGCCACCCGCTCCTACCAACGCTACCCAGGAGTCGGCCGCCGGGGGTGAAACATCGGGCTTTATCAACTGGTCCACCCGCCGCTCTTGCGTGTAGATCTTTTTTTATTTTTTCCCTTCTTTTGTCGTTACTCAAGTCTTGTATTCCTTCCTCTCGCCCCAATTGTTCATCCAGGGCAATCCTACCATCCAACATGACCAACAAAGTTGAGTCGGGTTCCCCCGACGGCGTCACAGAGGCCAAGGGTGACAACGTAGAGCACGTCTACGATGTCGAGGACACTGTGTACAAGTCCGATGCCAGGCAAGATGCCATCGAGGCAGAGAACATGGAGCTCAAGATGACTGTGCTCGAGGCTGTGCGTGCCTACCCCATGGCTACGCTCTGGGCCTTTGTCATGTCTTGCACCATCGTAAGTGGCTCCGTTTCTCCTCCCGCTTTAGCGCCGTCCAATCAGCAATTGCGGCTGACAACCATGCTTAGATTATGGAATCCTACTGCGTGTTCCTCATGGGTAACTTCATCGCCCTGCCAGCCTTCGCCAACGAGTACGGTATTTGGTCTGAGAACTCGAACAAATATGTCATTGCCACCAAGTGGCAGTCTGCGCTTCAGATGGGCGGTCCTCTTGGTGCCCTCATCGGAGTCTGCCTCGCCGGTCCCTTCACCAGCCGCATCGGATACCGCTGGGGAACCATCTCCGGCCTCATGGCCCTGAACGGATTCATCTTCGTCTTTTACTTTGCCAACTCGCTCCCCGTCATGCTGGTGGCCCAGCTTCTCGAGGGTGTGCCGTGGGGAATCTTCATTGCCAACGCTCCTGCGTACTGCAGTGAGATTGTGCCCATTAAGCTGCGAGCCCCCGCCACCCAGATGCTTCAGATGTTCTGGGCCATCGGATCCATCATCGTCGGTGGCATCACCTACCACTACAACACCAGACTTGACGCGACAGCATACAGGTGCGTCTTCTTCCGCGCCATTAAAAAAAAACCCCATTGCTAACCAAGAGAAACCAGAATCCCCATTGCCCTTCAGTGGATGTTCCCCACCCCTCTCGCCATCCTCATCTGGCTGGCACCCGAGTCGCCCTGGTGGTTGGCCCGAAAGGGACGTTACGAAGACGCAGCAAAGGCCGTGCTGCGCCTGGGACGCAAGTCCATCATCAAGAACCCCAACGAGTCCGTTGCCATGATGCGCCGTACCATTGAGCTCGAGAAGGACGAGAAGGAGCCCAACCACCTGGAACTCTTCAAGGGCACCGACCTCTACCGCACCCTCATCGTCTGTGGTGTCTACGCCGCTCAGAATCTTACTGGTAACCTCATCGCCAACCAGGCCGTCTACTTTTTCGAACGTAAGTCATCTTCATCCCCTACTCTGGGTGAATCTTCATGCTGATCTCAAATACAGAGGCCGGAATGAGCACCGACACTGCCTTCGCCCTGGGTCTCATCACCTCGGCCCTGCAGACCGTCTTCGTCATGCTTTCTTGGATCCTCACAACCTACCTCGGCCGACGTACCATCTACGTCTGGGGTTCGGGATTCAACACCCTCCTGCTCGTGGCCCTCGGTGTTGCCGCCTCCTGCGGCACCTCAACCGCGGCCTCTCTTGCGCAGGCGTCCCTGGGTCTCATCGTCTCCGTCCTATTCACGCTCGGACCGGCACCCGCTTCATGGGTCATCATCGGAGAGACATCGGCCATTCGACTTCGCCCTCTCACAACCGGTATCGGACGTGGTTGCTACTACATCGTCAACATTCCTTGCATCTTCCTGGCCAGCTACATGCTTAACCCTACGGTAAGATTACTCACTCTCGCATACTCTCCAATGACAACTACTGACATCATGTAGGGCGGAAACCTTGGAGGCAAGTGCGGCTACGTCTGGGCCGGCACTGGTTTCGTCTGTTTGGTTCTGGCATACTTCTACCTACCGGAGATGAAGGGTCGCTCGTACCGTGAAATCGACATTCTGTTCAAGCGCAAAGTCCCCGCTCGCCAGTGGAAGAAGGCGGTTGTCGAGATGGAGGCCGATGAGTAGATAGAGACGCGGTTACTAGGATACCGGGCTTCATCTTGTCACATTAGAAGCCCCATCAAGAGCACTTAGCACTTTGAATAACATTACATATTTGCCGACGTTGATTTTTAAGCCATTGGATTTAGTCAGTTGTCATGTCGTAGCCGTTAGTCGCAGACTATGCCTGAATGAGAATCTGGAGAGCTCATGCCGGACAGGGAATGGAGTTATCTGGGGCAAGTTGTGGGCATCCTTCCCAACTACGGTGAAAAAAAAGATGGGATGAAATAAGCATACTGTTGGGGTTTAGTGGATGGGGCAATGTCTCGGTACAGGGGTACTGAGGGAGGCAACGGAAGGGTAATGTAACGTGGTACCGGCCGTTACACGTGGCCGGCCGCAGGGTGGGGAAGAGACAAGTTATTCCTTGCCCTGAGGGGAAGAATCGGCCGATTGGGTGCCGTGCATTCGTAATCAGGACACCTCCGAGCTCTGGCTAGAAACCCAGAGCACGATATAATTTGCTCTACGGCAGCGGAAATTCGACTTTGACACGTGAATGGCATCTCTTTCGGATGTCTGTTGCCGACCTTCGCAATGCTTGCTCACCCACCCACCCCATTTCCGTAGGTTTTACCAGAATCCGCCACTGCACCTCAACAAGATCTTACTGGCTCGGCTAAGACGTCAAAGGTTGGTGCAGCAGACGAGATCCAGCCCCTTTCCTCTTTGGCTGGCGTGCGCGGTTGAACGGAGACGTCAACCGAATACCAGTTCCATTGGTGATTGGCGATTCGGTTCTTTTCAGACCGGAACGTTGGAAATCCTGACTTGTCTCGGTGGCTTACTAAATATGAGTAATAGTCTAC
Organism: Calonectria pseudoreteaudii; assembly: GCA_001879505.1. Taxonomy (NCBI): domain Eukaryota; kingdom Fungi; phylum Ascomycota; class Sordariomycetes; order Hypocreales; family Nectriaceae; genus Calonectria; species Calonectria pseudoreteaudii. Next base: position 433,403 of record KV875262.1, on the reverse strand, counting down.
TACGAACAGCTCCATAAACAAAACTGAGATGACGACTACCCATGTTACTATCATAAGTTTTGTTGCCAATTCTGCAACTACCAACTGTACTGTAACCCCATGGTACGACCGTATTTGCGAAATCAAATCTGAGCAAACCGTCATCTTACGGATGCTGTAAACACTCGTGAGATTTCCATCAGCCCCCGTACACCCGGCGCCTCTACTACCACAGGCGCAAGAAGTACAGCAATCTATCTCGAAGATTATTCCTTCTTGGTCTGGTAACAAATGCTGCTTCCTTTTTGTGCAACTGTATCGGGGCAATCATGGCAGGAAATCTCCTTGGCGAATACAGTAGGAATTCTGACTTACAATGCACAGTCTAACGAAACTAGTAAATAGCAACAGGTGTCAACTGCTTATCCATTGGCGGCAAACCAAATAATTCAGAGCAGGTATTATCTGAATAGCTTACGAAATTGGTGGTAGAGTGGGCGGATTTCTGGCTGAATGTAACGGGGTTCGAGCGGGGACAAAGATGAGTAGCGGCATGGTTGTATTCTCCAGTCCGTTTTGTTGGTATATATACATGACCACGAGAGCCAGGCATGAGATGTACTCTCATTCATCAAGTCACTCACATTGGGCACCAAGATTGGCTATAATACCGTGTCTGACATGATGCAGCAGAGAAATCATACTATCTGAGGCCCCACCTTAGTGAAGATCAAGAGTCAAGATCAAGCCACGTGAAAGTTAAACCACAGGGGATATGATCAACATGATTATCGAACAGAGCTGTTATTATTCTGTCCGCCAGAATTAACCATATTGGGCCTTGCTTTTGTGTCAAGTATCTGGACAACTGTAGTCAAATATGTGAGGATCTCATTGAAAAGACAGATTCATCACCATGTCATCTGTCCGCGGCCACGAAGACCACGAGAATTCAAATGTTTTCTCTATTTTAAGACATGCGCTTTTGCTCTTTCTCATTTCATCAAGGGCGGCATATATAACTTTGGCCATATCGTCTTCACCGGAATCCCTCTGGGGTAAACTATCAGAAATAACTGATTGCTTCACCCTGGCTCCGTGAAGGATCATCAGCCGGGCGATTCTTCCAACGACCCTTTGAGCTCTTTCATCACGCCAACGAGACGTGAACAATAGCGCGATAGAGTAAATGAGGGTCTTCCAGGGTGTCGTGTAAAAATATTCACGGGTCGACGAAGCTGCCGTGATGTAATTTGGATTGGCTCCCTTGTCAAGCAGAGTCGCAACCACGCTGGCATCTAAATCCGTCAAAGTTCGTAGATCTTTCATGAGAAGGAACTGCAACAACGGATACCTAACGGTAACACCAGATATGGCATGAAAGTAGTCCAAACGTCTGCTGCTAGCCTTTCTTTTAGGCCTTGGCCTCTTCGACTCCATAGGTGTAAGCCAATGGACTTTTATAAAGCGAGCGTAAAGTTTGAAGGGCAATTGGTGCCAAAAATGGTAATTTTGCAGGCCGTCTTCGTGCAATCCAACCAAGCAGTAGTTATTCGCCTCACTCTTGACGTATGGTAAAACTCCCGAGACCGTAGCCAGACAGAGAAATCTGTCTGTTTCACTCATTTGCGGAAGCCGGTGGTTCCACCTAGATGACCACACCATTCCCCACTTCTCCTCAATGGCCATTATAGTGCGTCGAAGGACGTGCAACAGATGCACCACATCAGCCTGGTGTGTTGTGGCAGCTCTGGCCGCATGATACATGCAAACTGATATGTATCGGTTGATGTCCTCGCTGGGATTGCTGTGGCCCCTTACTTTGGCCAATGCGACGCTGGCTGCCAGGAGCCTGGTATGGGTGTCTTCAGAAACCACCACAAGCTTTTGTTGTGCTTCAGAGCTTTCAATGTAATCTTTCACTGTCTTGTGTAAATAGCGAACTCTTGTGTTGAAGATGATTGAATGATCGGAAGAGTTTTCATGGTGCCGATCTACTTCCATCAAGCCTTTACAGCGGCTGTTGATTCGACGTCTCATATCCTCGACCCTATCTTTCAGCTTTTCAATTTCGACAGACTCTTTATCCATGTCCGCGACAAAGTTCGTGGGAGAATCCTCATCGCAAAATGAGAATAGTAGAGCTGAAGGAGGTTCCTGACATGATTGCATCCGAGCGAAATACTCGGAAGCGTGCTTTTTGTAGAAGGGATCCAGACCATTCAGAATTCTGTCGTAAAGCTTCTCCAAATCAGACGGTAGGAGGTTCAACCTCTCCTTCAAGTCGCTGATCCTATCACCAAAGCCCATTCCGTCAAGTAACGAGTTGACAACCAAGCGAACCCACAGGAACACACCAGATGCCTTGACAATGATGGTCTCAACCAAAGCATTCGCAGTCTCTTGTTCCTTTTGTTGGAGGTCAGTGAACCTTGAGTCCTCGCAAAACCTAGTATTTACGTAATGTTTGATGTCTTCATGAGTGAGGTCTTCCAACCGAAGACTTGGGTTATTCTCAAAGGCTTGACTAAACTCAAGCCAAGGCCTACTAGAAACACATAGCTTGATAGTAGATTCAGAAACAGAAATCAGCTTCTTCAGGCTTCCCAAAAGGCTAGATAGATCTCCGCTGAATTCGTCCAAGCCGTCCACGAACAAAATAATGGTCGCTATCGAGCTAATATGTGACACAGTACGGTAGAGCATATCCCAAAGCTCCCTTTCCATGAAATCCATGGGTTGCTCTCCTATAAGGGCTAACGCCTCCCATCGACTGGGAGAAGCAAATTGGATGGATTCAGGATGATCACCTAGTAATTGTGTCAAGAGTGTGAGGAGAAGTCCTCTTTGGGATGTCTGAATGGTGGAGCCCGAAGCCCAAAAGTAGAAAGAAGCAATGGCTACGGGCTTTGCGAGATCGCCGTTTATGTATTGCAAACAACGAGGCGGCGAGTCTTTTGAGCTGTGATCAACAGGCTGGGTGATGAATTTCATCAAGGTTGATTTACCCGAACCGGCCTTTCCCGTAATCCAATAGATCTTCTCGTCGGAATTGAGCCAGGTTTTCAAGCTCGACCAATTGACACTTTCATTGTCGCTGTCTTCAAAGACCCATTGGAATGTCTTTTTATGGGCTTCTGGAATATCCTCTTCTCTATCTTCGATGCCCGAGTAACGCAGTTTCGAGAGAAAAGCGGCGGCTATCATGTCCCGGTGAGTGTCAGACATGAAAATAGTTAAAGGACTTTGAGTATCAGATTGGCCCTGATAGATGGCGTCAAGTACGCCTTGGCGAAGATTCATCTTCAACTCGTCACGGTGATGTTCCACCATCATTCGCGAGAGGTATTCGATGACAGTTGATCCGAACCCTGACGCGGAGGTCGGCAAGGATGTGTTGGATCCATTCCTTCGGGTATCCGTCATTTCATTGAGCTTGGAGAGGATCTGTTCTTGATTTTTATGGGTTGTTGTTCCTTGGGTTCTTTCTCTCCGTTAACTTGCTGAGCAATTGCCTCTTGCACTTCGTGGACTCACCTGATAGTCAAGGCTAAACTGAGTGCGAGTTGATTGGTCAACCTGTCTAATTGATTCTGCAGGTCATCTTTTCTACCTCTCTTCCATTCCATCTTGAATGCAGCTATTGCAGGTTTTTCTTTGCGCTTTGCATAAGTAGCGGTGACTTTGTCGATAGTTTTTAGAATATCTGCCAAAGTTTCGGCGCATTCCGTCGCCAGCTGTGCATCACTGTTTCCCCCAAGCCTCTCACTGGCTGTCTTTGCATCATTCAAGAGACTACTCACCACGGTATGGAGATTCTTGGATGCGATTTCGAGATCATCGAAGCTCTTAACCCCATCTGAAGCTCCCTGAGATAGCTTTTGCGCCGTGGCAACGTACCTTGCGCCGAAATCAAGAGCCTGCAAGACACCAGTAGCCAAACTGAAAATGTCCGTCATGGCTGGGTAAATAAAGCAAAGTCGGTAAAACTTAGTCTTTGCTGTTTTTAGGATGAAGATGAAGATTCAATTCGAAAGAGAGCGGGAATGAAGGAGCTTGAGAAGGCGGCAGCCTCATGGGGCTGAAGCCGCCGCTAAGTCCAGGTCAAGTCTCAGCTTACGCCACAGCTGGATATTTGACCAACCAAAATGCACCACGTTTACATCTAAGCCAGAGATGGCCGTTAGGTTCGACGTTGAGTCCGACTCTGACGCCTCATTCACGTGTGAAAGTGAGTCCGTGTCAGTGAACTTCACCCTGCTATATAGTAAGGCGAGATACATCCTCCTCCAACTCTTCCGTGATAGTATACCTACTTGTATACAACTGTGCAGTTTCTTGGATACTTGGGGGATCTGACATCCAGAGCTGAGCACCTTCCACCCTCAATGGGGCCTGTAAAATTATCCAATCCTCTCAGCAGGCGTGTGAAACCTTGTCCAAGTGCATCATCCAGTCTCACATACCAGTTCGTCATTTCTTTTTTCAAATCTCTCGACCTTGTTATATGGCTGGGGCATGATATCATGTGGCCTGGCTTGCTGGTAACGGACCCAGCATACGGTACGCAAAGGCCTTCGACATAAATTTGATAGTTGTAACCCAATGGAACTGTTGCGATATGCTCAAGATGGTGCCTTATAAGCTGGAAGAGAATTTGCACCACGTGATGAACTCTCACAAGACTTGCGACTACGGTTCGAAGATGTCACGATGCGTCCTCTCGCACGGTGAGAGAATTGCTCGATATGGCGGCGCAGTGTGAAATTTTAGTATTTCGGCGAGTGACGAGGAAACCAACTACCATGAGCTGCATTGTGGAAATGGTGTCTGCGTGTGAACTGGTGAAGCAAATTAGCTCAAAATAAGGCTGAGGGATGATTTTAGAAGTGTTCAAACGATGATCTTCAGTTGGAAAATACGAACTCTACAGAGAGTAGCCATTACCACAATTCCGTCCTAGGTATTTCGCAATCTGCCACCGAACGGCTTGCGGCGCGTCATATTTGATGGATCGGAAATCTTACGTTTTAATGTTGTAAAGTGATGCGTGATGAGATGGACATCAACACTTGAAATATAAAGCGCGGGGTTCCCATCAAGGGTGCATCCTGGCAACAAAAGACCGCGTGCTACGCTGATAGTTTGGAGCCATAAAAAATATACCAACGCCTCAATTCTCACTACTCTATCTGCGTAGCATAGGGGGTGAAAGGGTAGAGAAATTTTCGAGCTCGGATTTGAAAATATCTAAGAACGTTGTGTACGTAATCCGTCCATGAAGAGTGAAACGGCTCGTGCCATCTTGACACTGAAAAACCCTACATCCCGCTGGATATTGGTCAAGAACAAAAGTACACGCCCCACTGGGGATCTCGTTTTAAATTACACTTAGTGGGAATTCGGAATGTTTGCGATTGGTTGATCGCAAAAGTACATCGGAGTGGATCCACGGAAGCATCCGCCCCCAGAGCGCCCGTCAGCGTTGCACTTGCGATGACGAGGCCTCTCAACGTTCAGCATCGTTTCAGTGGAGTACTTTTCGTAAAAGAATATTAGGCGCAAGCCGTAACGCATACTTTAGGCTTGACGCCTATCTTGTTGCATGGCCAATGCAAAGGGAGTTTGTTGACGCGGCCACATGCGTTCGGATGCACCGAGGGAAAATATTTTGTTCGTGTGGATCAGTATGATCGTAATGCGGGTTCCCATCTCGCTCAGGCAGCGGATACGGTAATTTGATTGTTGAGCGAGGTAGAATTATTGGGTTAATGATGTTTTGTAGTATAGCTGCTGGTGAGTTACTCTGCATATTTGCAAGGCCCCAGCCAAAGTAACAGTATGGTAGCTTTTCTATTAAAAAAAAAAGACCTGCCTTCTTATGATACTTTGTATGGAAACGTGTTATCATTTTAACATCCAACACTAGTAGCTAAGTGACTAGTCATTTGATGGTCTGGAATAGTTTAACCCATTATCACAAGAAGTCGTGTGTAAATCAACTCCAGATTGACCGATAGTATTTTGAACATGAAAGTTGCATAATATTTTGAAACTTCATTTTGGACAACTCGTAGATTCGGATTTCGCGCGCCACTCGGCATCTCATCAGGCCTAACCGAGTATTAGAGGTTGAAGTAAAGATAACAGACAGTTATGCACACAATATCACAAGAGAACAAAGAGAGGATATAGTATAGCATTCTCCCAAGTTTGCGCTAGTGGGTTCTATTTTTACAAAATTCTCTTGGCGTTCAATTCAATATTCACGTCACCAAATTCGTATGTCCGCGTCAGCGATATTCCCCGGCTCAGTTCTTGGCAACCTCGTCTAAAGCGTCTCATTTTTTATAAGAACGAGATCAGAGCCACCAAACATACACAGCTGTAACAATCATTCTTCATTCCCGTCTTTTCATCGAACCGTCTAAAGAAATCAACCATTCACCATGTCAAAGCGAACCATTGCCGTTCTAGCCTATGCCGTTGTTGTGGCCGGTAGTTCACTATCCTCGACATGTGACTCTCTGTCGCAGCGAAAGAACTTCACATCCCTTTCTAACGAAGAAAAGACTGCTTGGCTTGAGGCAGAAAAGTGTCTGACGACCCATGATGCCGTCTTTGGGCTTTTCGACGGTGCTAAAACGCTGTGGGATGAGCAACAGTACCTTCATCTGACAATGTCCAATTTTATTCATGGTGTGGTACGTCCTCGAAATTTGAACACAGTATTTGATAGAAGTATTTTGTCTGACATTCTGCCTAGGGCCAATTTCTTCCTTGGCACCGCTATTACATGACCATGCACGAAAAGCTTCTCCAAACCTACTGCGGTTACGAAGGCGGCATGCCCTACTGGGATATGCAAGTCGATGCGGCAAACATCACTGCGTCTGCAGTCTGGGACTCCGTCTACGGAATTGGAGGCGATGGCAATTCATCCGACAGCAATATTGTCACTGATGGCCCCTTTGCCTACACCGAACTTCATGTCGGAGCTTATTCGTTCAACACGGTCATCCCAAAAACTGCGACATACCATCTCAACAGATCCATCAGCGTCACCACGTTCCAGGCTGCGAGTCAGGCAAATGTCGACGCATGTTTTGCCTTGGACACGTACGACGAGGCATGGCAGTGCTATGGCCAGAGCCCGCACTCGGCTGGCCACGCTGGGACCGGCGGTACCGTAAGTGAAGCCGTTCACCGCGAGCAAGAAGTAGATCAAAGCTAAACTACAAATAGATGAGGGACCCTGTGCTCTCCCCTGGCGACCCGGTCTTCTTTCTGCACCATACGAACCTGGATCGTCTCTGGTGGGAGTGGCAGTCGGCCAACCTGACGCACCGGCTTCAGGATATGGGAGGAAACAACGTGCCCAGCGATGAGTTTAATAAGGCCAACAGCTGGGATGCGCCGGGCGCCAATTTCACCGACTACAGCGGGGACTCAGGAAACGTTACCACTCTGACCCATGTGCTGTCTTTGTACGAGATTTTGCCCAATGTCACCATTGCCGAAATTATGGATGTTGGAAGCAGTGCCATCTGCGCTGAGTATGTTTAGAATTACTGGGTCGCGGCGCATACAATCCAACCTTTCGAGGATTGCAATAGAGGTACTTCCATATTAAAATCACTGTACAAGTTAGCCTAGTCGAAATAGCCGTAAAAAAAACCCCACAGGTTATTATTTAAGATAATAGATTTGCTTGAGTATTCTTTTATTTGTTTTGGATAAAAAAAAGAAAAGAAAAGAAAAGAATACTAGAAATTGTAATTTTTTAGTACTAGCCTAATGTAGCAAAGGATCGAATTGATAGTCATTCAAGGGTTGCAGTCAACACCTACGCGTTTAATTGTGGGTTCGAGCCCAACCTAACTTATCCCGCATACCGCATAGTTCTGCAAGGCACCCCTACCTCACCGACATAGCCTTCCGTGACACCCACCCACACCATGTCCAATCAGCGGAAAAGCATTGTAATCCATCTCCCCTATCGAGTAGGTCCATGGGCACTATATAACCCCGCATGCATCGCAAGGCGGCGATTGACTCGGAAAGTTTGACTGCCGGAGCCTTCGTACGTACGTCAGCTAGGGCGCAAGCATAGTATCCGCCAACCAACCCTGCGGGCGGGACATGGAGTCATACGGAGGAGGAATTACGAGTTTCTAGTGCTTGGGCCACGATGTCAAACAGAAGCGGCCTTGATCGACGTTGGCCTTGTCACTTGGCTGAAGAGCTATCATTATAAAAGATGGAAGCATCTCTCATGCTCTCAACTGTTCATCAAGCTCTTCTCCAGCCTCTTTTACCAAGCTACCTTACTATAAACTATCCCAACCACACTACTTAACAACGCTTCACATTTCAAAATGCGCTTCTCTTCCATCTCTGCCGCCGCTCTTCTGGTTGCCAGTGCTGTCGCTCACCCCGGCCACGATGTCACCGAAGAGATGGCTCACCGACGAGCCTTCAAGCGGGCTACTCGTCGCAGCGACCTGAGCCACTGCGCCGCCAAACTGGAAGCTCGCGGAATTCAGCGTCGTAACATGATGCGTCGTTCTGCCATGGCGAACGCACTCAAGAAGCGCAGCTTCGAGTCGGACCTTGCTACGGACCACAACGAGACATCCCAGGGATACAGCACCCAAACTTCGGCCGCCACCCTTTTCGCTGATAGCAACTCTTGCATCCTCACTCCCGAGGTTACTGACGGTCCTTACTGTGAGTGTATCCCTGAACCTCACCTCACACCATGAAAGAAGTTTGGCCAGAGCTGACGAAGCCAAGACGTGTCTGGTGAATATGTCCGACGCGACATTACCGAGGAGCAAGAGGGTGTCCCCATCACCCTCGACTACCAGGTCATCGATGTCGATACGTGCGATCCCGTTCCCAACGTCTACCTTGAGATTTGGCACTGCAACGCCACCGGCGTCTACTCTGGCATCGACGGTGGCCAAGGTGGTCTCGACACGACTTGGCTGCGCGGCATCCAGGAGACGGACAGTGACGGTGTCGCTCAATTTGACAGCATCTTCCCGGGCCACTACACCGGCCGCGCCACCCACATCCACGTTCTCGTTCACTCCAACGCGACGTTGTACCCGAACAGCACCCTCGGCCACGACACCACGGCCATGCACGTCGGCCAAGCCTTCTTCGACCAGGCTCTCATCTCTGACGTCGAAGCCCAGTCTCCCTACACCTCTAACGAGCAGGAACTGACGGAGAACGCAAGCGACGACATCCTCGAGGAGGAGGCTGCCACCGATGGTGTCGATCCCTTCATGTCATACACCTTGCTGGGCTCCAGTGTTTCGGACGGCATCTTTGCCTGGTTGTCCTTTGGCGTGAACACGACCTATGCTAGCGCTGCTGGCGCTGCTGCCATTCTTTACGAGGATGGAGGTGTCGAGAACGCAGACGGTCCTTCTGCCCAGGGTCCCGACATGACCGGCACACCAGTCTCTGGCTCGGCTCCCCAGCAGACGGCTTGAGCAAATTGATGTGGCATGAATATGCATGGCATTATCTATCATTAGTCGAGTTTAGCATGTGGGTAGAATAGGGGTTGGAGCATGTCGCCGGGGGGAGGAGGCGGGAGCGTCGTGAGGGTGAAGGAATGGAAAGAGTGCTTTCAGGTTTGGGTTGTCTGTTGGAAACTCTTCGATCGCGACAAATCATTAAGGGGAAAAAAGACAAATTAGCAATTTTTTCAATTCACTCTCTTATACAAAATTATGGGTCCTACCAGGATGAATGATAATTGCTATCGTGCATAGCGATGCAACCAGTCGTTCTAACCGTTAATTGAATTGTTATTTGCATGCGAAAGCCTGGCTGTTATATTTCTTTCGATCACAATATTTCTTCTCTCAATACACCCCTCTTAGTACAATTGAATCTACTTTAGAAACACACTAGCACATTTTGAGAATACACAACGACATGTGTATTCATTGGTAGGTAGAACTCCAGGGTAGGATCTCGAACACATCAAGTCACGGGAATGGTTATCATGGGCAAGTTTTAGTATGTCATCCGATTTTATTATGACATAAAGTCGATTAGTTTCTGGTGCCGTGGTATCTAGGATACATTGGCCACAGGTTATTAGCTATTAGATTCCACTGATGGTTTCCCAACGCGGAAGTAGTTGTGGTATCGTATAACCACGAAGACTTAGTTCTGCTTCTTAGAAGTACCAGCCTGAGCAGCAGTCTTCTTTTGAGCGATGTCCTGAAGTTGAGTGAAAGCCTCGGTGACCTTGAGGCTGGCGTCCTGGGCCTCGGGCATGTCCTGAGCGATCAAGGCCACCAGTTGATTCACGGTGCCGAAGATGCTGTCTGTGATGAAATTTGTTAGCAATCTTTTCTTCTTCTCACATGTTGTTTGGTCAAGTTGCTTACTCTGAGCCAGCTCACGCTTCTTAGCGCCGGTGAATCCGGGGAAGCCGGCCAGCTGCTTGAGGAGGTTGAGGGTGGCGGTGTTGGAGTTTGATGCTCCAGGTTTGCTCGCAGTGGAAGAGCCCTTGGCAGTCGACGAAGAAGAACCAGTCTTGGGAGTCAAACCGCGGACGAGGCCGTTGACGACGCCAGACAACAAGCCGACGACGCTGTCGATGAGGGTGCCGCCAACGCCGACGTTGATGCCGCCGCGCGTGGCGCGGGCAACAAGCTCCTCAATGTCGCCAACCTCTCGTTTGTCGTTGGTGTTTTGGCCAAGAGCAGCGAGAAGCTTGTCGATTCCGAGGAGTTTGTCGAAGAGGCAGGTCTGCTCGGCCACATCGGCTTGCTCGCGGACCACGAGGCTGTTTTCGTTGGTGCTGCTGACCTGCTGGGTGGCAGGCAGGGCGACGGCGGAAGAGACGAAGACAGAGAAGAGGACGGTGGTGAACTTCATTTTGAGAGATGTAGAAAAAAGAAGGTTGTTAGTGAGTGTTTGATTAAGATTAGTGGCTTGGTAAAGAGAGAAAGAGCGTAGTGTGTAAAAGAGTGTGTGAGTGAGTTGAGCGCGGTAGTGAATGTGAATGATGAGTGATGATATTTTCAACACCAGTTGATTTGCCTTCCTTTATACCTCAAAATCGCTGCGATGCATCCGGCCTTTGTTTGGTGTTGTTGCCAACTCGCCGAGCATCACTGTCTCGGCCGTTTTTTCGGTCGCATAACGTTGAGCAAGTTTTCCAGAATATCTGCGAATGCATGCCGCAAACGGCGTCGCCAGTGCTGGCATATTACTCAATGAAACAGAATAGGGCGGTACTCGGGGCTGTCATTGCACATCTTGGAGCATAGCAGGGTGTTCCCAGAAAGGAAGGATCTGCGTGTTGCAAGAAACTGGAATGTTCCTCTGAGAGTGTGCTTGGTTGGTAGATAGGGAAGAGGTTTGGTAATAGGTACTGGGAATATCACAGGAAACATTCTATATTCATTACTAGGTCACAAGCAAGTCTGAATAGCGGTTCCTATATCTGGGCGATGTGCCAAGTCTTTTTTTTTTCCCAGACTCAGAGTTCACTCGGCCTACGACTACAGTCTCAAGGAGCAATCTCTCGGCAGTGGAAATGGAATGTAAAGAGATATTATGAGATAATCCACGATGGAATGATCGAGCTGTCAGATCCCGATCCGCATCAGAGTCTCAGATATGTCTCGGGAACTCCCCCGCCAACGTGAGCAGCATGCCAATCTCTGCTAGAGCAGCTCAATCTGACGACGCCAAGTCAGATTATTTTTCCTGCGCAGGGAAGCGTAGAGGAATTGGCCAGCCGTTGCACGGGAGACCGGCAGCAGTTGAGCTAGAAAGGGTCGGTCGAGACCGCGGCAGGGGCCCCAAGACGGGAGATGGCGCCTATGATGTAGTCATTCCAATGAAGAGAAATCTAGGGTAAACAATTTTTCCGCAGCGCAGCAGCATCGTCAACGGCTGTCCGGCATTCTCGGGCAGCGAAGAGTGGAGATCAGTCACCCTGGACACCTTGCATCCGAAATTTCGCTTCGAGTCTGGCACAGCGCTTGTTGCGAGCGTCAATGAATATGCTGATGGATTCGTTCGAGATATAAAGATTTTAAGAAGCTTGACTCAGCGGTAGTTTTTATCGTTGGTGGTAAATTTTGAGAATACTGGAGCATTAGGGAAATGCTGTTAGTGTTGACGCGTCGGCAGGTCGGGGTCCCCGCGAAACCTGACGAGCAGTCCCATCAACAAACACAACGCAAAGTTGAAGACGATTAGTGCTGCAATTTTTATCAACCACTATCAATGCGGAAGGCTGGTGCTCGTTTATCTATCTCTATTCGAGTCGAAGGTTTCTAGAAATGATCATGGAAGCTGACTGAGCGGCCAAGAGTGTGATCCTATCGTTACTCCTTATTTTTCGTGAGGACCACCACGGCTCTCGCTGATATCTTACCGACATTGAACGGTCGAGTCCCCTCAGCGCTTGTTTCAGGATACTCGACGCCCATTTGTGGAATTTCCGCTCCGGTAGCATCTTTTGTGGCCCGTGAAACACTAGGTTTACGCGTTCTAGGCCCCTGTCAGCGCCCACGATCCCGGCGCGCAATGAGAGCCATCGTTTCACACCCCGGCGGCTTGCTACGGAGAGCCCCTGCAGCCCAATTAGTTGGAAACGAGACTCGCAAACAATGATTTGCAGTCGGTCGAGATTATCGTCCGGTGTCGCCAGGATCCCCGGAGCCGATCCCACCAGCTGGAGCTCGGCGCTGCTGGCGACTTGATAAAAAAGACTAGATACCCTGCCAAGCCATCTGTTTGTTGTCTATTGTGTTTGCTTGTTTCTCGTGCTGTTCATTCTTTTTTTTTTCGTGCCTGTGTGTGTGTGTGTGTGTGTATTTTCGGTGCTGCAATTGACTTGCGGCTCATTCCATTCCTTCGTTTCTTCCAACCCGACCTATCATCAATCGTTTACAATGGTTCGACTGGGCTTATCGGCTCTCGTGGCCACGGCATTCGGCCTGCAGGCTGCTGCGCAGCTGAGCGGCACCGTCGGCCCCCTTACAACCCGCGCCGTCAAGGCGGCCAAGAAGACTTGCAACATTATGGACTATGGTGGTGTGGCCAGCGCCACGACGGATAACAGCCAGGCCATCAGCGATGCCTGGGCTGCGTGCAAGACGACGGGAGGAGAGGTGTACATCCCCGAGGGTGATTATGGACTGGGCACGTGGCTGAAGCTTTCTGGTGATGCCATGTCGTTCCGATTGGATGGTATCATCTATCGTATCGGGTTAGTTGCCAAGATTCTGAGGCTTAGACTCTGGGCTAATATGTCTTCAGCACCGACGACGGTAACATGATCTTCTTCCAGCACATGTCCGACTTTGAGTTTTACAGCAGCAACTCCAAGGGTGCTGTCCAGGGCTATGGATATGAGTTCCACAAGAGTATGAACTATTGTCGTTGGGATTTTCATGGGCAGGATTTACTGACTACTCATCAGACAACGAGTACGGACCCCGTATTCTTCGCTTCTACGACGTCAACAACTTTTCCATCCACGATGTCGCTCTAGTTGACTGTAAGTTACGCACGAATTTCATAAACCAATGCAGTTGCTAATTTCTGAAGCGCCCCAATTCCACTTCGCCATGGATACCTGCACCAACGGCGAGGTGTACAACATGGTTATCCACGGTGGAAACCGCGGTGGTCTCGACGGCATCAGCGTGTGGAGCACCAACATCTGGCTGCACGATATCGAAGTGAGCAACAAGGACGAATGCGTTACCGTCAAGAGCCCTGCCGACCACATCCTCGTCGAGAACGTCTTCTGCAACTGGTCTGGCGGCTGTGCCATGGGATCTCTCGGTGCTGATACTTGTAAGTTTCCTCCGCCTCCCCCCTTACAAGTTTGCCACCCCGCAATGCTGACCTCTCACCCTTACAGCCATCTCCAACGTCAAGTACAACAACGTCTACACGCAAAACGCCAACCAGATGTACATGTTCAAGTCCAACGGCGGCAGCGGCACCGTGTCCAACGTGGTGCTCAACAACTTCATCGGCCACACCAACGCCTACACGCTCGACCTCGACGCCGCGTGGTCGTCCATGTCGACCATCAGCGGCGACGGCGTGCAGTACTCCAACTTCAGCTTCGCCGGCTGGAAGGGCACCTGCTCCAACGGCAAGAACCGCGGCCCCATCAAGTTCAACTGCCCCTCGGCCGTGCCCTGCACCGAGATGGTCGTCGACGACTTCAACGTCTGGACCGAGTCCGGCAGCGTCGTCGAGTACTGGTGCAACAACGCCTACGGCTCCGGCGCCTGCCTGAACGAGGGCACCGCCACCACCGCCTACACCAGCACCCAGACCATCTCCACCGCCACCGGCTACTCCATCGCCACCATGGACAACGAGATCACCGCCGGACTGGGTCTCACCGTTTCCATCCCCATTCCCACCCTTCGTGCTTCATTCTACCCCGGTGTTGCTGCTTACAGCCCGTTGATGGCCAACTCTGCCTCTGCCGAATCTGTAGCCTCCACCACTCCTGTTGCTGCTGCTGCCGCCGCGTCCACTGCCACGCCTGTGCTCGACCAGCTCGTTGCATCCAGCTCAACCCCCATTGTGTCCTCTTCCACCCCGGTCGTGACTGCTGCTTCGTCCGTTGCCCCCGTTGTCTCTTCTACCAAGGGTGCCGTTTCGACCACTAAGTCTGCTGCTTCTTGGGGTAACTGGAGGGGAGGCCGTAATTCCTTTCCATGGCGTGCGTAAATCAGGTACCATCAAGTACCTGGTGGGTGGAAATGTGTAAGATAGTTCTCTTCGTTGGTGGATGAGGGTGGTTCTTTTTTAGTAGATACATTGGACAATAGAAAATTGTACATCTGGTGCATTATCAGCCCAAGTCCATCGTGATAATTAAACCAACCAGAATGAACCAACCAACTATGGTTCTAACCATCATCAAACATGGTGAAATCAACGGAACGGAAAGAGAAATCCGGCGTTAATGACGAGGATGGGCCTCATGTCGGATGCGGCGTGTTCTCGTATTCAACCCGGCAGCCCCGCGTTGTGAATTGGGCTCCTCGCAGATTGTACGTAATTTTCGTCCCGTCATCTCGATATGTAAATGAAAGTTAGATTGAGGCAACTGGAGCCATTTATCCAAAGTGCCGCCACTGCAATAAGCTTATGGATTACGGTTGCTGCTGGAGCCGGTGCCACTGCCTCCGTCAACCAGGCTCGGAGCAGATTATCCCGTTTGAGATCCCTGCCAATTACCCAAAGTGGACGAATTCGATGGCCAGCATCAACCTTAAACCAAACATGTTTTTGGCGATTGCAGCACCGCAACACTGTCCCTTTGCCGAACGATCCGGGGTTTTCATCCGGTGTTCCTTGCTAAACGAGGAAATCTTCTCGATGCGTCTTCAAATCACCGAACATCCCAAAGAGTCGAATCGGGTTGGTGATCGGTTTCGCATTTCTAGCTGACTCCGCAGCGGCGACGGTGCCTGCTTCGGTTAGCCTAGTGTCGCATGTCCCGACTTGGCGCTCTCCACTGAGAAGCCCATCGTCACAGAAGCGACAGGGAATAGGCGCGTGTGTTACATCTCCCAGCTATTGGGAGCAGGCTGGCGAGAGAACATCAGCCAAAAAGTCTTGGCGCTGCGCTTCTGTTCGTGTTGACGGATTCTGAGCCCTGGGTCTGGACCCTTAATCCAAGCTACACTACCCGAACCATCTGATGACCTGTTAAGCGACTGAGCAGGTGCTACTCTCCGCTTCCATTTGTGGGAAATATGGGGATTGAAGTTTATGAGAGATAGAAACGCCGTAGCCGTGCATCTTCGTGGTTGTATATATTCTTGTCATCGCTCTTGGCTGACAGGTTTCAGTATCAACCCATTCCATTCATTCTTTAACCCGACTGGTCGGATCTTTCATATTTTGTCTAGTATTCCACACACACCTTCTTTAAAACACATCACTACAATCCTTAGTTATTCTTCCACCATGCGTTTTTCTACCGTCTCTGCCGTCCTCGGAGGACTTGTCGCTTCTGGTGCCGCCATTTCCGACCTCGATGCCTCCGTCTGGAAGAACTTGGACTCCTTGCAGCCCGTGAAGAAGTCCACATTCACCCGAGTGGCCAACAACCGACCTTCTAAGCGAGCAACTTGGAGCCCTCCATCTGACCTGGCCACTCCCCTGGCCGAGGTTTGGAGCCATTATGAGACCACCTACGACGGCGGTGTCTTTAGCAACATTAATTGGGGATGGGATCAAATCATGGCCAACAACGGGTATGAAGCCTGGACATAGCTTTTCGGCCCTGTGCTAATGACTTGATAGAAAGCTGAACATTTGCGTTCGATGGGATTCCACTGCGAGCGTGACAGCCGCTCAGCGCACCCAGATTGCCAAGGTCTACAACGAGCAGTACCAGAAGTGGTTCAAGTGGGTGTACGGATTCGACGGGTTCCCTTACTCTGAAGTCGCCGTCAACATTGTCGGCTGGGCTGTCAAGGACACCAGCCTCCTCCAGGGCTCCACCGACGGCATTGACGTCTACACTGATGTCGATCCCGATGGCATCCCCATGTGCGCTGTTGGCTGTTCCCGAGATGCCCACCTCGACGGCGACTACAGTGGCTGCACCGGAGGCGCTGACCACCACTTTGACCAATCCCTCTGGCTCACTGATGGCCTTGACGGAGGATACGGTTACTCTTGGGGTCAGCAGGTTGGCCGCGAGTACTTTATGAACAACATTGAGTCGGAAAACATTCACATTCTTCTGCACGAGATGGGCCACACCTTTGGTCTGGATGATTGTAAGTTTCCATAATCTGCACGAAAAAAAAAGTAAAGTCCAAAAGCTAACTTATTTATAGTCTATGGTATGATTAAACTGCTAGTGAGATGATATTATAGCGGCTAACAATTCACAGACTGGACCCCTACCGGCATCACCAACTTCATCATGCTCGCCGGCTCCGCCATGGAAATCACCGACTTTGACGGCTGGATGTTCCGAAACTGGTGGTACAAGCTCGCCGAGAAGAACAACTGGGGCACTACTAGCTCGGTGGGTTCCTCCTCCTCCTCCTCCTCCACCCCGGCAGCGACGACCCCTGTTGCTACTCCCACTCAGGTCGTGCAGAAGCAGGAACAGGTCCTAGAGACCACCACCCCCGTTGTAGCTTCTGCCGTTACTTCTGTCGTTGCTTCTGAAACCCCCGACTCGGCTAACGCGAATGCTACTGATAGTGAAGGCGAGGTCGTGGCTCAGTACGCCCAGTGCGGAGGTAACTTCTTTACCGGTTCAACCAAGTGCGCTTCCGGATTGACTTGTGTCAAACATAACGAGTACTACTCTCAGTGTGTCTGAAATATTGGGTTGTTTAAAGCTGGACGGGGTGTGTGTACAAAGTGGTTGATTGAGGCAGATACATCAGAACATACGTTGATGGGATAGATACGTGTTTGGGTGTTGTACAAAAACTAGATTTCAAAATGTATATATATTTGGATCATAATTGACACAGTATTTAGTCACAAATGATCTGTTCCCGTTGAACGCAACCTGGTATTGTGAGATGAGACGTAACTGATACGTGAATGAGTACATTACTGCTTTTGTAACCTCTGTACTTACTAGGTTAACTTTTGCTAACTTACTTATGACCTTTCCTTGGTATTCTCAATTTCTATCGCCTTTCATTGATTTTTATTAATTTTCTTTAATGTTCTCAAGAATTTTATAATCAAATGATTTTGAAATACAAAACAATGTATTTAATAGCTAATCAATAGAATATTAAAGAGAATACCCTTTTAATTATTGTTTATTTAAAAACCTGACTTGAGCAGAATGGTGCTCTATTAATTATCATAGTTTATCTCACCTCACGATCCATCTCGTGCGCTACATTATCTAGCCTGTTGCCAAAATGAAAATAGTTAGCCTCCTTATGCGCCATGATGTTGGACCCAATTATATGAGTCATGTGTTCTCACCTGGTTGGCTCTGGCGCAGCCAGGTTTGAGATTCAGCCTGATTCTGTCTCCTCACAAGGCAACCACTAGCTTACCTTCAGCTCCCATTTTCCTATCTACAAACCTGATTAAATTCTCGACAAATATTACTCTTTTATTTCAAATCTCATTTTCAATAGGACTTTTCACTACGCACAGACAGCAAACACGTCTTATCCCCGCTACCATGGAGATTGCTGGTCTTCCAATGGGTGCAGGATCCCTGATCAGCCTATTCAAGGATTGCGTGGACCTTTTTTCCATGATTGCTGCTGCACGCAGTCTAGGGTCCGATGCTGAAATACTGGAGGCAAAGCTCGATGTTGAGAGACTCATCTTTCTACAATGGGCGGACCGAGTTGGCCTGGCGAAGCCCGGATGTCGCGACTCCCGGCTTGATGACCCAACAATACAGCCCACCATCTTGAAGGTCCTTTCATGTATCACGAAGCTCTTAGATAAGGGGGCTAATCTTGAATCTAAATATGGATTATACAAGTATGGCACTGATACTGACCCTGAGATAATGGATAAAGTGGGAGAGGTCACCGATTTTAAGATGCAAGCTAGCGCATCTCGAATGGAACAGTTTGTTCGGAACTTCAAACCCCCCAAAATAACAAAAAGTAACCCTTCAGGAAAGAGTTCTGGTAACAATAAAAATACTGCGAAAAACTTTTTTTGGGTAATATTCGACAAGGAGAGATTCAATCAATTGATTCAAGACTTGTCACACTTCATCTCTAGAATGGATAGCCTATTCCCGGCCGGATACGCTGCTGTATTCGACATGACACAAGAAGATCTTAGCCATATTCGCGACATAGAAGAGCTGAAAATAATCGCCAAGGTGTCTTCAGGAAACCAACCTGCCATTACTAATGCCGCGAAGCAGTCAATTTTGCAAGTTCGCATTTTGCAAAGGTTATGGTTTCGGTGGATCGATGATCGCAAAGCCAACGTCAAAGAGGCTCACTTCAAGACACTTCGCTGGGCCTTACGCCCTCCTTCAGGTTCCATGAAATGGGACGATCTTACTTCATGGCTTCAAAATGATTCTGGTATATACTGGCTTCGTGGAAAAGCAGGCAGTGGAAAATCTACTTTGATGAAGTACCTATATGGTGAAGACGACATGTTCAAGTTGCTTGAAATTTGGGCCGATGGCTCGGACCTCATCTTTGCAAATTTCTTCTTCTATCACTTGGGCAACACGGAACAAAAGTCCTATGAGGGTCTTCTCAAAGCCTTGCTCTTCCAAATACTGGATCAGCAGCAAACATTGATTTCTTCTATCTTGCCATCCATATGGCAGGAAGCTTTGATGACTCAAGGCCATGATTCAGAACCTCTAACAAACCCATCCATTGTCGAGTTAAAAACTGCATTACTGGCATTCTGTAAAAGCCAACTCGCCAATAGAAAGCTATTTCTCATGATTGATGGAATTGACGAATATGATGGCAAAGATCTTGACATCGCAAGCTTCATACATGAGCTAGGCAATTTGAAGAACGTCAAGATTTTGGTCTCTAGTCGGCCTCTTTCAGCTTTTGTTGCGTCATTTAAAGATTTGCCGAAAATGGACCTGCCAGATCTAACTCACAATGACATTGTATCATACATTGATGATATCGTTGCTTCTCATCCAAATATGCATTTACTATCGGAAGTTGACAACACTGGCTGTGACGAGATTGTTGAACAGCTAGTCGACAAGGCATCTGGGGTATTTCTATGGGTCGTTCTTGCCTGCCAATCGGTCGTGGAAGGTTTAATTGCCTTTGACAGTATTCCCGAATTAAAAGCTCGAGTTGATGAGCTTCCTAAAGAACTGGAACAGCTCTTTCAACACATACTCGACAGAATTGAGAGACAATGGCGCGAGGAAGCAATAAAACTTTTAAGACTCGTATATGTAACCCAAATAACGCCTGGTTTACATCTAATACCCACTCTTGGTCTCAGCCTGATCCATGATCAAGGGCTCAGCATCACGCTGGACACACCACGATTCATTCTCTCAAATATGCACCAGGAAAGACAACTGGCTAGATGTCACATAATGGAAGGGCGTCTAAGGAGCAGATGCTGTGGCTTGCTTGAGGTCCAGAAAGCCCGAGAGGGTAAAGACAAAGGAAGTCATTTCTGTGCTTGTTCGGGTGTTGATTTGAGAAACTCTGAAAACCACGACGTAAACTTGGACTCATATGTCGTGTTCATGCATCGTTCCGTATACGAGTTTCTTTCCACCAACCACGAAGTGTGGGAGACAGACTTCTTGAGAATCGACGATTCCAGTTTCAACCCACATGGGCTTCTAACCGGCATGTGGACTGAACTTGCATTTTTGAAAGGCAATCATATTTCCGATGAGATGCTGATCATGGGCGCTGAAAACGTTCTTGCCCATGCGTTTTACGCTGAACGATCTGGATGTTCATCGGATATCTTGGCACTTACGCTTTCGAAACTCGAGCTCATTTTGTGCAACATTAACAATGAGAGATTCATCAACATTACAAGGAAATTTTCACAACATACAGGATTTTGTAAGAAGTATTGCGACAACTTTTCTTTAGGTCTTGCTTTCGCAGCTGAACTAGGAATGACTCGTGTGTTGCAATTTGCGGTTGAAAACTCGGAGGCGTTGAAGGAGTTGTTGGTTAACCCTCAAGATCATTGGCCACATCTAGGGGACTGTGGAGATCAAAGCGATTCCCAATGGTTCCCTTGGAAATTGGATTGCAAAACGCTGCAAGGAAGATTACGAAGTGATTCCAGTTTGCTGGACACGGTGGAGCCGATGTTGCATCATGTGGCATGCAAACCTCTTCTTCAATCCTTGCTTGGAGACTCGCTTGTCATCCAAAACTGTCTGAACATGCTTGATTCCCTGGACTCGGTTCAATATTTGCTTGCAAATGGTGCCAGCCCAGACGAGAGGTTAGTAGCTCAAGAAGAAGCTGATAAACCAAAAGCAAGCATTTGGGATGAGTGGATTAGAGCTCACAATAGCCCTTCAAATTATGGGTTGTTCGTGGCACAGCCCGCATCAAGCATCACTGCAATGCTTCTTCGTATCGGAGTGGGGCTCACTGAACCAGGATCTTCAAACTTCACCGAGTTGCAGAAATTCTCCTCAAAATTTATTCGGCCCATCAAAAGACGTGGTAGAAGTTCAAGACATCTTACTGATGAAGATAAAGAATGGATGACTGTGCAGGGAATGATTCGGGATGGACTTCAGGTTAGGTATGGAGATTCTGCAGTTCAGGAATTTGAGAATAATGACCAAAGGCCAAGAAAAAGGAAAGGCTCCAGAACTTCAGGGGGGTCCAAATCAAAGCAAGCCAGAAAGTGAAGAGGAATAAGGCTGCGGGAATGCCCCGCGGTAATGGATGACACAATTAAGGTCACAAATATAGCAGCTACTACTGTAGTGTCTGTTGATTCGAATGGTGGTGATTGATTCTCCTAGCCTAGTTCAGTTTGGTTTATCAGAAATTTAAAAAACCTTACTCGGATTTGACCGCACATGTGATCTGCACATGGTTCCCCGCTGCTGCTTGCATCGTACTACACTGTTAGAGTCCTCCTAGGTGATCAAATAGCTGAAAACTAACCTTCCGCTATATTTTTCCAGTTTTAATAGACCATTCTATCCAAGCATCAACCTGCTCAACACCTGGAAACACCGCCTCAGACAAATAACCATGCGCTAAACAGAATCCGGTATAGTCAGTCTCGTAATTTGTCCAGCAACACAGCAGAGCATTGGTTGACACCACACCGTTTGAGTTTGAGCTGTCCCGCAATTTGTCTAATGCAGTGGGGCTTTTGGTTATTCAGCAACTTGCTGTCCTTCCACTTTCAGACCGTGTACGAATGAATTCTATCCCAGGGGCCATCATCCTCTCATCAGTCAGAAATAATGGGTTCATCACAAGCAGCACGCCGTGGGCGCCCCCCAATGGACATGGTCCCAAACCAGCCTGAAAATGAAACTAGTGTACGCGGCACGTGATGCCTTGCATTTGAACTGAGCTAATGAGGCACCAGGAGCGGAGACAGCAAATGCGTCTGGCGCAAAGGGCGTACCGCAGTCGTAAAGCAATGGTCTTGGACAAAGAAAAGGCCCGCTCCGAACGATTAATCATCGCTTTAAATCAGGTAACTGGGGCTTTTGATAGGTTCCATCGACGAATCGCCCAAGAGAGCCAAGTGCAATATCCTCCGGAACTTTTTGCTCATCTCAATGAAGTGACGAAAGAGATGGCTGCAGTGGTTCAAGACGCGAAAAATGATGACTTTTCTTTAGATTCCCTAGAAATTCCATCAGTAGATCCCAAGCCGGGGTCACCACAAGATTGGAATGCTCGATGCACTATCACCCAAACCATGCCACTGCATCAAACATCTCAAGAGCTGGACGCAGGTGGTGCAGGGTCTATATCAAACTACTTGACCCCCACATGCTCTGGTCCCGGACACGACATGGTTTCCGTATCCCTGCATACACGGCAGCCGGCTCATACATCGGTGGAAGGCATGATTGTTTCTGCTTGCATAGACCAGGCCGTCTTCTTACTATCCAACTTGAACCATCAGAGCTGGTACCCGGCACTCACCATTCCACTTCAATTAATGGGCGAAGAGCTAGGAAAGCTGGCGATTCTCGGAGCTCTGCGGACACATTATGGCATACCGAGGGTGTCTCCTTATACCCCTGATGCTTCTGCACGGTTACCAAAAATGTATCGCGTCATAGAGGGAGAGAACAGGATGGTGCCCAGATCATCGCCGCCGTATGTTCAAAAGCTTCAATACGGAAAGACGAGGACCAGGTTGTGGACAGATATGCCTGCCCTCCAGGGTGAGTGGATGGAAGCGGCAGATGTGGAAGAATATCTGCAAGAAAGAGGCATCGATACCAAAAACAACAACCCAACTCTCACAATGAATTTGGGCAAAAGCTCCGTTACGTCATCGGAGTCTAACGCTTCAAATGCACAAGACCCGTCTGAGTGGCAGATAATCTCCTCTGTAGGGCCATTTTCCCCATGTTTTAGCATGACAGGTGAGCTTTGCTCTAATCAGTGTCTGCAGGAGCTATCAAGTCCAAACACCCATTCTCGCGCAACTCATTACACGGGCGACCCCCGAATTCATGAGCCCTCCGATTTTTCGGTGTTTGGATATGTCCCTGATGAACCCTCGTTGATTCTGCCAGGACCCGAAAATACGCACACGGGAACTGGGTCTGCGGAAAAGGTAATGGTGACGTTGGGACCAGACTTCCAAGTCAACAAGGAGCCGGCTTCTTCTCCGATTCGCATCGTCATTGATCTTGATCAGCTCACCCGGACACTTGCTGCAAGCGCTGTATGCTTGGGTTTTATGCCAGGTATCCGAAGAGAGTCCGTGGATGGTGCAATCCGCCAATCTGTCACCAACTTTGAGAGGATCGGGTCAGCGACGCTTTGCTGAGATAGTCTCAACTTGGAAAGCATTTTGTCTTCTCATTCTGAGAATGATGTGGGAAAAGGGGATAATCCACCCATGTACACTTTTTGTCGCTCTCGTCTCACGCCTGGCTTCA
Organism: Calonectria pseudoreteaudii; assembly: GCA_001879505.1. Classification (NCBI taxonomy): domain Eukaryota; kingdom Fungi; phylum Ascomycota; class Sordariomycetes; order Hypocreales; family Nectriaceae; genus Calonectria; species Calonectria pseudoreteaudii. The sequence goes on along the minus strand of KV875262.1, from coordinate 409,798 downwards.
ACAACACATAGTATGGCACCATGCTAAGCAAGAAAAGAAAAGTTATTGTAATATTATACATGATAAATATGAACATCTATAGGATATCAAATATTTTCTATGCGCTCTATTATTCCACCCATTGCTCTTGCGGCACCCATTCTACAACCCCAACTATTCACCATTTTTAACAAAGAATTACGCAGCATCTCGAAACACATTCGTCTGCACTGTTTTGGCCACCGATATAGCGACAAGCCTCTCCATGGGCGTGGCAGGGTGAAGGTCATTCCACCAAAGCTAGGACGAATCAGTTTTAGGCGACACATCCAACATGATTCAGGAAATCTTACACATGATTTTCCATCGAGATTTTGGCAGGTTGGATTGGCGGCACCCACGGATCCTGGGTTGTTGTATCCCTCCATGAACGGCACCGATGTGTTGAGGAATACCACGGCCGCCTTGGCGTGGTTGGCTTGGAACGCCGTGACCCTTTTATTCAAGAGGTCATTCCAGGTGCTCACGGCCGTTCTAAGCTGCTTGCTCGCTGCGCTATTGAGTTTTGAAAACACGGGAATGATGTTCATTGCTGGGGGGCCATCGTTAGCGAAACGTGCACTAGAGCTGAGGATCATCCACATCCAGACTCACGCGGAGCTGAGAGCATGACGAATTTCCGAAGGCCGATCGCATACAGCCTGTCTACTTGAGCAAAGTAGTTGTCCATTATTTTACCGTACATGGCGCTGGCTGAGGGGCTGGTATAGCTGAGGCGGATATCGTTGACGCCAAACCATACCCCAACCACGGCGTTGGCGTTTGAGACCTTCCAACCTTTATTCTTGGGTCCCATCCGGTAGTAATTCATGAAGATGTCGACCTGTGCTTGAAAGTCGGCTACGGTTCCGTTTACGAAATCGTTGTCGACCGTCGCACCGCCTGTCGCAAAATTGTACGAAACCGTTTGGGTGTTGTCCGAGTAAGCGATTGAGTTGTTGAATTCCGTCACCATCAGTCCCACCCAGTTGGCGCCTCCAGCTGATGTTATTCCCGGGTACGCGGGATTCCCAAGAGGATTCGTGGGCCCGGGAGCCTTATTTGTGGGATTAAAGCCCGTCTTCGAGTACGAGTCGCCGCTAATGGAAAGTTGATCCAGTGAGAAAAGTTGTCACCCTGGGCGGTTGAGGTGACCGCATGGCATGGTAACTTACAAGGTGAGCAGGAAATTCCTGGGGTCTTGAGCACCCTCGGCGCATTTTGCTAGGGCCGTGAGAAGCAAGGCAGCTGTCGCCTTGATGGCGAGGAGCCTCATCACGTCAATTCTCTAACGCGATCGTCGGCATGTGGGATGAAGAGAGGGGGGTTAAAAGCAAGGTTCGGCATCCGGCCTCCTTTTAGTGATATAACCAACGTCCCATCTGGTTTCATCTCGTTCTCTCGTGATAGATGGAGATCCACCAGCTTGCAATTACGGGTCATGCGTATCCACGTTGGGAAGAGACGCAAAGGGTCTTGCTTGCACCAGTCGGATTTTCCGGTCAACGAGTCACACACAATATTTTAGTGATGAAGGCTGCATCGCTAGAGGCAATAGTCCGGGTCGCAACCCATGTCAAGATTAATTAAACCCGACATTCTAGACTCTGCCAAGCTTTGGACGAGGCCTGTATCAGATCTTGGCTCCGCCAGCCCGAAGGCGCTATTTGCAGCCATCCCCCACACGGCAACAGGGTGACCAGGATGCAGCAGCGGTGAGACTACCTCAAGAAATTGTCTTGCTCGCAGTTCGGCTCAGCTAAGTGGATCTTCGTTGGTTGCACATTGAAAAGGCGCCGAGCACGGTGCACCAGTGTGGATTGCTCGAAGCGCGGTCGATTGGGTTCAAAGTTGCGCCACCTTCAGGTACAATCTTTTAGCGCTGTCTGAAATCGGCTGTTATCAATAGTTCCGTTCATCCGACGGAGAACTTTTTTGTGGCCATCTGCTGAAGAACCTTTCAATCAGGTCGTCAACTATCCCGTACGAGGGTTGATGGAATTATGATCGATCCGCATTGCAGCTGTAATGGCAGCTTTATAGGTGAAATCCTGCCTTAATTAATCGCAAAGTTTGATATAGTAAGTCTATTACATCCAAGATAAAAATAACCCTAGGCCGCTTTTATTCCCGAACGGATCTCAAAATAGAACAATACACTGACACTCTATTTCGCTTACCACTTTATCTTCGAATGAATGATGCATAAAATCGTGACGTAATTATATATATACAGCGGTCCGAATACAGCTGCATCCAGCACGAAGAGAAAAATCACTCGAATTTGAAGTATGCGGAGGCGTGATGCATCAGAAATTTCATCCAACTGCGCACGAGGATATCGCCCTCATCCCTTTGCTGTCATTTTCTAGTTTAAAATTTGCCAACCCCTCATAAAAAAGCCTCACAGCGCCGATCTCGATTTCAACCTGGACATAATGCACAATTGGCTGCAGAAATGGTACCAAATTGGTCGCATAGAAAGGAAGCTAAAAAGGCGGAAAGTCAGGCAAGAAATGTTGAAGTAATTTGCTAGCAACTGGCACTGGTCTCACACGGCGACTGATGGATGGTTACTATCCAATTTACGCGTATAGGACATTGTCACAACATGAGAGGGACACGAGGAAAACCACCAATCGCGTAAAAGAAACCAATATCCATCTATCATTTTTATCAACCTCTAGTCTATATATCCCGTTATACGCCCTTGCCAAGTAGCCAGTTGTAAAGCGCCCCAAACACGCTCGTCACCATACAGATAATGTACACGATGATGCCAAAGATTCCGCCCCAAAAAAACTTGACAGAGGCCAAGGGATCCATCACGCCTCTCTTCACGCCGTTAAGAGCCCACTTGATGTCGCTCTTGGCCTCGACAATGGCCCACGCAAACAGCGACTGCTTCCGCGGTGGCTGCTTGACCTTGGGCCGGGAACCTGGGAACTCGGCCGCGCCCTTCTTTCTCCCGGCCAGATCCTTCACGTTCAGCGTGTGCTCCTCGTGGCAGCGATCCTTGACGCTCTCCTTGGTCAGCTTGCCGCGGATCCTGTCCTGCTCCTCCGGGCTGTTGTGTTCCCACCACCCGCGCACCGCCTCGAACATGTATTTTTGAATTTCCGTCTTGCGCCGGCCGGGGAACGCCGGGTGGTGCAAAATGGTCAACACCTCGTCAATCGACTTCTCAGCGTCGCGGAAACCGTCGTCCCAGCACTTTACGACCTGCTGCGTGGTCCAGTTTGTCGTCACTGTCGCTACAAGTCCGGCAGGGTGGTTCAAGATGTTGTTGAAGTGATCCTTGGACAGGTCTGAGTGGCTCGGGTCGGACCCGCGGCCGCTTTGGTAGACCTCTGCCGATGTGGATTTGGCAGCCTCTGCATCGACCCGTTCCTTGGCGGCTTTCACGGCGTTGCGCAGCTCCATGATGGAAGCTTCCATCATGAGGGAGAGATACTTGAAGGCGAGATCGTCCGTGTACTTTCCCAGTTGTGTGCTTGACTCCTTGGACATTGGCTCGGCATCTTCTTGATCGCTACTCTCCTGGACCCATTTCTTTATCCTGTCATGGAGGAAGAAGATTGGCTCGATGGATTGCCAGAGGATAGTTGCATCCACGGGGCTGTCCGCAACCTTCCCTTTGCCCTTCTTCTTCTCAGCGGCAGAATCTTCTGCTTTTTGAAACAACACTCCTACTGTTTCTAGGTCCTTGAGAAGTGGGTCATCAACCACTGTTTTAGATGCCAAAGTCTTCAAGCTTTGTATGGCAGCCTTCAGCAACTCAAATATCTGGTCAAAAGCCATTGCTCCGATGTTGAGTTCCTTGTAGCAGTTAGCAGTATTCCTCGACAGCCAGCGGTTGACGGCTGCTCACGTTTTCAAGGTTCTCAATGGATCCTTTGCATTGCAGCACGGCCATGTCGTCAGCTTCGCCAAGAAGACTGTGGAAAATGTCGAGCATCCCAAACGTTCCCGTCACCAGCGGCGGCACCATTCGACCCTTCCATCCCGGGACCTTCACCCTGCAAGAATCGCCAACGAACGGAAACACATCATACTCTCCCAGCTCCTGCAGACACAGCTCGATGAAGTTACTGTGTGCCGAGAAATCCTCCAGAGTGTGCAAAGCAGCTCCCAAGTGAATAAAAGCTTCTTTTTTTGCACTAGGATCCTTCTTCTGTCGTCCCAATTCGATACACTTGCGAAGTTCTCTTCGGATATAGTCGGCAGATGTATCCCAGCCTTTGCCAGAATTGGCAATGTAATTCTTCATGCCTGTCTTGGGGTCAAATTTTAGCTCCTTCGGATCAACCGGACCTCGCAGCCGCTCATCGATATCCTTCGCATTATCAGGATATCCTTTGGGGTTGTCGATGTGTTCAACATGAGAGTAACACCCGAGTCGATCTCTAGTCACATCAAACTCATCGGTAGCAAATCCAAACTCCAGGAAGCCCAACACGCTCACGATGGCTCGGAGGGCCGGCTCGGGCACGTTTTCGAGACATGTGGTATCTATGACCTGTGAAAAATCGCGAAGCCAGTTGCCAAAGTAAATCTGCCGTCGCTCGAGTGCCGAGAAGCGGTAGTGCGTGATGAAGCTGGCGGGCAGGTAGCGAAGCACCTCAACAATATCGCCGTGGCGCCACACGTAGCCATTGAACTCGCTCGTGCCCACGACCTCGCCGGCTCCGAAGGCGGATGCGCGGCCGACGAACAGGAGGCACACAACGAGTATGAGGAGGACTTTCGATGTAGATCCCATTTTAGAGGCTGGTTGTGACGTATTGAGCTGAATGATGTCGTGTTGAAGTGAGTGAGCAAGCGGCTCAGGTCCGGGTCCATGACGTCATCTAATCGCTGGTCCAATCACGGTTTCGGGAGCGGAAGAAATGATCGATCGGAAGATCATAGCCCCATATTTCCGCGCTGTAAGCGGCCCAAAAGTGCCCGCCAAGCCCGCAAGCAGCAGACTAAGTTCAGAAGCGCCTAAAGAAGATGCAGCAAACAAAAGTCCATGATGCTCACGCGGAATAAGGCGAACCAATCGCAACCATTCACTTCGCATATGTTCTAGCCGAGATGCAAAACAGAGGACGAGCTTGAGGAGGAAACTTCCCAATCAGTGTTACTCAGAAATGCCAAGAAATGTGGCACCGTAAATCTTACGGGATAGGAATGGTCCGTGGTGGTGGAAATATGATGGGCGGAATCCGCACAGCAGTGCAAAGCAGGGAGGTGAGTGACTAGAATTTTTCAGGTAGTTGAGACCAAAATCTCGTACAATAGCCAATTTATAATTAGGATTTATTACGCCCTCACATCCAGTCGGACAGGTGATCAGCAGGATGGTTACCCAGTGTGGTAAGTGATACCCTAAAGCTGCATTTTTTTTTAATCAACACAAGGGATCCGTTGCGGGACGTACCGAACCAAAATTTCAACTCTATTGGCAGTGAGCTTATGAACCACATTATTGGGCGAATCAAGATGGGTGTAGATAGAGTAAGCTTAGAGATAGAAATGTTGTGTAATAGGCGTATGAGGTCGTTGCTGTTCAAACCAAGGTCTGTGGTTCGGCTGCACAACGAAGTCGGTGCAATAGTCTTACTGTCCACGCTTTCGTAAATAGTGGAAGACGACAAACTATCAGAAGTCGCAGTCTACACTGGCTTCAGTGGCTATTCTTGAGATGTGATTGAACTTCGAGCGGCTGCGTCCGGCTCAAAGCAACCTCTTTGATCCAAGGTTAGTGGATTCATTTGTTCCATGACCAGTGTCTTCTGCCCATTCAAAGGCCACGCTGCCATGAGGATAGCGCACACAACCCGTGATATATCGGTCCGTCATTTTTGGTTGCTCATCCCATGCTAGTGGGCGGCGTTGATAAACTTTGCCCTCGAGAACAACGACCTGCCCCAGGGGGCGGAGGAATTTCCAGACGGGAATTTCGTCATCGGCAATCTTCAACTGGTTAATGGCTTGAATTCTGAAACCAAACAGGAAATTACAAAGTGACTTTTCTTCTGCCAAGGTAGTATCCGGGCCAAACACATGTCCTCACGACCACGAGCATCGCGGGCGACCAAGCCATCACCGTTTTAGAGGTGCTGTTAGCCGGGAATGCACAAGTATCCATCCAAGCACAATCATGGAGGCCAGTAGTAGTAAGCATGACAGGCGTAATAGACACATTTTATTCCTCTATCTGGAATTTGAAGGATGCACTGCTAGTCAATTGAAGTTTTGCATTGTCTAGCACTGTTTTCACGCATTCATCTACCAGCTGCTTTACCGACTGGTGGGCATTATTCTTTAATTGTTCAAAGTCTTCCTTGGTCTCGTCAAGACTCTCCTTGAACTTCTCTTCCAGCTTCTCCTCCAAGTCGAACTGCGCGTCGAACATCGCATCCTCCACTGTGCTGTTCATATCTTGCAAAAGATCTCGCCTTTCTTCTGAATTATATCGGCATGAACACGAACGAGCACTTGATACTTCTTCAAGCTGTTTCATGCGGTTCTCCAAACCGTCGAATCGATTGTGAAGGACATCAATTTGGTGAGATATATTCTTATTCATCGCTTCTAGGAGACGAATGATTCGGTCGTCCTTATCGGGAAAGACATCGCTTGTGCGTTGACGTTTCCTGCCTTCAATGGTACCAGATGAGCATGGGAAGTGATACAAAACGAACGGCGGAATACTTACCATTAGATGGACCGGATTCGAGGATGGCTTTGTCGTACGAAGGGAGGCACGATTCAGATTCAACCTCGGGGTGCAAATCCGCGGTTTCACGTTTCGAGTCTACAGTTTCATGGCCTGAGTCGACGAGTTCACCACCGTTGCCTCCATATAAGCATGCAATATTTCCACGTGCCTTGTTCGTAAGCGGACGGTTGCGCGCCTCCTCCGAGAAGGCAGATGCCACCACCTCGAATTGCTCACGCAACCGTAGATCCGTCTTCTGGCGGCTGAAGTAGGCGGTGAACTCGGTCGCCTTTGCGAGAGACTTGATCGAATCGAGTACGTCTTTCGTGTTGTTTTTCGCATCTACTGGATGGTTTTTGGGGACAATGAACTGGGGCGATTTCGACAATGAGAAGCTCAACGAGTGACTTCCTTCCCCAACTGCATTCCTGATCATATCCGAGTAACCATGGTTTATCTTCTTCCAGGCTATTGTGTGCACATTTTCGGGAGGTATAAAGAGATACATGGGATGCTTGTTACTTCTCCTCGTCGATTTTAGATAGACATGGCCATATAGTTTGAAGAAAGATGTATTGGTGGAACTATCCAGTAGCAGTTCGAGTTGCAGCTTCTGAGCATATTGCTCGCCATCGGTCGTTTTCCAAGTCACAATACCAGGCGAACACGTAGTGTCTATGGTGATCGCGCCTCGCCCTTGTTCGCTTGAATCCGAAACAGGAGATTCACCGACGTCTCTGGCGTCGGGTTGCCAAGGATGCCTGGAATCAGATCACGTCAGTACAGATAAGGGCAGGCAGACCTCACTTTGTTTCCGATGCACCGCGTCCACCGGCGTGGAAGATTGGTTCGAAATGAAGGAAGAAAGAGGAGGGAGCCTCGCCATGAACCGCACGAAGCGACGCCGTGGTCAAGTAGGCCTTGCAGACGGAGACAAGACAGAGAGCAGGATGTCGCAAGTAAAGCTACTAAGCATCTATCCTCCGCGCAACTCATAGAAATGAGTTGGCTACTCTCTGCTCGCGGCCACTAAAACCCCGGTCCTTTCCTCACGCGCACGTGAGGAGTGGGAGTCGGCATGCTGGTTTTAGCTGCGAAGGACCATCCGTACACGGCGCGGCATCGATGCGGGTTCGCTGGAGATGTATTTCACTAACCCAGACGGTGAAAATGGCTGTGTGGATTTGATGCTGGGCGGAGGACTGCTCCTCGCCATGATGGGTTGCTGGCTGTGGACAACTGGAATGCACGGAGTCGCGAAAGGGCGAGGCGGGGACCTTTGTAATGCATGCGGCTGATGTTCGGCTAAATGGGACGCAAATTTGTGGCTGAGTCACTGTGGAGACGTGTTTGTGGAGCTTGGCGTATTGCGCCGATGTTGTGTCCAATAAGACAGCAGGATAGTGAGGGTACTTTTCTTCTCACTAAATTTTGGTGGTAACGGCAGTATTTTCAATCAACTCGACAGTTCAAATCCCTCTATGTTCATCACCATGACTTCACCACACAACGTTGTTCGTGCAGCATTCACTCAGCTTTACATACCCCCATTAGGGCCAATCACGAACCAGTGTATGTCATATTAGGTATACTAATGATACATTCTATCAGCGTTATAGATTATCAGAAAGTGATCGTTTGGTGTGGTCCAAGTTCCTTCAACCAGCGATCATCGTTTGATCGGGATCAATCAACACCTGTTCGTGGTTCGTTTCTCGTGCCTTGTTTGGTAACTCTGTAAGCCTTGGCGCTTGTGCACTGGCCATCTTTAGCTTTCATTGGAGTAGTACCAACATGATATGACCTCATCTGATGCTTTTCCACTGTCCGTGTGTTGCTGTTACAAGCTAGTGATCGGCTGCATGAAGGAATGCTGACTTCAGCTGCTGCGGGTGATTCGCCGCTCGACATTTCGGATCCCGGGGCCAGTGCACCACCGCATTCCTCTCTCTTGGGCCGACTGGCCGTCGCGGAGAAATTCAGTAAGCATAAAACATTTTGCCAAAGTTTATAAGAGCCACTCGGACACCTTGATCGTTACATAAAACCACCACACCGTTCACCCTCAAGGTCAACAGCTCCTCCTCATTCCTTCAGTCTTTCATCAACAATACTCGATACCACTCATCCGGACAGCACTTCTCGAATAAAAATGCTCGTCAACTACTTGATTGCCTCCTTAGCTATGGGGGTTGTATCCTTCGGCCTCGCCGCGGACAGCATCCCTTGCGGCTTCAAAATGGCACCTTGTCCCACTGGCAAGGTGTGTATCCCGAACAGCGCCGAATGCACAAATTTGGACAGGTGTGCTGGCACTTGCGGAACCAACTACTCTTCCTGCGGGGGTTTTACTAAGAACCCGAAAAAATGCGACAATACGGCATCTTGTCTTCAAGATCCGCGATACCCAAACAGATATGGACTGGTCACCGATCTCCCCGGGATTTGCGTGCCCAAGACAGTCAAGGCATGCAGTATAATTGGTGAGACGTGCAAAAACGGTCTCAAATGCTATGACGACCCGAGGGATGATTGCCGCCCATACAAAAAGGACAAAAACTGCTCCGGCATTTGCCTTTGATGGGCGGAATCCAGCATCAAAATTGAGACGAGGCTCATGGACGGGATGGATGAGGTCAATGCCCTGCTGGGGCGACATGATAAAACGCTGTGGAGTATGAGGGAGACAATGGCACGGATAGTCTAAACGCTTACGGGACCATGCGTTGATTTGAATGTAATGCGCCCGAACGCGGGCCCAGCAACAAAAATTAATATTAAAATGAAACTCATGATATTGATTCTAGCTTAATCCGAGCGACTATTTTATTTGAGAAAGAGCGGCTGGCCACTTCTGGCTGAAGCAACGTCTGGTATATCTGTTCCAGTGGCAACACTTTCTTTATTGCATTGAAGCATTAAGTCTCATAGGAAGGTTTCTGGAAGGTTTTGGTCTTATTCAAGAACTACAAATGCTTGCTCGCATAGGGAAATCAGCACGACTCAGCGTGGTGTTGACTCTTGATATCTCAATGAATAAGCTGGCATCGACGATGAGAAAATTCAAGAGCTTGGATTTGATTCAGACTCCATTACCTAATTTGACGCATGAATCAGTAATATCATGGCGCTGAGTCGTCTATTTTCTTTGCCTGTAATTCCTGCCTGTCCCTCTCTTGCAAAGCCACAGTCTTCTTTGTATATTTCCTCTTGTCAATGCTTGGAATCCAAAATGCTGCGATGCAACCGACGATGCCAAACGACATGGCAACCAAATACGAAAGATGTGCTCCATCGAGGTATGCCAACTGGTTTCCTCGAGCTGCGGCAGCTTGTATGGTTCCATTTATACCCGGGACTGCCGCATAAGCATCCGCTGTATTTAACTTTGCTGCTGCAACCAAAGCAGCGAGGTTACTAGTGTCAAATCCAAGCCCACTCACGGCCTCCGACACCCGCTTCGGCAAAGCAGTTGCGTAACGGTTGTTGGTCACATTACTGAAAATCGCGACAGCTATAGCTCCAGCAATAAGTCGCGCGGTACCAGCCAATCCTGCTGCCGTTCCACTACTCCAGAATTAGTCCGGGACTTTATAAAACAAAAAAAAAATAAAAAATGGTCAGGTTGCAGCTCACATATCAGCTTGATCGACAATTCCAAAGCCAACCAACACGAAACAGTTCAGTATAACTAGAGATGTCGTCATGGACACAATCACGGTGAGGACGATAGATTTAGCTGGATTGTCGATGGATGAAGTGGACAGAAGGCCCACACAAACCGTCTGGAGAGCCACATAAAAGACAATTTGCCATCTTTGGTGACCAATCTTCTTGCTACCTGTAACAGTAAGTCCGCCCACTGTGGTAAAATTATTATTAGATCAAGTCCACTATTTTACGAGATGACTTACAAATAGTACCTAAGGGAACAACCGAGGCGTAGAGTCCCTTGGAAATTTCATCGGTTGCGTACAGGAGCTGAGACATTCTTGGCCAAAGGGTTGCATTCGAATAATACTGCATGCCGACAACGGCCATGACCAGCATTGGCAAAGTAAAACTGCAAATATTAGTGCTGAGAATAACTCGGGGACTGTTGTAGAACTGACTGTCGGATTTGTTTGAAGAGCCGGGGTGGGAGCAGGGGTTCTTTCACATTTCCATAAGCCTCGTAGAAGCCAAGCGCCACCAGTAGAAGCAGGCCGACAATAATAGGACCTAGTGTTCGACCGCTCCTCCAAGGATACAGAGTTCCTCCCCAGCTGACCCCGACGATGAAGAGGGTGCATCCCGAGATGAAAGTGAACAAGCCGACCCAGTCGAAAGACTTTAGGATGTCTAGCCTTGTTCGAGAATCCCCCTTGTGCTTGGCACTGAAAGACGGAGGGTTGTAAAACACCCAGAGGAACACGGCGTTGAAGGCCTGGTATCCAATCATCATGTAATAGGTGTTGCGCCAATTCCCCGTGTATTTTATGACGGCCCAGGAGGTCAAGGGCATTAACTGGGATATTATCGAAGATGCATCGAAGACTCCGATCGTGACCATGCGCCAGTCATTTGGAACAATTTCCTAGCCCTAATTCTTAGCACCAAGCATTATTTCTTCTCGCCGAGTGAATCTCACCTGCACGGCACCAAATGCCATCTCCAATAAGCCAGACCCGGAGCCGAAAATGGCACCAGAAGCAATCATCTGGTTGATGGTTTGGCCTGTCGCGCCAACAATCGATCCAACGATGATGGTCACGGCTCCCGTTAGAAAGAACCAGCGACGACCGAATATGTCGGAAAACCGCCCGCCTATCGTCACAAAGATTGCACCTCCGAGATTCCAGGATATTGTGATCCATGTGTATGTTGGGTCTGGGCCCAGCTCGGCGTTGACGAAGCTGAGAATGGCCGGAGGGATAAGGAGCGTGAAAAGGTAGGCATTGTACGACGAAGCCATCGTCTGGTTGCGTAATTTCAAATTAGCCCTAGTTGCAAGAAGGAAAGCCGTTGGGCAAATAAATGTATTAGACTCACAGCAGCTGCCATAAAACTCCTCCATGTCATGCCAACCTCTTCGCCAGTATGCTGAAGAGCAGTGACAATTTCATCCGAGCCGCTATCTGCATTTTGGTCTTTTTCAATGACACCGCTACTTTGTGTGGGATCAATGTAGTCGGCGTGAGCGACGTCGATCTTGTCATCGGATCCCGCGGCCATCGTGAAGTGTCGTTTCAAAAAATATGGGAGAGCCGTGAGATGAAAAAGACCAGGTATGGCTTCACTCTCTCACTTATATAGAATTCACATTTTGAAGGTACGCGACTTAATTTCTCGCAAAAGAATATCAGTGGCAAATGACATAGTACCTAAGTTGTTGGCCTTTTGGGATAATGATAGCCGGTCAGCTACGTAACCTCTCAGGTTCCAGGGCCCTATCCTGTGACCCCACATGGATGCAGGAAATTCACCTGGCAAAACAAGTCCGTTGCATTTTTCAGTCTGGAATCCTGGTTTCCGTGACCGATCGGAGATAGAGTCATGTTAGATGCGGCCCAGCTCGACGGTACTGGGTTGCTAATAGATGATCTTGTCTACTTTTGAACGGCCAATGCATCCAAAGCCTTACCATAGCACATGTTGAGAATGCGCTTGTTACTATTTTAGCAAGTTAGCTTTTGTCGAGTCATTAAACTTCTCTTTATGTTCCCAAACAGAATCCTCGAGTCCGAATAGTCAACCCTGTCAGTTCCCCGGAGATTGTGGGGGACGATCTGCGGGGTAGAGATGGGGCGTTCGGTCATGTTGTGCTGCAGGTTCCAGACTGCAGATAAGATCCCTACAGCAAGCAGATACGGTTTATCCCCTGTATGTCTGTTATTGATAGAGCTTATTTATAAATTTCTACATCGTCGTTTCGGTAAAAAAAAGTCAATATCGTTGCCACTTGAAGGCCATGATGCATGTCTCCCAAAGCCATCTATTGAAGCCCTTCACGCAGTCTTTTAAGGCGACTGGCTCAATTCAATCGATTCTCATAATATTCTATGCGATATATACTGCCGCTTTCATACTCATTTAATTCTAATTCAGAATGCACAAACTATCGGTTGGTTATCCGAAATTCGCAGGTGACAGGATGCTGTTGATGCATACTACACGACTTGTGCGACGAGCTAAATGAATAGGGACAAGTAAACGAAGTAGCATGTGCAATGCAGCGCGAGGAAGTTTTATCCTGATAAGCAACTCATTATAATTTGGCTGAACTTAATATGAATTGTGGCTGTCTTTGGTGCAAACGGGTGTTCATTTCCGATGGCCGAGGGTAAAACCACAAAGAGGCCGACACTAAGGAGGCACCAGAACCGAGCCGCGCTAAAAGAACCAACAGAATTCTTGTCGCAAGCCACTGAAGCCTTGAGCTTATACCGTCTCGACATTATTAATCTCGTTGATAAATATAGACGGCTGTGTAATGAATGATTTTATACTCATTTTCATCATCTTAACCAGCTGCACAAGCCCAAGCCCGTAAGTTGCTGTTGCGCGCCACGCGATTTCACTTATCCGAGATGATTAGTTGAATCTTTGTTCCACGGTACGATGGCTCGCCACAACCATACCGTTTTGAATAGAACAAAGGAATTTTTTCTTGATTACATAATGATTTCCACTGTGACATGTTCTGGGGTTACCTATTGGAGGACATTATTTACTTAGGGTGCTATCAATTACATTGCTTGTAGCTATCGGCAGTGAATAAATATTACATCAACTCGCCTCTTACTTCTAACAACCACTTTCTCATGCTTTTCAAAGCACATATACGCGCTGCACACGGCCTCAACTTCCAATACTTTGCTTGCGAGACTCCTTCTACTTACTGAGGTTTGAGAACCGACCGTCTCATCTAAGCATGCTAACTAGATATTTTGCAGCTCAACTGCGTTCAGATTAATCTTGTATATTCGCCAAAAGGCCACATCCTTCACGTCCACAGAAACCACGACTTTGGCGCTTCCGCCGAAAAATGGTGTTACGATAATTGGTTTCCCTTCCTCGGGTTGAACATTCTTACCAAGCAGGTCATACAGATAAGCTAGCTCTTCGGGTGGAAATGAGCTTCCCTCTCTGACAATGACATTTCCCCCCCTCATCATGACGGTGAAGTCTGGATTCAACACGGGCCGATCAGATTTAAACTTGAATCCAACCAGTTCCTCGAAACCATTCATGTTGGGCATTGTCAATACTCGCAGGGCCAAGTCCCACTGATACTGGTTCGATCCCCGCGTCACCGAGTGTAAAATTCCCGCGCTTGAAATGCGGTAGTTCATGCATTTCAGCAGGGCTGCCTCCTCCAGAATAAACTTTCTATAGCCTAGCTTTTGTTTTCGGATGATGGCGCTCTCGCTTGGATCCGCAATTGTTACTTTGGTAGATGTAGCCCGCATGGCAACTGTCGGGTCGACTAAGAATGTATGGCCGCTTTGTGAAACAGCACATCGTTGTGCTCGCAAATGATTATCGACAACTTGATCATCGCCCAAAAATATGCCGAGGAGAGCCGAGCCTGGTCCCACAGAGCAGCTTAGCAGTCCCACCCAGTGACGACCCTTTCCGTTGGCGGCGAGATTGGCTGTGGCGTTGGTACGGGCTTGACTTTGATAAGATGAGTCCAAAATAGACGCAACAGGTAATTGAATCTGCAAGCCCAGGTTTGTCATGGAGAATTCGACTTCCGATGCCGCTCCGTACTCGACGTTGTGGCATTTCGCAAAGTCATCTGGAGACTTGGCCAGAGCGCTGACGTGATGCGCGCTAGATGCCAAAGCTGAGACTTTGTGAAGGCTTGAGGAAGGGGCATGGACGTCCGCATTTAAGCCCCAGGCCAGAATTGAATCATCAGCATAGTTCTTGATTATCTCCTCTTGCAGCCGCCTGAAGGCCTTCTCCCCCTCGCCATATAGAAGAGACATGTTAATGTCAAAGATGCCGAGCAACGAATATGCTCGGTCTTCGATTCTTGTGGTTTTTCGATTGGATGCCCATGACATGCGCCTGGCTACGCAAAACTGTCCCAAGCTCCTTTTTGTACCATCTTCGTGTGTTCCAGAGATGCAGAGAGCATCGACATCGATTGCCGTGATTTTAGAAATCCGCTCCGCGTGAGTGCGCTTATCGCCAATCAGGCTCCACTGCGAATCAAAAAACTGAACCTTCTCCGGAGCTAATAGCTCCTGGAGGGTCCACCCGCGCGAGAACCAACGCGAGGCTGGAAAGGTCCTGTCCAAGTCATGTATGAGGACGTCTTTTAGGTACACATAGCAAACTTCGGAGCACTGGTACCACTTGAACATGGAATTAATGGCTTCGGAGAGTTCGGCGCTGGAGCTCTTGTCTATGCAGCAAGTGTCCACCCAAGCGTACTCGAGCTCGTCCTGGAGAGCCTGCTGGCAAGTGTAGGCGATTTTCTGGAACCCTCGCTTCCACCTGGCGCCGGTGTCACGGTCGCGAAAGTCGGTGAAGACGACCTCGTCCACGCCCCAGGTGTGAGACAGTATTGCATAGCGAGGGATTTTAGGACCAAAGAACTCTTCCAACTCCAACGTGTGGCAGTTGATGAGACGCATCGTAAGATGAGGACTCTAGGGTGCTGATTGTTGTTGCGAAGCTTTTCGTACCAATCAGAAGGCCGTACCCAGTTGATGAGCGGTGCGGCTAAACTTCGTCAGATGCGATACACTAACCGTAAGAGGAAGTCTATTGTTTACTTGGAAATGTCAACGCTCAGCACGTGACCACCCGGACTATTCGCCTATGGTGTGGCCCAGCCCAAATGAAGGGTCAAATGGTAGGAGATGGAGGACTGGATAAGGCTCACTCGGCTGTTCAGTTTTTTTTGTTTTCAGTGGATACAATTATAGATATTAACTAGATTAGGATATTCTTTAATGCAGACGCTCTTCTAAACTCCCCGATCTATTTTCATCCAAAGTGGCTTGATTGCGAGAAACCAGCCATCTAAATCTCAAATGCAGCAAGGCTGGGAATATTATTCTTCAAACACCGTAACTCCTCATCCATTTCTGCAACATACAAAATTGTCGTGTCAAGTGATTTTATGTGAAGTGTTTAGCTTCTCAATTCTTTGAGGATAGCTTCGTTGAATTCGTCCGGGTTGTCCAAATATAGGTGGTGGCCAGCCTTGGAGACGATAATAACCTTTGCGCTGCCTCTCTCATTTTTCTTCTCTTCGGGTGAAGCATTGCGCAAGAACTCAGCGTTGAGTTTGTTCAACTTTTCCTCAGCAGCGAGTCCTCCGCGCACATCCATCCAGTCCTCGTCGCCATAGAGGAAAACGATGGGATACCCGGTTTCCTTGGAGGGCTTTCCAGGCGCGGCATGAGGGATCGGCTGGCGGCCAATTTGGTGGATGCGGTTGATGACTGGTCGGTGGGCGTGGACGCTTGGGGATAGGATGTGGTTGAGAGAATACTCCCCGCTGCCCTTTTGCTTAAAAATGGAAAACGAGTACTCGTGCAGAGCTTGCGACTCCTGTTCCGGCAGGTGATTGAACCGACGAGAGCTCCATCCTGAGACAAGCTTGGGGCCCAAGGGACCCGCAGCACGGATGAAACTGAAGGGCGAAAGCTTGCTCTCCCACAAACTCACGAGCCAGCCTGGTGTCTGAGCCCTGGGCGTGGGGCTCGGGGAGCCCGAGTCGGACGAGTCGCTCTTGGTAATGCTCTGCTGATCCACGACGAATTCTTGCTGCACTGTCGTCTCGGGGGTGTTGAGTGCGTTGGTGCTCTCGACGTTGGGATCCTCTGGGATACCCACTGGCGAAACCAGAATCAGCTTCTTGAGGTGTCCTGGATATTTAATGGCGTAAGAGACAGCCAGGTATCCGCCGAGGGAATGCGCCAGGAGTGTGAAAGTCTCAATGTCGCGAATCTTGCGCCACTCCTCCAATGCATCCACAAACCAATTTTCGGCCTCGACAGCCTTGTCGTGCTTCTCCTTGGCGTGGATCTTGAACTTGGACCGCGTCGAGTTGCCCATGCCCAGCAGGTCGAGTGCGTACAGCTTGAGACCGGGGACGCGCGAAAGGGGCTCGAAATTCTTGTAGAAGAAGGCAAGACCAGCGCCATAGCCGTGAAGCATGACAAGCGTGTCAGTCTCCTTTTCGCCAACTCTCTCAACGGAAAACTCGTTCAGGGCGCGGTTTTTGCCTGACAATTGAATCATGGATTGTCGCCAGAGCCGAATGCCGTAGGGATCTGGGGTGGTGTGGGTCTTGTCATCCCCAGGCGCTTCCCTAAGACTTGGAATGAAGCGGAGGACTTTGCGCTCGGCAGCTTGTGGGCTTATTCGAGACCACTGGTGACGGTGTAAGTTGGCTATTCAACGAGTGGTAATGTGATTAGAAAATAGAGCGCTTACCCATTGAGACGCAGCTTCAGAGACTCCAAGGGGAAACATCTTGCCTTCCAGCTTTGGTGGCGCTGGGGGCCCAACCGAGGGTGGTGTCTGTACTTCTGCGGTGGCCATTTTTGTGCT
>KV875262.1:369093-392501 GCA_001879505.1 Calonectria pseudoreteaudii | reverse complement strand
AGGCTGGAAATCCTGGGTATTACGAACAAGAAAGAGGTTGATCGGGTTCTAGTCAGAGGCGAACAGCGCAGGCAACAGTAATTTAAACAAATTGGACGAAGCTTAACTCCATGAATTATCTCCAGCTCCGCTGGCACCAAACCCTGTGGTGCCCAACCCCGAAACCCGGCTTGCGGGCAGATTGGGGACCCGAGTGGGGCTCATTCAGCCACTCGGCACTGCCTCAATGTCCCAATCGCGACTGTGACGAATGACTAAGCCCCAGATTGGCCGCCCGGACCTTGCGGACTTGACAGCGGAGTAAGCGGACTGCATTAGCCCCGAACCCAATGGAACACCAGTGTTACCCTAGAGAATGACCTGCCACGAATCCCCAAGGGATTCGTGATTCTTGCAACCCAACCTTGAGAAAAAAAAGTCGTTCAAAGCGAAGCTTGATCAAGTGATGGATTTCCCTACTCAATATGCAGAAATTGGAGTTTTTGCTCCAAAAATGGCTTTGTTGGTTTGTGGGAAATTGTTCATCCGGTCCGATTATCGGGCTCGTATCCGAACCCGCCCAAACTGTGAAAATTGATACACCATTGTAGTCATCCGCAGCAACATTTTTGTGACTTTTTCGGTTCGATCAAGTCTTGAAGATACTCGAAAACCACTTGCGTTTTTCACAATTGAACGAGTTGCCACCATGTCGACAACAGCGCCCACAAAATTTGTCATGTTCGATTTCGATGGAACCCTGTTCGACAGCCACCAAGCCATCATTCACAGCATCACCAAAACGTTTAGCTTGCTTCTGCCCGGGCATGAACTTACGCAGTCGGACCTACAGGCGTTGGTCGGAAGTGGAACGGGACTCCAAGACGTTCTGAGCACGTTGCATCCGGACCCAAGCACCATCGATAAGGAGGAATGGATTACTACCTACCGCCAAGTCTACGCCACCGATGGACAGCCGTTGACTGTACCATTTGACGGGGCCGAAAAGCTTTTGCGCCTCATCCAGTCCCGAAACATCCCAATCGCCATCGTAAGCAACAAGAGCGTGATAGCGATAGCAACCGCTTTGGGCAATCACGGCATGGGCGATATTGTTCCAGAGAAGTTGATGATTGGCGATGGAACTCCAGGTTTCACAAGGAAGCCAGACCCAAGCGGCTATTACGATGTGCTGCTTCCCATTCTGAAGCAGGATGGGATCTTTCAGGACGCCGACGCGATAGAAGTCTTTATGGTTGGCGATACCAAGGCCGATATACAATTTGCTTCAAACATTCGCAATGCCAAGTCTGTGTGGTGTCGGTTCGGCCACGGCGACGAAGCAAGCTGCGGAGTGCTCAACCCTGATTTCAGCATTGATTCTTTGGCTGAAATCGAGAACCTGCTGGGACTGGCTTAACGCCTTTGCGGCAAGAACATTAATGTTAGTCTAGATAGAAATATAGACACATGTTATTTGGCAATTTAAATGTTCACGACCGTGGTTGGACCAGGCCCCACCGTTGGTTGCGATTAAACTTTGAGCATAGTATGGATCGTCCTAGGACACACTTGAAAACTGGTGCAGCCATGTAATTAGCGTCAAAGCCTGCCTAAATTAACGGTCATTCGTCATTAACAGTTGTAATTTCATTCTTTAGCGCGTTGTCG
Organism: Calonectria pseudoreteaudii; assembly: GCA_001879505.1. Classification (NCBI taxonomy): domain Eukaryota; kingdom Fungi; phylum Ascomycota; class Sordariomycetes; order Hypocreales; family Nectriaceae; genus Calonectria; species Calonectria pseudoreteaudii. The sequence continues at coordinate 390,851 of KV875262.1, read as the reverse complement.
GTGCTCCATCCGAATGCCGCCGTCCGACCGACTGCACCACCTTCTGCGTCGGCGTGGCATCACCAGCGTCCATCTGGATTTCGGATTCTCTCCCCGCTTTCAGCACATACTTCCACGCACCATCTCTCTTCAAGCTGGTGCCGATGGCTGTCTCCAGGCTGGTGCCGCTGCATAACATTCTCAATATGAGATTTGTCATTTGGGGGTCAGGCTCCAGGTAGAGGAGGATTATCGCAGGGCGGATGTTAAGATTGATCAAAGAGGAATGTATTATTTTAATTAGGCTGTGCATGGGGGGTTAGTGGCCAAAGTGAAGGCAATGGATTGGATCGGCCGAAGGGATTTTGAGAAGAGCCTCTCCGACGAACTCTCATGGAGCTGTTCCTGCAAGCACTTTATTTTGCCTGAAGCCCATTCTAACAAAACAGAGATCACTCCTATTGAGCAACTAAAAGAGGCCCCGAGGACTCGAACTACCAGATAGGGGGGTTGAGATATAGATCATGACTCTTGCGTATATATTATGGAATGTTAGAGATCAAACTAAGAATGCGCTTGGACCATTAATCATAATCCCATCACCCGAATACAGAAAGTTCAACATTGAAACAGCAATGGCGCTTCAAGGCTCTGTTTGCAGGATTGAGTCGAATCTATCGGCGAATGGATTGTAAATAACCTGTGGTAATGTCGCGAGAATAAAGTGTCATTGAGGATTGATTTACTCAATCTGGCTTCTGCGGGGGATAGCCTCACATCGATCTGCCTTCACAAGGATATGAGTGTTGGTCCAGATGTGGAGCGAAAATGGCTACAGTTGACTGATTGTGTTACCACTCGGATTATTCATTGAGACACAATTACGTCAAAATAATAACGGAAAGAAATTATCACGCTCGTACAGAATCTACCCCGGGATTGATGACTACACGACCGTTTACGTCGTAAATATGGAAATAATCCATCCCCAACGCCTTGTGGACGAACCCCAGAACATAGGTCCTACGGCAAAGCCGGGCCAGCTCACCCAGCAGTCAGTAAAGCTGCATTGCGCCATTAAAGTGATAGACATGGCGTATCTTGGCGTAAGCAGCTGATATTCCGATGACCAATAGGTCGGAAATATCAGGACACACCGGCTTTTACCAAAGGAAATGACTGCGGGGCAGTCATTGACAACCAATCATTAAAAATATTCATGTTGCACTTCATGTATATTCCAATAGCGTTGGTGTCTGACGTAGGACAGCCCATAACTTGCTCATGGTGTTGTGAGTTATGTTGCGCGGCTATGTCTGAGTGTCAGGATGTGAGATTGTCCAGCTTCACTTTTCCTCTAGGAACTTTTGGTATTGTGAGAGGACAAGCAAGTCTGAGAGGCTTGACCAAATTGGCTTTGTTATTTGCAACACGTGTCTCTCTCAATCAGCCACTGACAGCCAGGGCTGGATACGAGCTATTTAAATCTATGCATGTATCACCTGTAAGCATATTGCAGCCGGTTCATTGGTAAAAAAAATTGTCGGTGAATGAAATTGAGGCAGGCATCCCAGTTTGTGTCTTGGATGTTGTCTCGGGACCCCTGACCTGCTCCGACCCACTTGCGTCTCTGCTGGGAACTATATGCATGGCATGGAGATGAGTTAGCATAAATGAAGAAGCAGCTGCCAGTATTTCCTTGTTCCTGAAAAGGCATCATCTGATTTGAAGCGCACTCCCGACTCCAACACCCAATCCCCTTTTCAACAACCAATCCAACAAGTTTCGTTTTGGCTGACAATTGAGACAGCATGCGACGCTTAACAAGCGAAAGTCTGACCGGAGTGGGGTTCCAAGGATCGACTCGCATTAGCTGAGAATCTATCAAGTGTGCTGAGATGTTGGGTGAGATGATTGCATGGTGTAAGCCTGCTGTCCAACCATTCTGAATGCAGCTACATGCACCTGCATAGGCATTGCTTTTCCTCAGAGTAAGTACAAGGGAGAACCTTGGCGCCCTATTTTCGTGGCGTCGTGCGCGGTGTTTCCCCCAGCCATGTCAGGCTGAGGCGTGAATCAAATGGCACAATGAAAAATATTTCTTGTTGTAAGATGGCCAAAATTTATACATGATGTTTCCCATGTTCTTTCTGAACCTGGGCCAGCTGGGCTCTATGACGACTCGCAAAATAAGTCTGCCCTCCTATGACATCCGCTGGCGACCGACATCATGAATATTTTCCTCCTTGCCGTCGTTTGCGGACTTTTGGCCCATTCCCAAGCACATATGGAGATGAAGTATCCACCCCCTCTCAAGTCCCAATACAATCCGTTCGCCTCACAAGCCCAAAACATCGAGTGGGGCTTTATGACATCCCCACTACTCGCCAATGGCTCCGACTTCCCATGCAAGGGTTATCTAAATCTTCTCAATACGACTCAGGGCAGCCCCACAGCCAGTTTTGAAGTGGGTAAGGAATATAATATGACGATAGTTGGAGGCATGTTTCACGGAGGAGGCAGCTGTCAGGTATCCCTCTCGTTTGACCGGGGAAACACCTGGAAGGTGATTCACTCGTACATCGGAAACTGCCCCTCGGCCAAAGTCTCGTCTCTAAATTTCACTATTCCGAGCAACGCCCCGTCATCCAAGGCTGTTCTGGCCTGGACCTGGTTTAACAATATTGGAAACCGCGAGATGTACATGAACTGCGCAGTTGTTAGTATTACTGGTGGGTCGTCGAGCAATCTCGACGGGGCCCTCAGCGAGTATCCAGGAATGTTTGTTGCTAATATAGACAATGGTTGTTCAACCAAGGAAGGATATGATGTCGAGTTTCCTACTCCTGGAAAGTATGTGGATGAAGAATCCAGGAACCTCTCTCGCCCTGTTGGCAATTGTTCTGTGGATCCCGGCACTGAAAGTAGCAAGAGTGATGGAGCCGGAAATAACAATAATACCAGCGGCGATGAAGACGAGTCTCGAAGTGCTGTGATGACAACAGGCAAATGGTGGATGTGGCTTGTACATTTTTGGATTCTCTTATTTCTTTATTATTGAAAGTAATTCGACTACCATTTGAGTCGCCAACTCAAAGCACCACAGCTTTACACTATTTCGCTATATATCCTGCCCTAGTCTACACACGTCGAAATTCGACTGTCGGATGTGCTCGTTTTGAAACTTCAGGCGAAGCTGACTGGCCAAATGGATTCCAAAGATTTAGAAACGCCGCAGAGCGTCAATTTAGAGATGTATGGTCTCATGGAACAACATGTTGTCAAACATATCCTTCAGCAATTGGAGCATCAGATCGATTCGGCACAGCAGGCTGTCAAGCATGATTCGACGACGCAAAGGCCAAGCTGGACGAGCAGGAAGTCGCATTTAAAGCAAGCTGTGACGATGCAATCCCCAACATCCAAGGAGCCAAGACCGACCTAAACGAAGCCCAGCGCGACAGCGATGATAGCGCCTGTAACTCCCAAAACGAGCTGCAGCGGACCCTTGATGGCTTTCACCGGTCTTTTGGCAGTGCACAGGGGGGTCTGCAAAGTGCTCGGCGGGACATGGAGAATGTGCAACGCGGGGTTGAAAATTTGGACTGGGAGCAGCAGCGCCCGAGCTGAGAGATTGACGATGCGCCCTGGTATGAGTGTCCAGGCTTGGTGGCCCAGAAGCCGGGCATTAGTGTCGCCCAAGGAACCGCGATGGCTTCTCTGGAGGTTGTGCGTGGCATTCTGATGTCCGCAGAGGCCGTTGTTCAGGGAGCTGATTTCCTCGCCGCGGAAGGGGCCATTGGTGCTGCAGAGCTCGGGCTCAACGACGTTCGCGAAGTTAAGAATGCCGCTCTCGACGTGGCCCGATCAACTCTCGACGAGGTGAAGAATGCCCAGAACGGGTTCGTGCAGACAGCCATTGACGCGCTCGAGGCAGCGCAGAGTGCCAGCGATGAGTTGCGCGTCTTCGACTTCGCCAGGGAGACGCTGGACGAAGGTCAGAAGGTCGCACAGCGTGCCATTGACCTGATAATAGAAGCAGTGGATGCACTTGCAGCGTGCGCAGAGTTTGTGACATTTGACCTCGCTGAGAAGGGGCTAGCGTTTGGCAGAGATAATACCAGCCAACTCAACCTTGCTCGCCACGCCGAGGAGCTGGCGGAGGGAGCCGTCAACCTTGGCCTCAAAGTTGGAAAGTGGGTTGTGAAGCACGCGGGAACGCTCATTGACATCCGAAAGATCGAGTTTCAGGGATCTTTAAGCAGTCTGATTGCCGACGGCCCGCCATTGAAGGCCACAGCCGAGGGCGTGCTCCTCGGCAAAAGCTTTTTCCATCCACATTGAGTGGCAACCTCATTTCGATCTGGTCAAGTTTATTGCGGAGCTTTTTACCAAATTATGGAAGATGCTGCAGGTCATGGCAGCGGACTTGTTCAAGACCTTGACCTGAGGTGCTATTCTGTGTCGAAAGCAGTAAGACATGACACGTACTGACAATGATTTATGATGTAATATGACTATGTAGGGAATTCAATGCCACTATGCGTTTGATGGCGTTAGACGTTTCTTTGCAGTAATGTAATTGCCAAGGATGCGTGCATCTAAGAGGCCAAACCTTTAACTCCCGCATCTGTATCGTACACATGATGTGAGACAAGCAGTCCGTGACTTTATCATCATTACCAATCTGGCTGATGTTTTGACGTAATTGACCAAGGCATTCCTGGATTGGTATTATTAATTTCGCTCAACCTTGAATTTGACCACCTCATGAGTTATTTGGGAGCCAAAATTCAACGGGTTTATCTCCGACATTCCGTTGCCCCCTCACAGATCATCATTGGTTTTCAGCTGTGCCGTCTTATCCGCTATCATCATGGCATACTTGTTTGCGCATCTATTCCTATCCAATTGACGATTGAGAGAAGAAAAAAAATATGGAATCGGCATCAAAATCCGTTTAGCCGGTACGAGTTACCCGAGAACGGAAATAAAGGTGTTCTTATCCCCTCGCCATCTCCCTGTCATCAATGACAACACCACACAACAATCTCAATCTCATAGTCTTCCCAAAAGTTTGCACGCAATTGAGCTAAAAGCGTTTACATTCAGAAAAAATGGCTGCCGTTGATGTATTATCTAAGTCACCCAAGAGGTTCGATGAATCTCGTATTGATGTCCAGTATGTATACTTGATTTAACGAAACAAAGCAATTCAGGTAACTAACCTGGTCAGCATTCATGTGGTTCCGCCATCCTATAGACAAGCTATCCAAGAAAACGGAGGCGACCCTTCAGGCTGGCAAACACCATCTTGGACGATAGATGAGTGCATCCGTTTCACCGACACCATCGGTTCTTCATTCTCCGTGCTGTCCGTCACAGCACCCGGCCCAGCTATAGCCGGACCGACCGAGAAAGGCCGAGAGCTGACGCGAGTTATAAACGATGAGGTCTGGGGGATCTGCCAGCTCAGACCGAGTCAATTTGGTTTCTTTGCCAGTTTGCCCGACTTCAACGACATTGAAGGTACGCTTGCGGAGATCGAAGACATTTTCGTCCATAAGCAGAGAGCAAATGGCGTCGTAGTCATGACGTCGTACGGCGACAAGCTTGTCGGAGACGAAGCATTCAAGCCAATTTGGAAGGCTTTGAATCAACACAAAGCTCTTGTTTTCATGCACCCCAGCCACGTTCTCACAACCCCTGAGTTTATATCAGGTTTCCTACCGCAACCTGTCGTCGACTATCCCCAAGCAACAACAAGGGCGGCGTTATCACTGGTGTTCTCGGGTATACTTACTGAATGTGCCGACACCGATGTGATTCTCAGTCATGGCGGTGGAACACTGCCATATCTTGCAAGTCGTGCTATAGGATCACTTTCCCATCCAAACATTGGGCCGAAGTCCGCTGTCAGCTTGACACAGGCGTATGTCACCCGTTACTAGCTCATCCAATAATCCGCATGCTAACTCGAAATGTAAAAATCTAGAAGGAACGCTGTATCGCGTTTCTATTACGACCTCGCCATCACCACAAGTGTCCCTCAACTCAAAGCACTGGAGGCTTTTGCCCCGGAGCAAAACATTCTCTATGGCAGCGATTTCCCCTATTTGCCCAAGGATGCCGTTTATGCGACCCTGTTGGAATATGCTAAATATGTCGGTGGCGAGAAGGCATGCAAGGTTAAGCCGCTTCAGTTGAACAAGAATGCAATTGCTCTCCTGGAAAGGCATGCTCAAAAGCACACAACGCTGCCTTCTCAAGTATACTTCGAGGCTCGAGAGACGGCGGAGTTTGGAAAGGATGATGACAAAAATGCAGAGGAAGCGCTGAAGATATTAGGAGAGTAGGGCTTGAGAACAAATAGGGTACTTAGCTATCAAGTACCGTCACAACTTTTCACGACTAGTAAATCATGGTGATGTTTCTAATCACGGCTTTGTCTATCCTGTGCAAATTCCTCCCTCACCTTGGCCGCGATACTGTCGTTCACAAGAATGTTCCACCCAGCGACCGCCATTCCCTTGGAAGCAGCGACACAAAGATTATGAGCTTCCCTGGTGCTTGCGGCGGCCGTGAATCCTGGCGTGTGGTTCTTGCACCCGGGCTCAGCCGGTATGCTGACATAGGATTGCATTGCAGCACAAGCATATGACACGTTGCCTATCATCAAATTGAGCCATGTCCGGTGGGGTTGATGTGTTGAGGGAATCCATACCTTGGTCCGTTGAGCCCGGTACGCCCGGAGAAGCGAGATCACACTTTACCTCGGAGCCGATGGCGGACATTGCATCTGCATAAAGAGTGCAGATGGTTTTGTTTGGCCTGAGGTCCGCGTACGTATTGTATCTAGGTAAAGTTTAGTCTACAGATTTTCAAATCACTCGCATTCTGCTGTGGATAGACTTACAGGTCGAAATCGATTTCACATCCCGACTGCATAGCTGCACCATAGAAGCAGCGCTTTACTCTCTCCAAAAGCACGTCGGCTTCCTTCACGCTCGGACTTCGAACGTAACAATCGAGAGTTGCCGTACCGGGAATAACGTTTGGTCGGGTGCCGCCATCAGATATCACGCAGTGAACCCGATTACTGGGGTGTATCTGCTGCCGTAGGACGCTAATCCCGTTATATGCGAGCACTACCGCATCCAATGCATTGACACCTTCCCAGGGCGCAACGGCGGCATGGGCTGTTTGGCCAGTATACCGCACTGTCATTTTGTGGCTCGCCAGTGTAGGCATGTATGCATCGCCGGTGAATCCTTCACACGCATCTGGGGGGCCTGGATGCGTCATTAAACAGGCATCCACGTCTTTGAAACCACCGGCAGCGACAATCTTGATCTTTCCGCCCAAGCCTTCCTCAGCCGGAGTGCCAACCAACCGTACTCGGCCAGGAATCTGGTGTTCCTTAAGACATTTGGCTACACCCAAGAAAGATCCGATAGACATCATAGCAATCAGATTGTGGCCGCAAGCATGGCCAATTCCAGGAAGAGCATCATATTCTGCGTTAAAGGCAACCACGCGACCTCCAGACCCGTATTCTGCGACAAATGCAGTTTTGAGGCCATAGGAATGCTGCGTCACGGAAAAGCCTAAATCTTGAAGAAGAGATGTGATGTTTTCATGGGCCTTGTATTCATGGTAGCCAAGTTCGGGGTTTTGGTGGATCTATGAACAGAGATTAGTGCCATTTGGTGAGTCTTGCTGATAGGCTTCATGGAATTGCTGAGATGTGTTACTTTCTGATTGATGTCCCAAAGAAGATCATCGTTCTCATCAATTGTCTCTAAGATAGTTTTCGTAGCTGCGTCATTTGTCGCTGACGCTAATTGAGACTCATTGGGAGCGAATCCCGGCTTCAACAATGTCATTATGGGAGATGAGCTTGGAATGGCTACCCTTGAGCTTGCTGTTGTATAGAAACTCCCATATGTGTACTAATGTTCTCCAATTTTCTGGGCAAAGCCAATAATTTATCTTCTTGGTTTAACCGGGAGAAATGAGGGGTCGAGTCGGCTGGTTGTTGCGTGTGGGGTTTGTACGTAAAAGTCATCGGGAGAGAGTCGGTCGGTCGGGCCGAATCCGACTCCTAACGCCAAGGAGAAGACTTAGAGGCGACATATCACATTGTTTTCATCGGGAAAAGATCCCAAAACAATTAATAGATAATGAGTAAAGTCCTTTTGTAACTTCAAGAATACTATGTTTATATCGTGAAAGATTATTTGTAATAATCGTATTGAGTATGTAAGTAGAGTTTGCAAATATGATTGAAAGATAATTTCGTGTGTTTTTATCACTTGGATAGCTGTGCCAATAGGTGCAAGTGGTAGTAAAAGTGGAAGCTCTTGATTTTTCAACTATGGAAGGGATCTATCTAGGCCTCTTATGGCTGGTGTTGCTGCTCGCCGTTGGAGGCTGCGGTCGAAGGCAGCCGGAGGCTTCGCGGTCTCAAGTTTCAAACATGACTCGCACAACACAACCTCGATCATCAATTGGCCGTGCCAGGCAGGGTCTATGGTCAATAGATAAGGAACTCGCTGGTGTGTGTTATTTAGCATAGTGATTTGGGGCCAACTTCGGCCACAACCATCTTCTTTTTACCCCTTACCCGGGTAACAGCTATCCGGTATATCTGACCAACGTTGTGACCATCGGTTGAGGCTATCGAGGCCACTTGTGAGTGTAACAGTGTTAATTTAGAAATTAAAAAAATTTCATGTAGTTTTATCATAAGATAAATCTCTAATAATATCTTTAAATTTAATCATAATTGAAGATTTAATTAGATTAAAATAATAATCATTTAATTTAATTATTGATGTCTAACCTAATCCATACGTCCTACTAAACCTTTTACAATTTGTTTTATAGTTCATCATCTGAGGTTTCTAGTTTGTCTTCAAATTCATCCATGTGCTGATTATCATCGTCCGTATCTTGCTGTCGCGCCTTTCTCATAATTTCTTTTCTCTTTCCAGATCTTGTCGATTGCGATGCTATTTGTCCTTGTCTTGAATGTGCACCGTCCCGTTCAGCCCGTGGGCCGTAACTCTTCTGAGCCATCGGCACAGACCTCCCGAAGTCATCATCACGGTGTTGACTCACGAGCGCAACTTGACGATCGGGTCCTCGAATACCAGTGATGTATATTTCAAAGTCCCTGGCCGTTTTTGCAATGCTGTGGAAATTCTTCTTACTTAACCTAATGGTGGTTAAACTTTTGTTGCTGGAATTCAGCGCCTCCTCTGGGCTAAGACCCTCATCTTTAATCCTTAGGAGTCGTTCGTATTGCCCTAGGGCAATAGCAGTTTGAAAAGCGTTTCGAATTTGTCGAGCATTCCAGGTATTTTCATCTGGTTCGTGCTTTCTAAAATGCCATTCAGCATACTCCAAAAGTGTATCTTTGTTAAAGTTGATTTTGACAGTTGCTGTTTCATTATCCTTCTTTATCCGAGCAAGAATATTGGTCCAAATTTTCAACGTAGAGTCGAGGTCAACACTGGGGTATCGTAGAGCAACATGGATGCGAGACTTGAACGCTTCGTCAATGACACCAACAATATTGGTAGTGAGAAAAAGGATTCCGGAATAGTATTCGAGATGCCTGAGAAAAACTGGAACATGGTCAGTAAAACGGTCTTGATTCGATCTCGCGTTGTAAGGAACCCTACCAGAAACCAGCGCATTCCTGTTCATATTATCCCAAGTTCTCCGCATAAGGAACACGTCAGCCTCATCAAGGAGAAGGACACAACCCCACTTTTCTGCTAGTCGCATATGATCCTGCACACGAGATTCTACTTCATCAACACTCACGCCTATATCTCCACACGTTATTGAGTACAGAGGCCTCCCGCTGTATGCAGCAATCGTTTCAGCTGTGCTTGTCTTCCCTGATCCCGGCGGTCCGTGCAGGAGGATTATTAATCCTCTGCCTTTCCCCCTGACTAGGTCAATCTGAACGCTGGGCGCAGTTTTCAAGACTTGCCTCTTAACGTTGAGACTACTGCCAGATGTGTGATTATCCACTAAAGAGATGAGTAATTCACGGTATCCGGCTGGAATCACAAGATCATTCCAGCCGCTCCTGCGTGCCTCATCTGTTTTGTCAATGTCCTCTATTTTCGAAATATCTAACCAAACTACCGTAGTAAAACGTTAGAATTTTGATTGAAATCAGCCAGGTTCGGACAAATTTGAAACACCTTACCCCATCGGCGAGACCGAAACTCATACGCCGGTACCTGATATGGTAGCAGCTGGAAGTGTTGAGGCATGTTTTGCAGCTCTTCGAATTTTAATTGTTGAATAAAATGGCTGTGTGACAGCATAAACTCTTCCGTCAATGTTTGGTCAACATCATGGTCACCGCTTAAAATTTCTCGATCTTCTTGACCGGCCACGCTTTCGACGGTTTCCCTCCGATTTCCGATAGTCCTTATCAGTTTGGCATGCATGGGCCCGTACACTTGTGCCCTACTGTAATAAGCATGAAGGTCTACAAAGACATCGCTCTCTATTTCCTCACAAACAGAATCAATTCTGTCTGGGTAAAGCTTTTCACCTCGTGACCCTATTGTTGGTGGGCCGGGCGGTCTTTGATGCGCCAACAAAGGCCATAATGGGCGCACAGTCAGACCTTCATATTTCTTATGTCCGAAGCAAGTTATAGCACTGCGTCCCCGCTCCTCGAGCTGCTTGGAGAGCATCTCCTCATTTTTGTGAAAGCGCAATGGATATGTTTCCAAATCTGTGACGCGCTTTTCACCACTATAAGGTTTCACCTGATGAGTAAACTGTACTGGCATGACTCCAGTAGCCGTCCAACCGACCAAATAACAGTTTAGTTTGACATTTGTCGATGTTCCAACGCTGGTATCAATAGAATCGTCATCATCTCGGAAACCAGGCGAGTTCACATAACGATCATTTTGTGGGTTTCTCATGAGTCGGGGCCGGCCGCCTGTAACAGAGAAAACTCGATAAAGTTGATCCTCTGCCGTTGTGGAACTCAGAACAATGTCTCCTGGTGAAAATAGATAATAAACCTCTTCAAAGGTTATCATATCTAGCGAGCCGTTATTTACCTTAATGCGCAGACCGATAAGGTGGGCCAAGTCAGTTTTGATGAAGTCATGGAGACATTGTAAATGAGACACACGTTCCCTCAACTGTTCCACTTCACTTTTGGTATCGGTCTTTGCACCATTATTTCGGGGTGAAGGTCCTGCATTCGAAGAAGAATTCAGAAAGCTTTGGCCACTTGTCATATTACCATGGACTTCAGGCACTGCTTCTTCATTATGAGGTGCTTTGTAGGCCGCGGCCAGTTCTCTTTCGAGTCTCGCCAAAGTTTCTACGATCTGTGGCCATTTGTGTACCAACAACTAGATGAGATACCGTTAGTAAACGATCTTCGAACTATTTCGCTCATTTACCTTAAAGGGCGGAATCATTCTGCGGACGATCATCAGCCGTGAAAACTTGACATCATCTTATGGTTAAAAAGCGTACGTAAGAGGCCGGTCATCCAAAAGTAAACCGGAAAGCTTCTGAAGTTCATTTATGAGCGTGTCAGAAATTATCTGGACTCTTAGAACTTTTTCATGCTTTTGAGCTTCGCTATGGGCATCCATAAAGTCCTGTTCCGAGATATATTTTTCTGCCGGAATAGTTACTGTAGGAATATTGCGATAAAAGGCCTTGATGATATGTCTGGGCCCAGGTTTTTCGTTTTCATATATGCTTGGTGGTTTCAAAAAAGGTGGTCGAGAATAAAGATGATTTGAAGACAGAAAATTACGGTTTGCAATCCCGGTTGAAAAGCGCTCACCCATGGAAATCCAATTTTCCATTGACATCTTTTCAACTTTACAGATCCAAGTCTCCCCATTCTCATTTTTAGGTCTAATAATATTAGTAATTCAACCTTGGATCTTCACATACATGCTATCGGCGGACATTGGAACACATACGCAACATCTTCAGGGGGCTTTGGCAAATTGAGGGGTGGGAGGACACCTATCGCCCCCTTTATTTTTTCTAATTGCTCTTTTAGCTTGTATGTGCGCGGAAATTCAAAGTGCTCTATCATTTTGACGGCGTCCAGAACAGCATTTGTTGCCTCAGAGTCTTCTGGACCCTCGGGGTGGCATGAATCATCTTGAGTTGACTCATCGTTGACAGAATCTTCATCATTGACCATGGACATGGTTTCTGAAGTATTCTCATCAGACATAGTGGTTGGTTTAGAAAGTAATGAATTGATAGAGTGAGAAGAAACCTAATTCATCATTGTGGGAATTGTGCTTTCCGCCGTAAAGTCAAGAGAAGCTTTGTGACTGATACGACTGGCAAGGTTATATAGCATTTATCCTCAAGAATATGAGTGATTTATTCTGCATGATAATAATAGCCTCGAATGCATGTGCGGACCAACTCAGGAGGAGTTGCAATCCTGTAGTGTTACGCAAACGCTAGAGAGTTCCGCTGAAATCCAAAAGATGGTAACATTACTTGAATGCTTTTGGTGGGTAAGCTGATTTGAAGCATGCGCTAGATAACTCCTACCAAAACTGTCACATTCAATATTTCGTCATTGCTTATGCCTTTGTGGAGAGAAATAATTTGATTAGTTCCTGCGCCTGCATATTTACAGCCGAGCTGAACATTTCTGACCTTTGTTTACATGGGGCTGTCAGATGATAGAACAAAATACCATGGATGAATCGTTGAAGTGGTGTGTAAGAAATCCTACTTTGGATAATTATTTTCAACTGGATCCTCGCCATGGGACCACCTGGACCAATCACTTCTTTATCTGCAGCGAGAGTGCAGATTATGGGTGAGCCGAAGGTAAGCAGCTGAGAAACCTTTGCCTATTCCAACTTCGATAATCAGCCAAGGCTGAGGCAGGGTCGCATCGAAAACTGTGTGGGTAGGTATTATTGAATCTCTCAACATAGCGATAGTCCGAATTATGCCACAGGACCCGGAGCATCCGAAGAATATTGTAGTAGAGTTGGGACAATGCTCCTGTAGATTACAAAGAATCAGGTTAGGTCAGAAGCAATATTTTTTCCAGTCGCCTCTAGCTTCACTCAAATCAAACGGCGCTTACCACATGTCCATGCCAGTTGAAGGGACAAGACCGAGTTGAACATTTTTTCCGACTTGCCAATACTTAAATCTTTGACAACCGCTCTTCAAAAATTTACCCATTGAATTTAAATAGCCGCTCATATATCATTCGGTAACCTGATCAATTCAGTGGTCTGTTCTCAACACTGATAGATGGCCTTATTCATTTTCCACCCAGTCAACGTCTCGGCCCGGTAACAAGTGACAAATCACAGCATGAATATTTCGCAGCATAGCGAGGATGCGCATCATCAAGAAGTGATCGAATATCTCAGCAAAATGGATGGTAGCATCCACCCAGCTTTGAGTACGGGCCTTGTCTATGATCCCAAGTTGGGGGGCTGGGGATCGGACAACAAAGACAATCTACCAAATAGGTATATTTTCTGCCTCTTAGAAACTATGGAGAACTTTTTCTGAAGGTTGCTAGTGACTACAAAGAACTGTATTCGGAGTGTTTTGAAGCTCAAGATATATTTTTAGCCACGGCGAATAAGTATCTGATCAAATCCAAACTACCTTTACTGGACATAAAATCCAATAATGAGTGGATAACTGTCAAAGAGTCCATGGAAAGAGCGTGTAGTGTCTTGAATGAGGCAGCTGTGCGAGACAAGGACGTTTCTGGATTCACCGGCAAGTTAAAACAGGGCTTTAATGCTTTATGCCAAATTGCAGGGGCAGGCAAGTTATTCCTGGCATTAATTCCAACGGATTTATGTCTTGGCTCTGTCTTATGTGGCGGTCTAAGTATCATTTTCAATGCACTCGAACAAACCGGGTTTCATCGCCAAGCGGTATATGATGCTCTAGAAACACTGCCACGCATTCTAGAAAACTGTGAAAAGTACATCGAAATCGGTTGCGACATTGAACTCCACCGCCGGATATCCAGACTTTATGCAGAGGTTTGCCTGGTATTAGAACAAATTCTAAATTGGTTTATGACGAACCCTTTCAGTAAGACGCACTCCACGTCAGTTGAATTTCCTATCTGACAGTAGCTATTGTACTATAGAGGCCGGAGCAAAACGACTTTTCAACCCGAAGGGTTTTTCAGACAAACTTAGTGATCGAATGGCCAAGCTGAAATTGGCTGCAAAGGATTTCAAGAATCATATATGGTACATCATCTATCAGCAAAACGGGAAATCGCAAGATTTTCAAATACATATGGCCCGAGAAATACATGCCGCACACCAAGATATTCGGCAACTCCTACGGAGAAGCTCTTATTTTGATAATGTTAAAACTATAGTCTTTCAAGAAATACAACTTCTTCTGGAAGGGCAAGGAAAAAGTGAGTCACTTGTCAAATGATGGTGTTTGATTTTAGTTTTAATTATTTTTCACCATAGAACCCGCCCCCAGGCACACTCACTCTGCAAATGTACGTCTCGATGAAGCAACAATAGAGGACGTCTTAGAGGAATTTCTTTATGACCATTCTCTCATTCCCAATGACATTGATACAATTTTGGCTCTGGTTTCCCCTGAGAGCCCGACAAAATTGGATACCGGCTGTGTCTTCACATTACAAAACAATCCTCGCATACAAGCGTGGTTGACGGTTGATGAATCTTCATTCATGCTCGTCAATGGTGGCGGTGATGCATTATCTCAGTCAGCTTCTTTCGTGAGCGCCACTATTGTGAGGTCGTTGTTGCATCAAGATCGAAGCTCAAACGACTCTATAAACATGATAACTCTTGCTTACTTTTGTAGCCAGCATCAAGACTACCGTCATGATGTTGCTGGAAGCCCGGAAGAGCTGGTCATGAGTCTCCTTTTACAGCTGATTGATCGCTATCCACATTTCCAAGCCGCGGAGTTGCAAGAGTGCCTAGAGATGACGTCTCCCCATAACCTTGATAGTATCTGTGCATCAATCAAACGGCTCCTCAACTGCCTGCCGCCCAGTGCTATTGTGTTTCTTGTCATTGATGGCATATATTCTTTCAGTATACCATCAGACAGAAAGGACCGTATGCGGCAGGTAATCGAACACCTCTCAGAAATTTATGATGACTTACCAAATTTGACCCTGAAATTTCTCTTTGTCAGCTCAACAAGATCTAAATTTATAGAGGACTTGTTTGACGACAGGGATGTGATTAACATGCCCCCAGTTCCGCTATCAACTGGAGGATATCCAATGCTTGGGAATTTACAAACTCTTCAATAACCTTTCATTATACAGAGTTTAGCACCGTAATAGCTGTTTCTTTAGATGTAAGCAATAGTAAATGGAAGCTCTTAATTTTTTCAACCATGAAAAGGATCTATCTAAGGCTCGTATAGCTGCTGTTACTTTTATCTGCTGGATGCTGCTGTTGAGGGCGGCCTCTGGCCTCGGGGTGTTATGGTTTCATTGATATAACGATTACTACTTAGCCTAGATCGTCAAATAGCTTTGCATAGTAGAGCCCATGACCAAGAGATAAAGACTCGGTGATGTGCGTTGTTTGTATGGTGTTTTAACGCCGACCGTGGGAGTGGCTATCTTTTTGTAAGAGGACTGCCGGGCCGAGGGCTCGGCGACCCCTGTATCCCTTATAAACTATTGTGTGGTGCAATTCAGTATAGCGAAACCAGTTGAATTGGCAGATCTTTTTGGCCTGACAGGTGGAAGAGTTATTGTAAGACTGGGCACACCACCCTAACCCTGATCCTTCTTTTCACTTCCTCACTCTAGTTAGAGAAATCAACAACCTTGGTCTAATTTCATTAAGCTTAATAATTATCCAAATACCGACTTCCACAAGTTCAGTAAAAAGACCCACAAAGACTGAGGAATTCAGAGTCTAACGGGCTGATTTGCTCATCATGTTGCCAAAACCCTGCTCCTTTTACAAGTATTATTTTCAGTCAGACTTGTTGAACAAACAGTCTAGACTTCATCTTACATTACTTTATTAACCTTGCTCGAAGGCATCTATCCTTCGCCCTTATCAGCCAACACAACCCTCATTCAACTTCCTCCCTATAGGGTGGCTGCCTGGGCGCTGATGTCCTTGTTCCCCGCCAAATGACATATTTATATTCAAAATCTTCGGATCTTGTACGTTTTCTACTCCTGAGGATTGAAATAAAGAGTGAAATAATTAACCTCATCATGCCTGTGGCTATCTACCAACTTTCTTCATTGCCTCTGTAAATTCATCCTTCATCTTTGCAGCGAAATTCTCGTTCATAAGTACATCCAGACAGATCAAAGCATTGGCCTTGGCTGCACGAAGGGCTTCAGAATATGCGTATTCGCCCCCAGACGCCTCGCGGAATCCGATAGAATGCGGAAGATCAGATGCCTTGATTTCAAACATGGCCTGGATGCCAGGACAGATGTAGGAACAGCTCCCAAAATCCCTATAATAGTGTCAGATTTATAAATCAGAGCTATCTGCAACATGTTGAGGAGATGCTTACGAGCTTCCGGGCTGATCGTGGGCAGTCTTTGCCTCCTCTATTGGCAGCATTTGGTCTGGTGTCAGACCTAGCTGTTGTAGCATGTATTGCCTGTATTGCTCTGCCAGTGTTTCATTCGATACAACATCTTCGTACAAAGCAAACCTGTTATCATGGATTAGAATCTGCGGTTCACCGATCTAGACCAATGCCATCGCCCAGGTAAAAACTGCTTACCAATCTAGTTCCACTGTGCATCCTGTGGCACCTGCTGCTCCCTGGAAAACAGCTTCCACTCTGGCTTTCAGCGCATCGGCTTGTCGAACAGTCGGCGCCCGGACACTAAATAGACCTTCCGAGTAGTCGGGGATTAAATTGGCAACTGTTCCTGCCTTGAGGATACATCCCTGAATGCTCTCGCCCTTGTTGACGTGCTGGCGCAGCAACGCAATGCCTGAATATGCCTGAACAATGGCATCGCATGCATTTACACCATTGAAAGGAGCTGTCGCGGCGTGTGCGGTATTGCCTCGGAATTGGGCCTTTAATTTCCATGACGCTTTCGTGCAACACATGGGTGTACTAAATGTCGCCATGGGGTGTGTCATGACGCACGCATCTACGTCGCGCCACGCACCATTTTTTGCCATGACCCATTTACCCCCGGCAGACTCCTCGGCGGGAGTGCCCATGAGAATCAATGTGCCGGGAAGATTTCTTGCTTTCATGATCGCTTCTACGCCAATAGCTGAAGCAGTTGATGATGTGGCGATTAAATTATGGCCACACGCATGACCAACACCTGGCAAGGCATCTTAGTTGTTCAGCATCAGTCCCCTCGCATGTTGTGGGGCACTTTGATACTCACCGTACTCGGCGTTGAAGCATACTGTGCGGCCTCCTTCTTTGATAGAGAATTGTGCCTCAAATGCAGTTGACACTCCGTACACTCCACGACTAACTTTCCATCCTCGACGCTCGAACCAATCGGAAAGAAGCTTGCACGCTTTAACCTCCTGAAAAGCAGTCTCTGGGTTATTGAAAATCTGTTACAAAAAATTAGAACAAGCTGATACGTATTTATAACCACTTACCTCGTGATTCAATGAGCGCAGATCTGTGTCGGCCTCCTCGATGGCCTTTGCCACCTGATCAATGACATCTGCCGATTGGAGAGCTTCAGCAGCCATTTTGATAAAAGTTGAACAAAAAAAAAGTCCAATTGAATTTGACTCAGGAACGGATTTATGTCCTATCCATCCACGTTATTAACCCGCTTGGTGGATGAGAAGCTATCTCAAAACTCGGCATTCGGTCGGGCCGGTGCTCGGTCGGGCCGAAATGAACCCATGTGCCAGCTTATCTATGCCATCTACCACCGCCTGGGAAGTTTTGTATAATCCAATAAATTATTTTATTGACGTACTTATCTTTGGCTTGATATGGGTGCGAAGGATGAGGAGATGTAACCCAAGCAATCATGTGCCATGCTATGGTGGTGTTTGATAAATAAGATGACCCCAGGAAAGACCGTCGACCACCTGTTGGAATTGCCATAAACTTAATTCCATGTTAATGCTCGCTTCATGTCGACACCTGTGAAAAACCAGAGCCAGCAGCCTGGATCCAGCATCGATATGGGTCTTGAAGATGAGCGCATCAAGGACCGAAAAGTTGAACCAGACGTTGGCCTAACCGCCCTCACCATATCAATTTCTGAGCTTGACCCTGATGGCTCCAAAACCAAAGAGGTCGTGCGTAAAATTGACCTTCATCTCATGCCTTTACTATGCGCCACATACTTGATCCAGGTAAGCGCTATGTGTGATTCCTGGGTATTGATGTAACTGTAGGATTTGTAGGCAGAGCTGACGGATCCATTTTGGTAGTTCCTTGACAAGTCGTGTGTTTCGTATGCAGCCCTATGGGGAATGAAGGAGGATGCCCACCTTTTGGGAGATCAATATGCCTGGCTGACAACAATCTTCTACATTGGATACATGCTGAGCGAGTTCCCTGCCAATATCCTCTTTCAGAAATTCAACATCGCGCGCACGTGCGGAATATTCGTCGTCCTCTGGGGCACAGTTCTTCTTTGCATGACCGCTGCAAATAATTTCCCAGGTTTGGTGGCTGCGCGCTTCTTTTTGGGGGCCCTGGAGTCCGGAGTGAGCCCTTGCTTTGTTCTCATGACCGCTATGTTTTACAAGAGGCGAGTATTTCAATGAAATGATACTAGTTCTGCGATCCTAACTGCAAAAAAACTATAGAAATGAACAGCCCTTCCGAACCGGTATATGGTTTTCCATGAATGGCCTCGCGAATATTCTTGGAGGACTTATCGGCTATGGCATTGGTTCCATCAAGGCTGCCATCCCTGCCTGGAAGTTCCCCTTTGTCATCTTTGGCTCCGCCACAATTGTCTGGGGCACCGTCTTTTTATGGCTGGCGCCTCCTAATCCGACCAAGTGCAAGTGGCTAACAGAGGAAGAAAAGACGATTGCTGTTCTTCGAGTAGCTGAGAACGAGACAGGCATTGACAACAAGGAATTTAAGTGGTATCAAGTCAGAGAAGCTTTCTTGGATACCAAGTTCTGGCTTCTGAATTTGTTGATCCTAGCCAACTGTATTCCTAATGTAAGGATGTCTCCGGTGACCAAAGCCTGTTCTGTTTACGATTAACGCGCTGTTAGGGTTCCGTCAGCGCTTTTGGTCCTCTTATTGTAAACGGTTTTGGCTTTACCAAGTTCGAATCCACACTGCTTAACATGCCAAGTGGTGCGGCGCAGATCATGGGCTTGTGGGCAGCAGGGTATGGATTGGACGCCCGTTGCCGTGTTTCAGGCGACTAATATTTCTTCCAGGTATCTTACTATGAAAATCAAGGGAATTCGCCATTTCATTATGATTGGTGGTATTCTTGTGGCTATTATTGGGTCTGCAATGATATATGCACTCCCCGATGAACGGCGTGTTGCCCGACTAATGTTCGTTGAGATCAAACTGTACGATGGAACATACTGAGCGACTAACTTTTCAAAGCGGTTACTATCTTCTGGTTGGCTTCAGTATCACATTCGTACAAAGTTTGAATCTCGTGCAAGCAAACGTTGCGGGGCGAACCAAGAAGACCGTGTTCACTTCGTCCGTCTTTGTTAGGTATGTTGAATTTTTCGAGTAATATGATGAAAAAAAAAACTAATAGATACCAAGCTATTGTGTTGGAAACCTCATTGGGCCACAATTGTTCTTTGATCATGAGGCGCCACGGTACAAATCTGGCTTCGCTTCCATGTTGATTTGTTTCGGCGTCCAAGTTCTCATAATCGCAGCTCTGTATTTGATTAGCTTGAGAGATAACCGACGAGTACGTTCAAAACATTATCTAAACATCTATGGAAATTCTGCGGAGTATAAAAATGGCTAACATTGATAAGCGTGATCATCTTGAATCCGTCAATAGCACCCAGTGTCAAAACGAAGAAGCAATGCTGAGTCTTTCAGATATGACCGATGTAAGTTCTATTATCGAACCAAGCCCGTGCAGCACTTTGTTAACTATGTCACTCCAGGGTGAAAATCTTCGCTTCCGATATGCGCTGTGATAAATGATTTTTCTGAGGGGAACTGTGCAATTTGACAAAAGAGAGAGATTCTTTAGCGCTGTTTTTTTTCTTATTTGAGACTAATATTTCATGCCTTACTGCAAATTGATGGTGAACATAAAGACAACAGCCGCCCATTACATAATATATCGGTACATACTACTGCTTTAGCTAAATAGGGTTTAACCTCCTTGATCAAGGGCTCTTTATTTAAAAGAAACTCTTAAAGTCTTCTAAAGAGGGAGGGGGGGATAAGCTTTTTATAATAATAGATCTTTTTATTTATTTAATAAGAATTTTTTTAATTTCTAAAAAAAGTTTTTTATAATAAATTTAATAATTATAATTTATATTTTTTATTAAATAAATTAATAATTATCTTAATTAAAATAATCTTAATAAGTATTTTTATTATTATTTAATATTTTTTTTTTATTATTAATAGAAATTTATTACTTTAAATATCTTTAAGTAAAAAAGTTAGGTTATTAATATAGTTTTATTTATTTTCTTTTTTTTCTATTAAAATTAGAAATCTAATTAAGGAAAATAAGCTAAAATTATTATTAAATATATATATTAATACTTTTAATAGTACTTTTATATTATTATAATATAAACCTTTCTTTAAGAAATTTAAGTTAATTTTAATTATTTAGAAAAATAAAAAAAAAGAAAAACCTTAATTTTAATTAAAGATTTAATAATTTATATATTTATAAAGAAATAAAGTATTCTTATAAAATAAAGTAAAAATAAATCTTAATAAAAGTAATAATTAATCTAAATAGATATAATATTTAAGTCTTTATAATTTCTATATAGATTAGGTTTAGTTAGATCTATCTTGATTAAGGGGTTTAGAATTAGTTTAATATTATTTTTAATAAATTATAGTTATTATTAATTAATTTTAAATTTATAATAAAAAAAGCTTTATTAGACTATAAATATATATAAAGTTTTATTATTTTAATATTAACTTAGTATTTAATAAAAAATTTATTAATTATAATATAAATTTTAATATTAATTATAAAACTAAAAAACTAAAGTTATAAAAAGTTATTATTAAGTAATTATAGTAAAATATATATTTATTATTTATTATTATAATATAAATATAATTATTATTAGAAAAAGTAAGTTTATATTTTAAAGAAAAAGAGAAATAAATATAAGAAAAGGAAAAGAGAGGGTTCTAAAAAGGGGATTAGGGAAGATATTTATATTTAAGATATAATCTAACTTAATTATTTAAAAAAAACTTTTTAAGAACAAAGATCTTATATTAAGATTAATTAATAAATATTCTTTTATAAGAATTATTAGATTTTATTTATTAATATTATTTTTATTTTTTCTTATTTATTAATATAAAAGTATATTAGTAACCTTAGTATAACTAGCTATTATATAGTCTAATTATTAGTACTATTTACTATAAAAAGATAATACTCTTTATATTAATCTAATTAAACTATTCTCTAACTAAAATATTTAAAAGAGAAATCTTTAATATTAAAAACTATTACTATAACTAACTTTACTAAAAGTAAACCTCTCTTACTTTAGTAATAAATATTATTTATATATTATTTTAATAAAATT
>KV875262.1:329110-350719 GCA_001879505.1 Calonectria pseudoreteaudii | reverse complement strand
TTTTTAATATTTTAAGAATATAGAAATCCTAATATAATCTTCTTAATTTATATTTTATTAATTAGAAAGCTAGATTTTTCGAGCTATAATATAAAAGTAATAAAAATAGTATTTTCAGACAATATTAAGAGTACCAGGTAGCCCTACAGCCTAGTAGAAATAAATAATAATATACTTATATTCTTAATATATTAAACTATCTCTCTAGATATATTTATTTTAAGTATAATATACTATATTAAAAGTAGTATTTTCTTGAGTTTTATAGCTCTTCTAATATTATAAAGTATATTTAAGTTAAATATTATAAGTATATTTTTTATTAATTTAGCCTAAACTTTTTATTATACTTTAATTAGAAGCTTATCTTTCTTAGAATTATTATATCTAGTAAATATCTTAGAATTATACAATATTTACTTAAATTTAATTTATTTAGATTATTTTTTTAAAGATTTTAGTAAATAACTTACAAAAAACAGCTAATATAGGTTTTCCCGGCTGACACAGGTTTTCCGGGCCTACCTCGGGACGAGGTGTGAAGGCGTGCGACCCACCTTACGCCTACGGGTAAAGATAGACTTTGGAGCATCTACTTTGGTACAAGAGACCTCTTCCAATCTAACCCACTTTCAGAGAATTTTCAACGGAGATGTTGTTGTCGCTTTCAATCGTTTCTGAAGCCTTTCTTTCCTGCTCAATCGCAACCAGGGTCCCTGTCTTCAGGCCTCGGTACACTTGCTTCAGCTGGTTCCACCCGTCGATAATTGGATAGAAACCGGCTATGAACATGGTGCCCCAGACCCAAATAATGGACACGACAACCCAAGCAACAAAGAATCCTTTCCCAAACACATACTTGGATGCGTACATCGGAAGAGGCCTAATTAAATGAATTAGCAACGTGCGAGGAACCAATCACAAAATGCAGACTTACCAAAAGACCCAGTGACCAAAGAATGTGGTCGCAGCCCAAACAGCAGCCAGTGTACCCCAATGCTTCAGCTTCGCCTTGTCGACACTGTAGCTAGCCAGGTGTTCGTCATGTGTAGGTTCATGGGCAGTGCTTCCCGTTTGGTTGAAGGCAAGGCGCTCTTTTCTAAAATCTGCCCAATTGTAGTCTGCTGGACGAACAAGTGAAATGACAATCGAGTAGACGGCGGGGCTGAGGGCCGAAGCGACCGTGCCGTAGACGCATGGCAAGGTGCCTCCGGTGGATGCCACAGTAACTTCTCCGTAAAAGTGCGCAGCTGTTCCCAGCCAGACCGCGATGCCGGTAGCCATTCCGAGAAGAGGCGAAACGATGGCTGCGGCCTTGGACTGCTTCCTCCACAGAATGGTGAAGATGGTGGGGAAGATTCCAGGACATGTCAAAACACCGAGCATGTACAGCGTCCAGCCTAGATCAACGTCTCCATAGTATAGCGCCGTCGAAAAGGCGGCAGAAAAAAGTCCGAAAAAGACGACGCCGATGTGGCTCCAGCGAATGGCATCCGCATCAGTGGCGCCACGATTGAAATACTGGCGATATATGTCAAAGCTAATAATGGACGACACGGAAATGACCTGAGCCGAGATTGTGGATGTGACAGCCATGAAAACAATCAAGAGGATGGCCACAGCGCCACCTTTGCCTGCTAGGGCGTAGGCGGCATAAGGCAAGACAAGGCCGTTGGAAACCTCGGTGGTCGTCATCCGTCTAGGGTACGTCGGGAACCGCTCGGTGCCTTCCAATGCCAGAGCAGAAAAGCTCATCAAAGTTCCAAGACACCAGGGGATGGCAAAGTAAGCGATGCCGCCAACAATGTACCCTGGAACAACAGCTTGGGGAGCAGCGCTGAATGCCTTGGCGAAGAAGCCAGTGTCCATAATGACCAACCCAAAGTTGGCGAGGAGGTGGATAATTCCAAAGAGAATGCCCTATTCCTTCTTGTCAGAGTGTGCAATTTCTGAGATTTCTTTTTTTAGAAACACCTACTCCCTTGCTAGTCATGGTAAGATATGAGCCGTGCTCGTTGCCGGAGACGGGGTGGTCTTTGCCTTGCTGGACAATGAGATCATACAGATGGCCCGGCGAACTGATTTCGGGGGTCGTAAAGGTCTTGATGGTGAAGAAGCAAATGAGGACGGTAATGACGAAGGTGTGGAAGTAGTCAGTCAGGAAGGTTGCTTTGATACCGCCGACAAATGTGTACAGAATGACACCAACGGGGAGAAGGAAAGTGGCAGCAATAATGTGCATTCCAGTCCTAGTACAAGGTTAGCCGAGTTTATTCCTCGTGTCTCAACGGCCGAGTGGATTCTCACAACGCAGTAATAGCTGCACTGGCACCCAATAGCATGTTAGCAATTGCAATGATGTTGTTAATCAAACAGAGACCGATCCAAACAATGTGGCCTGCATTTCCGTATCGAATTCGGACAATCTCTAAGAGGGTATGGGCTTCAGGAACCCTCAGTTTGCAAGCAATGCCTAGTAGAGAAAAGAAAACAATCATTGGGGAGCATCTACATATCGAATCAGCTTCAGTTCCAAATGCATCTTACCAGCGTATCTTACCCCGCTGCAAACCAAAAGGGACCAGCGACACCATAGTTGTATCCCACTAGAGTACTCCCAAGCATAGCCGTGCTCCAAAGCCATGACGAGATAACGGCGGATGCCGTGAGACCAGTTCCGACACTGCGGTTGGCCGTCATGAACATTTCAGTAGTTTTGTTGTCCTCTCCGACTGTCTTCTTCAGCACGTGAGTTGCGAACATCATTATGAAAGCAATCAGGAAACCAAAGGCGATGACGACGACATATCCAGCACTCTGGGGAAGGGGAGGGTCAACCGCCCCGTCTGCCCTGACTTGCAGCATTGTGTGGAATGTGTTGGCTGGGCTTGTTTTGGGGGCCAATGGGTAGTTGATGGTATTATCAATCGAATCCTTGCTGAGGCAGGCCCAATTGGCGATGCGAAGCGCTATTCGTTACCGGGTTTCTGGGAATTGGCCAGGTGCAGGAATGGGATCCAAAAAAGGACATGAACCGGGGGGTGCATTGAAAAACGGGGGAAATCATTGGAATTGCCGTAGTATTATTTATCATACTTACCCATCTGTCCTCGGGTGCTGCGTCGGGGGGAGGAAAATCCGCAGAGTACCATCATGGCGTTGATTATTCGCCAAGCACGCAATCGAAACCCACCCATCGCGCAAGAAGCAAAATCCCCCACGTTATAGGGCCAGCATGACGCCATCGGTGATGATACGCTCACAATCGAGTCGCCCAGGGAGTTTATTATCTAGCGCCAATTTACACTCCAACAAAGGTGAGGATGCTCAACGGGTCTCCGGCAGTCAATCGCTAGCTCAGCAACCATCTCTGCAAAAGCCCAACTCTATGCTTTCCGCATCTCACCGTTTCGTTCCGACGGTACGGATCCAGGACCAGAAATGGGTTTCACCCCCCGCCGTTTTCCCCATAAACAATCAACTTTTTTTTTTTGACAAGAGTTTAATGAGAGGGGCCCAATCGGTTCATCCGCCATTTATACGCGACCACCCAGCAGTATGGGAATCGCCTCGTCAGCCTCGCGGGATGCAGAAATCACGTGCGAGCCAGGATGTAACCCAATTAAACTCTATCCAATTCATCTGTATTCTACTCGCTGTACAAGTTTTCTATCAAGGATGGGGGTGCTCAGTCTAGACTTTCTTTTGGTTCATGGCCAAAAGCTGACGGCCTCGCAACGTGGGGGAAACGGGCGCTCATTTGATGGAAGTCAAAAGTGTCTCAGACGCTCTTTAGCTTCTCCATGGCCTCTGTGACGCCATTGTAGCTCATGTTAAAGTCCATCTTGGAGAACCTCTCCTCGACGGGCATCTCGCGAACCATCTGGCGCGTGTCGGCGAGCACCTGGGCGGCCCTAGGCCTGCGAACGCTATCAATGGCCTGAAGCACGGCGGGCACATCGTCTCGGGACACGGCGGGGCCGAGCAGCCGGAAGCTCTCGGCGTCCTCGACGGCCATGTTGGCGCCCTGGCCCTGCAGCACCGACATGGCGTGCGCCGCGTCGCCAATCAGGATGGCGCGGCCTCTGGTCCAGGTCGGCAGAGGATCCATATCCTGAAGGTCCCAGGTCTTGAGGTCGTCGCCGGTCCTGCGTTGAGTAAACATGGTTAGCGCAGTTCCTGCCGGCATCCGAACATGACACCCCCTTACCTGAGAAGCTTGACAACCTCTTGGTCAAAATCGCCAAAGAGCTCGAGCAATTCGTCGCGATCCGCTTCTGCGTACCACGATTGGACCGTGGTGCGTCGGTTCTCCCGCGTGGGGAAGTTGCATGCCACATTCATCATGTCGTAGTGGCGAAACGGGTACGTCGTGATGAATCTCGGCGTTCCGTCTTCGGCCTCCAGGAGCGAGATCCTGCCTTTGCCTGTGCTGGGCTCCCACCAGTGAGGCAGCTTGCCGTCGAGGGCTTCTCTCGCTTGGTCGGCGGTGATGGCAAGGCGGAAGCACGTGAGGCCCATCTTCTGAGCATGGTGGTCGTCATTGCCCAAGACATGAGGTCGAAGGCGTGAGTGAACTCCATCCGCAACTGCCATGTGAAGAGTGTCAGTTTTCCTCCGTGGTATGTTTTGGCAACTTGATCAAATGGATTTCACATACCAACCACCACATCACCCACGTCTTTGGTACCATCTGCTAAGGTGACTACGCCAGTTTCGGGATTGACGTGAACTCCCCCATTATGAAAGACGGTTTTAACGGGGTTTGCAATAATTCCGAGCTCGCTGGCAGGAGCCGTTGCTAGACGAAAGAGCTCATCCCTGAAGTCGGACCTCTTCATCGTGAGGCTGTTTGCTCCATAGCGAGCGACAAAATCAACCTCAACGTCAGACTTGACCTGCCCGCTCCTAGTGTAGGACCGGTATCCAGAGCACCGCACCGCACCGGCACGTTCTGCATCAAAGCCAATCGTGTTGAGAAGCTTTACCGAGTTGGGGAACAAACTGATGCCGTGCCCTCCAGTCGCAGCATCAGCCCCGGCTCGCTCATAGATGGTGACGTTGTGGTTTTCGCGAATAAATCGAGCTGCTGCAAGACCTGCAATGCCGCAGCCAACAATTATGACATGAAGCTTGTCGCTGTTTGAAGACATTGTGATGAATTTGGCACGGAAGTTGACGACGGAAGGCTTCTCTTTTTGCTCTGCTCGAGTCTGATGCTCAACTGACCACCAGGTCAAACACGCGCTTTTTATACATCCTAATCAATGGCGATTTGAAGACTATTGTCCGAATATTCTTCTTTTTCTTCCAACTCCACAACGGCAGAGGTCGAAGCACCTCGACTAGCCAACATCACCACATGTCCCCACTATATCCGGATATCCGGCCGTACATCCAGTTCCACCTTCAGCCTATTGGATCGTGCCCGTTTTTCCTGCTCTCAGCGGCCTCCTTTTCGGAAAATTTGTCTCAGATGCGTCGTATACCCTGCTTAGTTATGCCGGTAAATTTGGACCAATTCATCGCGCCGCCTCTCGGCCGAGGGGAGTTGAAATGTCCGCCGGGTTTTAACAGGCCGGTGCAGTCTTGTAACGGGAGCGTTGTGGGACTCAACCTGTCACACATTACACCTTCAATACGCCCATTGCACGTATGCGACCTCTTATCATCGCTTGGTGCGAATTGTCTTTTTTTTTTTTTTTCCTTTCGCGAGTCTTTTTATGTGCGAGCCCAATGTTCGTGTTTGAGGATAAATGTGATACCAGGAAAAGGCGATACAGCCAACACTTGAAATGCAACCTCGCTAATACCCTCTGTGAGCAAACAGTATTAGGGATGTGTGACATGGCCATAGGCTCTAGGAAGTGCCAGGTTGATAAGGTTACGCCTGTTTCGTGACATTTCACAGAACCAGGGGCAGCTGTCAAAAGCCCAGTTTGACGAAAAGAGTAAAGGTTGTTTTGCAGTATCTAAATATAGAGAAAGGAAATACACACCCACGGTGTCTCATCTTCCTGAACTGGTTAGATAAAGACTTTAGGTTTTAAACCATAGGATGCGTTGATACCTTATGAAGCTAACTATCCGGCCCGAAGTCCGGCCACGGCACCGGAAACGGAAAGAATTCAGGTATGGGGCGGCGAAGTTTAAACCAACGTGAGTATGATATGATATGTAGCCAATTGGGCCGCTGGGAAAATCAAATGCTCAAGCAAATCTTCAAGAGTAAAATGCAGGATTTATGAATGATAAGGGGGCTGGTTTCTACGCGAGATCTGTTGGATAAGATTTTTGAACATGAGAAGCTACTAGTCACGAACAATGGACACCAAGAGTAATGCGAAAAGAAGGCTTGCTATTTTAACTATGAATGAAACATTAGAGAGGTCGTTCCCCTTGTGGATGTTGAGTGACATTCTCAGACTATTCCATATTGTTTTGAGTAAAAGGACCAAATCAGATAATCAGAAAACAAGTAAAGAGTAAGAAGGCAAAGGCAAAAATAGGAAACATCTAGTCGATGATGAGAAGAGAAATTAAAATAGGAGCACAGAGCCAGAAGAAAAAGAAAAGCAAGTAGGAAACGAACAAACAGTAGAAGAGCAACAGCAAAAGAGCAAGCAAATGAAGAACAGGCAAATTAGGAAGAAACCAAAAAAAGACAATGATAAACAGCGCACCCCAAACAATTTTTAATCCCCAAACCCAGATGTGACGGCTAATAAGAGAGTCTAGTTAGAGACAGGTAAGAAAAGGACATGGTTTTTTGTTAAGAAGTACAGAGAGAGGTGATGAGAAAGGCAGCAGTGAAGGCAGCGTTAATGATGATTCATGAGAAGTAATGAAAGTGGGGTGCAGTGACTTTAGTGAGTCTTGCGGTGGTTCTTCTGAACAATGACTCTCTGGTGAGCGACATCGTTGATCTCGCTGATGGCCTCGCTGAGCTTCTTGCTGGGGCCCTTGAGCTCGTCGATGTCGACAGCCATCTTGGCGACGAAGCGGTCGACAATGTTGAGGAAGCCGGCGCCGCTGTTGGACCGCTTGGTCGTGTAGACGGGCTGGTTGGCGGCGGGCTGCTGCTCCTGCTGCTGCTGCTCTTGCTGCTGGACCTGCTGCTCCTGCTGGGCACGCTCGACGACAGGCTGCTCCTGCTGGTGCTGGTGCTCGCCGCGGTGGGAGAGCATGTGCTCGAGAGTGTCGCGCTTCTTGCCAGGGCAAGAGCAGGGAGAACCGCCGATGAGGGCAGCGAGGGTGCCAGCGTCGATAGCACCAGGGTTGATCTGGGTGGGGTCGAGGCCGAGGCCGCTGCCGAGAGTGTAGATGAGAGGCCACAGGCTGGGAGGGATGCCGCCGTTGGCAGGAGCCGTGCTCGAAGGGCTGGCAGAGCTTGAGGTGCCCGAGCCAGCAGGGCGAGTTGAGGTGGTGAGGCCACTGTTGCCGCCAGTTGTAGAGACGTTGTTGGGTGCGGTGCCAGTGCTGGAGCCGTTGGGACCGGTGGAAGTGCCGTTGGGACCAGCAGTGCCAGTGCTGGACGCGTTGGAGCTGCCAGTGGCAGTAGGACCGCTGGTGCCAGGGCCAGAGCCGGTGGAAGCTGGGTTGGCTCCGTTGGTAGCAGTGCCGGTAGCAGTAGGGCCAGCAGAGCCAGTGGCAGTGTTGGGGCCAGTGCTGGGGCCAGTGGGAGCAGCGCCAGATCCAGTGTTGCTGCCAGTAGGACCAGTAGCAGGACCTGTGCCAGTGCCAGTGCCGTTGGGGCCAGTGTTGGTGCCAGTGCCGTTGGGACCAGTGTTGGTACCGGTAGGTCCAGTCGCGGGACCAGTAGCGGTGCCAGTGCCAGTGCCATTGTTGGGGCCGGTGTTGGTGCCAGTGGGCACGGCAACAGATCCAGTGCCAGTGTTGGTACCGGCAGGGCCGGTGCCGGTAGAGGGACCAGCGGCAGTACCGGTGGCAGTACCAGTAGCAGTAGGGTTGGCTGGGTTGCCTTCGATGCCCTGTGTACCGTTGTTTCCAGAGGTGGCAGGGTTGGTTCCAGTAGGGTTGCCACCAGCGTTGGTGCCAGTAGCAGGACCAGTGTTGGTGCCAGTAGGGGCTGGGCCGGTGCCAGTACCATTGCCAGTAGCTGGGCCGGTGCCGGTAGCAGGACCACCGTTGGTACCAGTAGCAGGACCAGTACCGGTAGCAGGACCAGTGCCCGTGGCAGGACCAGTGTTGGTGCCAGTAGGAGCAGGACCGGTGCCAGTACCATTGCCAGTAGCTGGGCCAGTACCGGTACCGGTAGCAGGGCCAGTGTTGGTGCCATTAGGAGAGCCAGTGTTGGTACCGTTGGGAGAGCCAGTGTTGGTGCCCGTGGCAGGACCAGTGTTGGTACCGGTAGCAGGGCCAGTGTTGGTACCGGTAGCAGGGCCAGTGTTGGTGCCGTTAGGAGAGCCAGTGTTGGTGCCAGTAGCAGGACCAGTGTTGGTACCGTTGGGAGCGCCAGTGTTGGTGCCAGTAGCAGGGCCAGTACCAGTACCGTTGGCAGGACCAGTGTTGGTACCGGTAGCAGGACCAGTGTTGGTACCGTTAGGAGAGCCAGTGTTAGTACCAGTAGGAGCTGCACCAGTACCAGTACCAGTACCGGTAGCAGGGCCGGTGTTAGTGCCAGTAGCTGGGCGAGTGTTGGTACCCGTGGCAGGACCAGTACCAGTGGCTGTAGCAGGGCCAGTGTTAGTTCCTGTGGCAGGGCCAGTGTTGGTGCCCGTGGCAGGACCAGTGGCAGTACCCGTGGCAGTGCCAGTGCGGGTGCTACTCTGGCCCAGGGTGGGCAGAGGGGGGAAGCTGTTGGAAGGCTTGAGCCAAGGGAAGAGATCAGCCAGGTTGGGGAAGCTGTTTCCGTTGCCGCTGGTGTTGGTGGGGTTGGCTGGGCTGGTGCCAGTACCAGACGGGCCAGTAGAGCCCGTGCCGTTGGGGTTGGTGGGGTTGGTTCCGGTGCCCGAGGTTCCGGCCGGGTTGGTACCAGTGGGGTTACCTCCGGGGTTGGTGCCCGTGCCAGCGGGGTTAGTGCCCGTGGGGTTGCCTCCGGGGTTGGTGCCAGTACCCGAAGTTCCGGCCGGGTTAGTACCCGTGGGGTTTCCACCAGGGTTGGTGCCAGTGCCTGAAGTTCCGGCAGGGTTGGTGCCAGTGGGGTTGCCTCCGGGGTTGGTACCGGTGCCAGCGGGGTTGGTGCCAGTTGGGTTGCCTCCGGGGTTAGTACCGGTACCAGTGCCGGCCGGGTTAGTACCAGTGGGGTTGCCTCCGGGGTTGGTGCCAGTGCCGGTCGGGTTGGTGCCCGTGGGGTTACCACCGGGGTTTGTTCCAGTTGGGTTGCCTCCGGGGTTAGTACCGGTGCCAGCGGGGTTTGTACCCGTGGGGTTACCAGTTGGGTTGCCAGTGTTTGTTCCGGTTCCAGGCAAGGTAGGGAAGCTGGAACCGCCAGTTGGGTTGCCAGTGGGGTTTCCGCCAGGGTTGGTACCAGTGCCGGTGCCAGGCACAGTAGGGACGCTAGAGCCTCCAGTTGGGTTAGCTGGGTTGCCTTCGATGCCCTGTGTGCCGTTGTTTCCAGTGGTGTTGGGGTTGGACGGGTTGGTTCCAGTAGGGTTGCCGCCAGGGTTCGTGCCAGTTCCTTGGGGAGAGCCGGTACCTCCAGTGCCAGCTGGGTTAGTACCGGTTGGGTTTCCGCCAGGGTTGGTTCCAGTGCCAGCAGGGTTGGTTCCAGTTGGGTTGCTGCCGGAGTTGGTTCCAGTTCCAGGCAGAGTAGGGAAGCTAGAGCCTCCGGTGCTCTGGCCGTTGGGATTGGGGAGACCAGTTCCAGTACCAGAAACGGTAGGGAAGCTGGATCCAGAGTTAGATCCAGTGCCCTGGGGAGAGCCAGTTCCAGCGGGGTTGGTTCCAGTCGGGTTACCACCAGGGTTGGTGCCAGTGCCAGCTGGGTTGGTTCCAGTAGGGTTGCCACCGGGGTTGGTGCCAGTTCCCTGAGAACCAGTACCAGCCGGGTTGGTGCCAGTTGGGTTGCCACCTGGGTTGGTGCCAGTTCCAGTTGGGTTGCCGCCGGGGTTGGTGCCAGTGCCGGTACCAGACAGCGTAGGGAAGCTGGAACCTCCAGTTGGGTTGGCCGGGTTGCCCTCGATGCCCTGTGTACCGTTGTCGGTAGAGCTGGTAGGGCCAGATGGGTTGGTTCCGGTGCCCTGAGAGCCTGTTCCTGCTGGGTTGGTACCAGTGGGGTTGCCTGAGGGGTTGCCAGTGCCAGTGCCGGGCAGAGTAGGGAAGCTTGAGCCTCCAGTGCTCTGACCGTTGGGGTTGGGAAGACCGGTTCCAGTACCAGAGACGGTAGGGAAGCTGGATCCAGAGTTGGATCCGGTTCCTTGAGGAGAGCCAGTGCCTCCAGTGCCGGCTGGGTTTGTGCCCGTGGGGTTACCTGTGGGGTTTCCGGTAGGGTTACCAGTGCCAGTTCCCGGCAGTGTAGGGAAGCTAGATCCAGAGTTGGATCCAGTGCCCTGAGGAGAGCCAGTGCCCCCAGCGCCGGCTGGGTTGGTGCCCGTAGGGTTACCAGTAGGGTTTCCTCCGGGGTTTGTGCCAGTAGGGTTTCCAGTGGGGTTGCCAGAACCGCCAGTGTTTGTGCCAGTGCCTGCTGGGTTGGTTCCCGTGGGGTTGCCACCGGGGTTGGTGCCAGTGCCAGTTCCAGGGAGAGTAGGGAAGCTTGAGCCTCCCGTTGGGTTGCCAGTAGGGTTACCTCCTGGGTTGGTGCCGGTGCCAGTTCCAGGTACAGTCGGGAAGCTTGAACCACCGGGGTTCGTGCCTGTACCTTGAGGAGAGCCAGTTCCTCCAGTTCCAGCTGGGTTTGTGCCAGTTGGGTTTCCAGAACCGCCAGGGTTCGTTCCAGTGCCAGCTGGGTTGGTGCCCGTGGGGTTACCAGACGGGTTGCCAGTCGGGTTACCACCGGGGTTGGTGCCAGTGCCAGTGCCAGGCAGAGTCGGGAAGCTAGAGCCAGTTCCCGGGATAGTTGGGAAGCTAGAGCCTCCAGTTGGGTTGGCTGGGTTGCCCTCAATGCCCTGCGTACCGTTGTTTCCAGTGGTATTGGGGTTGGACGGGTTGGTTCCAGTAGGGTTGCCACCAGGGTTCGTACCGGTGCCCTGGGGAGAGCCAGTGCCTCCAGTGCCGGCTGGGTTGGTGCCCGTAGGGTTACCTGTAGGGTTTCCTCCGGGGTTGGTACCAGTACCAGTGCCAGGCAGAGTAGGGAAGCTGGAACCTCCAGTTGGGTTACCTGTTGGGTTACCACCGGGGTTGGTGCCAGTTCCCTGAGAACCAGTTCCAGCTGGGTTGGTGCCCGTAGGGTTACCAGTTGGGTTGCCAGTTGGGTTGCCGCCAGGGTTGGTGCCGGTACCAGGCAGCGTAGGGAAGCTGGAGCCAGTTCCGGGCACAGTAGGGAAGCTAGAGCCTCCAGCTGGGTTGCCAGTAGGGTTGCCTCCGGGGTTGGTGCCTGTGCCAGTGCCGGGCAAGGTAGGGAAGCTTGAGCCCGCACCAGTTCCGTTGGGATTGGTAGGGTTGGTTCCAGTGCCGGCAGGGTTTGTGCCAGTTGGGTTGCCAGTAGGGTTACCCGAACCACCAGGGTTCGTGCCAGTGCCTGCTGGGTTGGTACCAGTTGGGTTGGTGCCAGTTGGGTTTCCAGAACCGCCAGGGTTCGTTCCAGTGCCAGCTGGGTTAGTACCAGTTGGATTTCCTCCAGGGTTTGTGCCAGTTGGGTTGCCAGTTGGGTTGCCAGAACCGCCAGGGTTCGTGCCAGTGCCTGCTGGGTTGGTGCCTGTGGGATTGCCAGTCGGGTTGCCAGTCGGGTTGCCGCCGGGGTTGGTGCCCGTACCTCCGGGGCTGGTGCCGGTGCCAGTGCCCGTAGGCCGAGTGCTGCTGCCGCCGGTGTTGGTGCCAGTAGGCCGGGTGGTGGTGCTGCTGCCGCCGGGCCTAGTGGTTCCACTCTGGCCCGGGAGGTTGGGGAAACTGCCTCCGGGCACGTTTGGAGTGCCGCTCTGGCCGGGCAGGTTCGGGAAAGGGCCCAGCCCGCTCAGATTGGGGAAACTTGAGCCCGGGTTGCTCTGAGGGTTCGCGGGCAGGCCCTGCCCAGTCAGGACTCTGTTGAGTAGATCATCCAACACCTGGGTAACTGCTCCCACGGCGCCGCCTGAGGCTCCCACTGCTGCGGCTGTTCCAGTTGTCAGGACACCGGTCAAGGCGCCGAGCAGCTGGTCCGAGTTCAGGCTGGCGACAGCTTGTGCATTTCCGTTAATTCCTCCCAAAAGACCGTCCAGAAGACCAGATACTGAGTCGAGAAGGTTGCAGACGATGTTGGCGCTCTGTGTCTTGGCAGTTTCGCGGGCCATCAGCTGGCTGTTGATGGGGACAGTAGCGCGCGTCGACTCAAGCTTGTCAAGCATGTTCACAATCTCACGATCCGATAGTCTGGAAGCAGCAGAGTTGTCCTGAAGCCGGCTGTTAGCGAACCATTCTGTACCGGAAAAAAAGAATCAATCGATGCCGGCAACTTACTGTCACGGCCCGTTGCGAGACCTGCATACTAGCTCTGGCGACATTGTTCATAGCACGCTTCTCCCGGGCAGCCAGCGCCTCGTAGGTGCTACCCGCTGGGGCACCAATGGTGGTGGTGAGGAGAAGGGTAAGGGCAAGAACGGCGGACTTCATATTGACGGTTGAATTAAAGGATTAGTTTTAAGGGGAGTGAGAAAGTTGCTCGAAGCTAGAGGTGCTTCTTTTTTGTTTTTTTTTTGAAGATGGGGCGGAAGAATAGAAGTAATTAAGAGGAAGCTGTGGAAGAGAAGGGGTTAGTAAGATGGATGAGGGGATGAGAGTGAAGAATCGAAATGACTTTTGGCGGCGAGATGACGATGGTCTTATACACTTTGTTGAAGCCCCTGGCTATCATGGTTTTTGGCCCAGTCTCTGAGTTTCATGGCTCTCTCTGGAGAAGTGGCTGCTGCTCCCAGCCCAGGATCGCAGCGTTGAGACCTCGACTCGGAGCAACAGCAACAAACGATTGCTGTTTCCAGCGCCTGGCGGCTGTACTGGGAACTCCCTTTCGGCCCTTTCCAACAATACTCCCTCGATTGTGGCTTTCAGGCTTGGTAACCTCCCGCAAGCGCCACCTCTCTCTCGCAACCCCCTCCCCCCTTCGAAGCGCGCGTTTGGGCAACACGGGCTCGGCACGTTTCTCGGGGCATCCACGCCCCCCCGCCTTCCTCGCACATTGTTGCCCTGTGTATGCGTGCGGCCCGCTTACGGCCAAGCTTGGCCACAAGGAAACTCTGGTGCTCCCGCGCTTCTTGTGTGGCAGGGCTGTCTCTGAAAACGGAACGTGGCGCGCCCGCGCTGGAATGCGAAAGAGGAGAGAAGCCATTTCCAACCGTTTGTCCCCGCCCAGCTTGCTGCCTGTCTCACTCGTCGGTAGATCTCTACCGAAGCCACCGATCTGGTCCCCTTGCAAAAATCCACCCAGTAACAAAGAGGACCTGGCTTCTCCCGAGGTAACAATGCCGATCCCATACGCTAGCCATTTCCTCAGGGCCAGCCTCGCGGGCTGCGACACCCGTTGTCATAGCTCTCTGGGTTGCTTAATCTCAATTGATCCGCAGTTGGGGTCAGTGCACGCAATGTTTTTCTCATCGAGAGTCATGTTCTGGTCCTCCTCCATGTCCAGCAAGAATATCCCGCGTTTGCGAGTCATTATGGTGAGTCTTCCTCTATCGAACTGTGGTGAGCGGCATTTTCTCTCAGTATCCAAATTGTGGCTGTCAACAATAGGCAGTCTGATGCGCCGCATTGAGGGTCAAGCACAAAGTCTGTGTGGGTTGCCAAATTGGGTTGTTAGCTTTAGTTAGTAGCACTTGGACGAAACAGCAACAAGCTAGTGAACCTTGCGTGGCCGTTGGTATCTGACATGCTTGGCATTTTACTTGGCTGTGATTTGCGAAAGGTTTGGCAATCGGGTCTTCTAGAAGGATTCTCGTGCAGAAAAAAAATAGAAAATAGAAATCAAATTATTTACAATTAATCATAATGAATTTTAACCACATAATGACCGAACAGATGATTGATCAGGCCAATACAATTGATTATCATCCAGACGAGAATGTCATACTTGCTATGATTATGACGTCATCGTCGCGTATCAAAGCTACCCTGTATCGACGTGCTTTAATTTCAGGCAACCTCAAAAATAGTTGTCAGAGCTTGTGTAGATTGCGTTTTAGGTTGTACTAGCTCTTTTCTATCTCGTGGAAGATTTTTCCCATCTCAGTTCATGGACTAGAACAACCTAGTGGCTGACTCTGCTCCCCAAGTCTCGTTATCAATTACACTCTATGAACAAAACTATCAGGTTTTGGACCTGTGCACAGATGATCATCACCAAATCCAGTGCATCAACTTAACCTTGCATGACCCCGCTCATAACATGCAAATACTAATTTAATCGCGCAATTTTAGCAGAATTACGCTTAGCCATAAACTCAATTCCATGCATAGAAGTTGTGCTAGCACAATGGCCGTTGTTCAAACGGTTCGCGTTATGCCTTATGGCCCGTTCGTTGTGGGGTGGGTATAGCGTGCGCCAACGCCACATGTCAAGCGTAAGCCATATTGCCAATTGTGGCTTATTAGCCAACAATCCAGCCTCGTCTTCAACAACACCACTTCATTGCCGTGGGACCGAATTGCAACCATTCATTACATGTGAATCATTGGAGCACATAATCTATTATTGAAACAATTGGATCGGCGGTGTTGGCAGGAGTGACATTACTAAGTGTGGGCATCGTTGAGGTAACCCTCGATGAGACAGATCGTTCACCTGAACACGATTGTGATTCGGAAATCATGGAATGGACCATGATCTGTGAACGGTAACGGCTCGGCCTAAAGGACAAGAGTCTTAGCTTAATGAGATTAGAGTACAGCCTCCATGTATGATACCGTCGAAATCTTGGCAACGAGCGAA
The DNA here is from genome assembly GCA_001879505.1 of Calonectria pseudoreteaudii. Taxonomy (NCBI): domain Eukaryota; kingdom Fungi; phylum Ascomycota; class Sordariomycetes; order Hypocreales; family Nectriaceae; genus Calonectria; species Calonectria pseudoreteaudii. Next base: position 335,703 of record KV875262.1, on the reverse strand, counting down.
TTCCATTGCCAGCGAAATTTCAACCGCATACGACAATGTGCAGGAGCCAACCCCCGTCTCTGACATTGGCTTATTGTGTCAGTCGGAATCGTGAAAATTGGATATTGAGGTGGTTGGCCCTCCACGTGGAAGTTCGGGCTCATGGGCCGAATACTGGTTGTCGAAATTCGGCAGATGCAATCATTGGATGCCGCAAGTAGAACCCAGGTCCAGAAAAGCTGAGGCTGCACGCCTCTCGAAATCTCACCCACTGACAATCATTTGCGGCTCAAAAAAGCTTATCTTCGTTAACCATTCTACTTGTGTGTAGGGAGAAGCGTCATCTATTTGGCGGAAACGGGGGCGGGACACGGCATCACATCACTGCTACGTCATGGTGCAAACGGTTCTCCCAGCGTCATTAAGCGTGTCTTCATTTGATGAACTAGCAGAGGCGATATGGCGCGATTACACGAGAAGCCAGCCCCATGAGTCGAGCTACCAAAAAGAAAAGAAAAATGATAATTCTCCTGAGTAACGGAATCCCGTCAGACCACTTGGACAAGGTGAGATGCCAACCAACCCTTCTGCCTAAAGCGCCATGCACTCCCACCTGTGGCTGTTGAACCACGTAAAACGTGCGAGGCTTCCCAACAAACAAAAAGAAATGAGCCAGAAGCTGGAGTCTGGAACAATCAAGGCAACACGAGAATTTTCGTTTTTCGTTTTTCGTTTTGGAATGTACCTGTTGTCTCTGGGACATGAAGACGGAAATCACACCGGGTGCCTGCAGATCACTGCCTGAAGCGAAGCGAGGTGCATTCTACGAAGAGATCTGGAACACCCAACGCTGATTTTGGAAATACACATGTTAATTCTTGTTTTTGTGCAAAAGAACTCAATATCCCTCAAAACGCTTTCGAATCATCCGAAGATCTCGACACCACCAAAACAATAAGGCTGATAGCCGCCAGCCCTCTTACGCCACGGTAGCGTGGGAGGGGGGTTGTTACTGTCTGTGGGATCAGCACACAATTGACGAATGCGGAACAAGACACTTGTGTGGCGCTGGCGAATGATAGAGTTGTGCTGGTAAAAAGTCTAGCATTGGAGACCTTGTCTCGCATCTGCGTGAGACCCTGGGCGGCCACGTATTTTAGCTCCCGATCTGAGCGGTCCGATCGACAAGGCTCACCAGCGATCGTCGCCCGGGCGTCTCCCGGCCTCCTGCTTGTTGCCATTCTGATTTGTACGGGAAAAATGCCGCGACCGGGAGCGGCCGGGATCGATCAGATCATTTACTCCTGTTTTAAAAGCCCCTGTGTCCTCCGCTGGATTTCCAATATGTTACCGTGGCCAACTTCCTTCAGCACTTCATAAGCTCGTCGATGCGCACTAATGTTATCCGAGAAGAGCTGCCGCTTGTCCTTCCACCCAGTAACATCTCGAATCTTCTGGCTCCCAACCCACTGGCTGAAGCTGAAGACAAAATGCAGCGCTGCTGGGAAAGATGGCGGAGCATCTTCCGCGGGGACAAACTTTGCACCCTCTGGGAACCCGTATTCTTTGGCCAATGCATTGGCTACCTCAGCCGACGTCTCATACCGACGACCTGAAATGTTGAAGGCATGGCCCGCGACAGCACTCCGCTCCTTGGTGGCTAGCAGAACGTAGGCCTCGGCACAATCATCCACATGAGTCGCATGCATGATGCTGTTTGGGTTCCCGGGTACCACCAAAGCCCTTGCTCCGCTCTCAGCCTCTTGCGCAGCATAATCGAACAGGGTGCCGTAGTAGCTGCTCGAATAGCCAAAGACACACGTTGGGCGCAGCAGGACGGCATCAAAGAGATCTTTTTGGTCAAAAATGCGACGGCAGCTCTCCGTCCGCTCACGAAGCATATCCATGGAATTCAACGGTGAATCTTCGGTTTGGGGAGCAAGCCCCGGCTCGCCGTGTACATCAGATGTGCCATAGTCTTTGCAACCCGAGGTCCAGAGCACAAGTGGGCGAACACCCTCCTGATTGCTCTTCTCGGCGAGAACTCGAACCAGGCCGAAGACCTGCTCAAAGTGCGCTGCATAGCCGGGCATTTGCTCTGTGCAGCTGACAATGACGTCAAAGGTGGTGCGCTTTTCATATAGATTGTCGAGAAAAGAATGATCCGTAAAGGTGCCGACAACGGGGATGGCCTCCATGAGGGTCAGTTCGACCGTGGCGGACTCTTTTCGGACCAGGCCAAAGGTCTCCCAGCCAGCTCTCACAAAAGCCCTGCATATAGCCGACCCAATATACCCGTTAGCACCGGTTACCAGCACTGACTTGGGACGGCTGACATCATTCTCATTGATGGGATACATTTCTTATTTGGTGAGATTGAGACTCTGACCTGTTGGATTCATGCATCCAACCATGAACCATTCACGGATAAGCTTGTATTTAAACATTCGGGAATGGGTTCAAATTAGTCACGTTACTGCGCGAGACATGGTATGGTTGCAATAATGGCAATTGATAATTTGTAAGCGTCGGATAGTTACCAAAGCCGATCGCCCCGCACCTGGCTTGGCCCTTTTGATGACGCTGTCTCACTTGTACTGCAAGATGAAGCTGCTCCGCCAATCATTTGGAACGACGGCAAATTTGACCGGAAATTATGAATGGGGGCCTGCATCTGTCAAGTTTTCATCGCATACGTCATCATGGCCTCGGCGTAGAATCAATCGACATGACTCCAATGTTCTGCAATCCATCCCTCTAAGAGGAGGATGTCAATAAATGTTTCCTTTCCTTGAAATAAAACTTACCAAAATAGAATAGAACCCGACAATGGTATCGCCGGAGTGCTCAATAGTGACCCAAGGACAATCGTCCCGTGTGACCTCGTGAGAAGGGGGATACAGGATCTCTCGCCCAAGACTGGTTTTGATCTGAAGGTGGATCGTTCAGTAGATGCAAAAGGGTGGTTCGATTTGATCAAACTGTGACTTACCCTCAAAATCAAGAGTTCCCCATTGCAGCATTTCACATCGATGCCTGTAATTCTCTCGCCCTTTGATCTGTCAAACGCTAAAGGGATTCGAAAATCCTCGGATGGCGTAGCAGTTCTCCGATATCTATTGACGTCATCGAATGGTCCACTTTGACCCAGGACCTTGTTTTTTGAAGGATCGGTATAGATGAATTCAATGCCATAGATTCTGTAGACGTCAAAGACCCAGCCCACAACCTCAACAAGGTCGTCAAGGCCTTCCCCGCACACGCCGCCAAATATTACTGTGGAGAATGGCAGGGGCTGGTGGGGGAAGTATTTGCCGGAAACAGAATCTTGACTCCCACATAAATGCATGTGTTTTGGTGGAATCTCAGGACTCCAGAGGCTGACGTCCCTGAGAGGCCAGTTCTTCGGACCATCAGCTCCGTCTCTTGGAACTGCCAAGGAAACCAGCTTAAAGGCCTAGAAGCGAAGTCAGTCCTGGGGGAGGGGGGAGCATGAGAGTTTTTTGTCCTATCAACTGACATCAAAGTAGCCCTTTAGGGTAGTTATGCTTCTTGAGGATCCAATCAATATTCTTTTTGGAGATCCTTCGTGCTCCCCAATCCAATGAGATATCGTCTCGTCACCCATTATGGCAGAAATGGCCTTGACTCCAGTTTCATGAAATGCCAGTTGCCAACCGACAATGTCGGCTCCAGGAGGAACAGACAGCAGAAACTCTTGATCGCTGTGAATATATCCAAATAGAATCTCGGTGGCGTCTGTTAGCTGAAACCGAAAACCCGAAACAAATGACCCAGAGCCAAGTTTGACAAGCGAGACGTAAATTTTGTCAATGAGTGTAGAAATTTCAAATAGCCTTATGTGTAAAGCTCTACCTCCTTGGCAAAAGGATTCCAAAGGGCCCACAAGACCGCGACTTGGAGAAAACCACCCGTCATGGTTGTCTTCCTCGGCCCCTATCGAGTCAAAGAAGCACTTCAACGGGCGCCCATGACAGGGACCTTCTATTTGATTGATGGTATCTTGAAACTGCAGGGCCAGCTTCCAGATGCGCTTCCTGTTAGCCAAGTTCAAATTTTGTCGTAGAAGATTCAATCCATCGTATGCAGCTCGCCATGACTTGGGGTGCTCGTGTCGGAGTTCAAAAAGATGCTCATATTCATGGCCTGGTTGAAACCGGGTAGCCCAGAACGCTTCTGGCAGTCCCACATTTGCTGCCGTGCGCGAGGCACACCTGAGAGACCGAACATCTTTTGATGGTAGATAGGCAAGAATTGCCTGTAGGGTCTCAGATGGAAATTTGCCGAAGCAATCGTTGCCTTTTGTGTATTCCTGGCAGGGGTCTTCGACGAACCGGTCGAGAACGACGCCGAACCGAACAAGCTCTTTAATCATGGGCGTGTCCAGTGGATCAAATCGAGTGAAGTCATTGGCAGGCGATTTCCAATACAGAGTGTCCATGAAGGTAAACCCTCTGTCAGTTTGCTCGACGAAAACTCCCGCATAATCATGCCCCCAGTCCACAATACCGCCGATTCGACAGGGCATCGATAGGCATGCATCGATGACGTGCTTTAGACGTGGCTGAAATATTTCGGCAATAATCCTCCAACATGATGGATGGAATCCGAAACCCCTGAAGGGGTCTGGGTCGTAGAATGGGTCTGGATTGACAATGTTGCGGAAGGCAGTGTGATGAAGCGAGATGCTGATGACGGAGTTTGGTTCGAGGTCTGGATCATTATGCCTTTTATTAAATTCAGTTGGCGCTGTAGTCAGGATCCGCCCACGCAATCCAACGCCCGTCACCCTGGCATCTTCAAAGTCGGTGTTTTCGGTATAAACTAACTCGTCAACACGTTAGTTCATCAGGAGCGGAGAAGTGGTGACGTACTGGCTCTGAACTCCCTAAGCCACGCGTCTGCGGCGTTGTGCGTGATGGGGATACCACACAAAATGCAGCAAGCACTAGCCATGACTTTGGGCGTTATTTTCCCGGCCTTTGTTGCTGGTAGAGTGGGTGAAGTAGGTGATGGCAGCCTGAAGTAAGCAAACCACCCACCCACTGCTGATAGCTTACAAGTCACGTGCTTGTTGGGATGTCCACTACCAGAACGGAGCCATTGAGACCAAGGAGGAGCTGATGTGCATATTCCTGAGATTATTACTCTCGAGCATATCTCATGGATATTGTATGGTGTATTTTACATGGCTGCAATAGCCTTGAGCTCTTGGCAAATGAAGCAGCTTTTCTCAAGGCATTGATTAAGCTTTACCACCAAATAGCGACGCTTACCCGCCACTGGCCTCCGCAACTTCATCCTTTACTTGTCGCTTGCGAGCAACTTGCCCACTCTTGCAAACTTTGGCCTTGAAACTGGTCTGGAACGGGTCGATTCATAGCATCCTATCAGGACAGCAAGGTCCCTTCCAAACACTCCGCTACATACGTAAATCACTCGCCACCAGCCGCTGCCTTGCCAGCACCAACAAGCACTGGTCAACGCCACATCTGCCTGAGGCATGAGAAATGCCCACAAGTTCTCTGCCGCCAGTTGGGTCACGTTGCTTCGTTTATCACACCATGAAACCCGAAGCATGGATCCTCAACCCCCCCAACAACAGAGTTCGGAGAAACCGGTAAGGCCTCGCTGGTGAACGGCAGGTCCCCGCTTCTAGCTGACGCAAGCACAGCTCTTTCGCTATAACAGTTTGGAATACGCGTTTTGCGAATATGTACATGGTGCCCAACGGCATGGGGATAGCGACGAATATTGGAGCCAGGTAACTTTGTTTTTGTTTGACGTTGAGTCCGAGTCCGAGCCCGAGTACGTGGTTGTTTTAACGAGTGACAAGAGCCACACCACCTCGATTCTCTTGAACCTTGGGCCCAGAACAGACGAGATGGCGGTGTTCATCATGGAATGCAGGGCACCTGGTTGCGAATACCAAACCGAGGGCTGGCTCCAGGCCGCCGAGGATCTGACTAGGTCGCTATATCGCACGCACTCGTTCGGTCGGCGGCAGTGGGGCGCAGTCGCCATCGGACTGTGGGTGAAGTTTTACGAGCTCATAGACGGAGAGCTCACTTGTCTCCACGAACGCCCCTTGAGGCTCGATCGGCAATTTCAGAGTATACAAACCCATTTGAATTATATTAAGGAGCACGGAAACCCAGTCGACCACACGATGACATGGAGAAGAATAATCTGACACCAACACAGTACGCCGTTGCTGTTATCAGCACACAAAGTTTTGCCCTCTCTCGGATAATCCTCGAGATTTCAGGACCTTTCCAACTGCAGAAGATAATTGCAATTGACTACTTGCACCTCAATTGATGACCTTTCCTTTTCAAGTACCATCATTTTAGATCATCCATCCTTGATTTCATCTCCCGCCCTTTTCTTCACGTCGACTGTTGGCCTCTGATAGATACGCGGCTAACGTAACACATTTGGTCTGAGGTTGTGGGTAAAATCTGCATGCTAATCCGTTCAGTGTCCATCAACACGGTTCGGAAAAAAGCCTGTAGGAGAGGTATCCCGGTCAAATATCGCTAATTGTTCTTTCCTAAGAGAAATGAATACCAAAATGTGTTGCTATGAGATTG
>KV875262.1:273357-329100 GCA_001879505.1 Calonectria pseudoreteaudii | reverse complement strand
AAACACAAAACAGCTTTGCAGTTTATCAGACCCATATTCGGTGAAAATCATGGATTTCAAGTCTTTGGTCGCCCGAAATCGGATTTTGTTGATATAAAAAAACAAGGCAAATATTCGCGGATATAGTCTCCACTCACTCTTGTCCAAACAGTAAAGTCACGGATCCAAGATGGGAGATTACACGTCCTATGTTCCGGATGGGACATGCCACCGCCAGCCAAATGGAGTATTACTTTGTTTAAGCCACCGATTTGGCACTGACCAATGAGAGCAGATTTTATGGCCATTTCGAATGCCAGATCTTTTCAGCCTTAGAACGATGTCTTTGTCTCTTCCGATATTTCAGACACCCATCAAGTGTACAGATCATTTCTCGTATCCTTAATCGATGCATAGGACCAACCTTCTAACTCCAAACATCCTCAAACCAGCGATTATCCTTCTTTCTACCCGCCATCCAATCAACCACTTGCGACTCCGACCACCCTTTCACATCCATTGTTGCCTCCGACAAGACAGCGCTGACAGCCTTGGCCATAGTAGCAGCACCACAAACGTAGAAGGCAGCATCCTTCTCTCCGAGAAGTCGAACCACGTCTTGCTTTCGTTGACGCACCACATCCTGAACATAGACCTTCTCCGCGCCAACACGCGAAAATGCAGTCACGACTTCAAGCTTACCGGCCAAAGAACCCGACATGAGCTCTTGCAATTCATCCTTGTACAAGTAGTCGGCCTCGCTCTGACACCCGAAAAACAGCATCATGGGTCCAACCTGTCGGCCGATGGAGCTGAGGCGACCTCTTTCTTGCAAGAACGCGCGGAGAGGAGCGATACCTGTTCCAGCAGCAACCATGACCAAGGGAATCGCAATATTCACAGGAAGTTTAAAGCTGGACGCGCGAATTTGTACGTGAAGATTTGACGGATCCACGTGCGCATCCCTCAGCGGCTGCGTTGATGAGAGGTGGCTGCTGCAAAGCCCGGGAATCATGGTGCCTGGGCTTGAAGTGAGCTCCGAGGGCTTCACCGAGACGGTAAGTGTAACGGCACGAGGCGATGTGATTCGAGAGCTAGCGATGGAATAAAGCCGCGGCTGCATGGTAGGCACAGTATCAACAATGAATGATAAAGGCAGGGATTCCCATGATGCAGCGGGATCAACAGAAAGGGCGTACTCCAGAAGGCGGGAAAATGTGAGGTAGTTGCTCTGAAGGAAAATTGCATACGTTTCCCGATCGCTGCCAACTTTTTCCAGGGCTTGCTTGACAGCTGCTGATGGTGCTACGGTGGCCAGGGAAAGGACAGTTTCGCGAGGAACAGGGCTGCAAATCTCCAAGTAGGATCGGAAGAGGGCCTCGACGGTGGTCAAAGTCGGCACCTTGACCTCATCGTAGTCGGACTTTGGAGCGATCCGGATGGGAGTGCTGCGCTTGTGCTCAATCTTGAGCACGCGCAAAAGCCGGTTGACTTCTTCAGCCGAATTCTCGGCCCACACAGCAATGTGGTCGCCCGTCTTGTACTTGACTTGAGCATACGCAGACAAATCCACTGTGACTTCAACACAGGAGCGGTCTTGGCTGGGGTATTTTGTGAGCACCCTGCGTCCAATAACTGGAACCGAAACAATATCCCGGCTCTTGTTGAGAGTTTTGGTTGCGGATTTTTGGAACGGGCGGCTCAACTGTACTTGATCCAACGACGCGGATGGTTGCTCCGTGACATCAACCAGAGGCTCATATACCCTTTCGCCCTCGTTGAGGCCAAGTTGGGACACGAGAGTTGCGAAAAGCAATGCCTTCCAATCAGCAAAGTCCTCCTCGGTTGTGCGGGTCGCCTCATTTCCTCTTCCAGTGGGGAGCATCATTGTGGCCCCAAACTTTTGCATGGCACCAACCACCTCGTCCACAGTTTTATTGTAGTACTTGTAGTTGGAGTTGCCGCACCCAAAGGCTGCAAACTTGAGGTGCTCCATAGCAGCCCTACGAGTGGATCTGACCCAGGAAATAAAGTCCTGAGCATTGTCACTCGGGTCGCCTTCGCCGTAGGTGGAGACGACGAAGAGGACCAGGGTCGAAGCTGGTATTTGGGCCAGCGTCTCGGCATCATAGTCGGACAAGTCTGCCACAATGGGCTTCAGCTTGAATCGCTGGTGAGCCTCGCGCGCCAGGCGGTGCGCGAAGCCCTCTGCCGTGCCAGACTGGGAGCCCCAGAAGACCACAACATCTGCCGAGCTCTGCTTGACGAGCTCTGCAATGTTGCGCGTTCGTGTCTTGGTCTGAACGCGAGCACCCACAGATGCTTGGGGGCGCTCAAACCACTTGTAGTACAAGGGGTCGGACCTGGGCAAGATGCTGCCCCGGTTAATGATAAAGGCGGAGCCAAGAATGACCAGGGGAAGCAGAATGAAATCTGCTGGGCTCAAACCCTTTGCAATTGATTCAATCCCATAACTCCAAAGCTCCGATGACGGGCTAGGAACGGCCGAAGAGCTTGCCATTGTGAAAAACCAGTGTCAATGAATGCAAAATTAATGGTTCTCGCATATGGACAGTCAACTCATCCATTGACACAGGAGCAAGCTATAAGTGAAGTTGCAACTCGAACTATTGAGTCAAAGTCGTTGATCTATCCGACTCGAGTTCCCAAATTGGAATACATTCCCCGATGGACAGTTCCCACAGTAGGTTTTTAGTGCTGGTGGTCGGTGACCACAGCGAGCTAGTCTTCCCAATGTGGAAATGCTTCGCCGAATCGAATCCAAAACGAGCGACCGGTGGATCAACAACCACTTAAGCTATCACTTGCAACATGAAAATCCAGTTGCCATTAGCGCCATGGCCTCCAACCACAAGGTCACATTGGCGTAAGATCTAAGATCTAATCCATTAACATGAACCTTGATGTCCATCTATAGGGTTGCACGAGGCCTCATTTGCCCTAGATCCGGGCAAGCCTGCTTTGTCGAGTTAGCATGATGCAGTTGCTCTCCACGATCCAACCCCCGCGCTCTGCCACATGTTACGCCTCGTCTGATCGCCATCGACGGTCTTCTCACCCGCGGAATCTTCTCCTCGTGAGTCCAAAACGTGGTGTTTTCGGAATTTGTTGCCCTGAATGACTTCAAAAGGCAAGTGTTGAATGTACAGGTCGCCAAAACAGTAGTTGGAGTGTATAAGAGCCATCCCACCACAGCGTTCTTCATCAGACTCCAACTTTTTCATCATTATCATCGCTTCTACTACCTTGAAATTCAAACAAAGACAAATTTGGATTTTAGCTCTGATGTATGGTTATCTTGCATTCGGCTTAGCGACGTTTGTCGCCGTCGCCTACCTTGTCATCAAACCAATCTTCACCTATTTTCTTGACCCAAAAGGGCTGCGCAAGTACCCAAACTATGCGTTCCTTTCTGGCGTCACGGATCTGAGGCACTGCTACCTTGCGTCGCAGGGATTCCGGTCCCGGGACCTGTACGAAGCCCACAAAGAGACGGGGGAGCCAGTTTTGAGAATTGGCCCCAACTCTTTGTCATTCTGCGATTCCCGCGCCGTGAAGCAGATTTACGGACACAACACAAAATGCATCAAGGACGACAACTACGTCGTCCTGGCTGGGTCCCACCGCCATCTTTTTGACGTGGTCGACAAGCCAGACCACGCTCGCAAGCGAAGACAGCTTTCTGCCGCGTTTGCCATCAAGAACTTGGAAAACTGGGAGTACAAAGTTGCATACACTGCGGAAAGGCTCTTCAAGACCTTCGATGCAAGGTGCACTGGGCCTCTAAAGGGAACGATCCCAGAGCCGCAGGACGTGAACGTCGACTTTAACCACTGGATCAACTTGTGGACCATTGAGGCTATCAACTTTATCACCCTGTCCTCCAAGATGGATCTGCTCGACACCGGCACTGACGAGGTAACTGCCGAGAAGCGCGATGGCACGCTGTACAGGGGCAGGTACCGTCACGCGCAGAACCAATCCGCTGTCGCCCAGTCCATCTTTGTGTGGGATTACAAGCTCTGGCCCTGGGTCGAGTGGATCTCCAAGTCCATCCCCGGCAAGTACCAGAAGATGTGGAAGAACGGCCAGGCGTGGGATGACATCTACTACCACCAGGCCGCCGAGAGGCTCAGAAGGTACCAGGCCGGCGAAGAGCTGGATGACTTCTTCTCCGTCATGATGGAAGACAAGTCAGGCAACCCTACCAACATTGAGTGGGGTGAGATTGTAGCTGAGGTCGGAGCCCTGATCAATGCCGGGGCGGACACGACTGCCATTGCGCTGTCGCAGCACCTCGAGCTGCTCATCCAGCACCCTCAGTACCTCAAGCAGCTGCGGGAAGAGGTTGACGCGGTCCTTGAAGAAGACGAAGTCATCGCGCCCTACGACAAGGTCAAGGATCTTCCCTTCCTGCGCGCCTGCATCGACGAGGGACTGCGCGTCATCCCCCCTACCTCTGCGGGACTCCCTCGACGCACGCCCGCCGAGGGTGCCCAGATCCTGGACGACTGGATCCCCGGCGACACGAGCGTCAACATGACCATCTACGCGGCGCACCGCGACCCCAAAATCTTCCCCGACCCCGAGACCTTCAACCCCATGCGGTGGATGGACCCGGAGGAGCGCAAGCGCATGGAGCCCTCCTTCATCCCCTTTTCCACGGGCGCCAGGGGCTGCATCGGCCGCAACATCTCGTACCTCGAGCAGATCATCGTGCTGGCCTCGCTGGTTCACAGGTACGAGTTTGCTCTCCCCACGCCTGATTTCAAGATGAGCAGGATCGAGGCCTTCAACATTGTGTGCGATGCTCTTCCCATCAAGATTTGGAAGCGGGAGTTTGCTTAGGTGGATAATTAGGAAATGGGGAAAAAAAAGAAAAGAAAAGAACAAAAGAGAAATTGGGTGGTTATTCTAGATTGTCACGAGGTAGATAATCTCTCAAGACTGTAATAGAACGCTATATTGTTTTCTGCTCCGTTTCTAGCTCCCAGAGGCTCGGTGGTTTGATGCCCATCGGATATTTGCAGTGTCACGGAGGACGGCCAAGGTGAGCCAGGTTGTAAACGGCAAGCTCACCGACCAAATGAATGCTGTGTAAATTTCTTTCCTCTCACGAAGCTATACCGAAATTTTACCTCTTCTCCCTCCTCCTGTCTTGGCTCCCAATAAATCCGACCCTCGGACAGAATGCCATGCTGACATCGGACAAACGCGGAAATTTGCCGAACCGCAATTGACTCATTCTCTTACCAGGGTGCGAACACTCGATGAAAACAACGAACCGATGGTGTTCAATGCCATTCCGTGGTGCCACACATGGTGATCACGGTGTGCGCAGTTGGGGACGGCTCTTGGGGAAGGGAAGCTTAGCTGAAGGCGCTAATGCTGGCCTCCCCCTGGTCATGACTTTGACGTGTCCCAAATAGGAAGTCTTTCGCCGAAACGTGACCACGTTTAATCCCCGCACCAGAATGTGGCCAGTGCTCGACAGGACCCTTGTCCTCCACGGGTTTGTTCCCCGGACTCCAAATTTGACGTCAGCAAAAACGCTAGGAGTCAGTCAGACTGGTTGCGAGGTCATCAGTCCATGGCTGTGGGTTGGCATGAATCGAGCCGAGGGCTCCCCGTGGGGAATGCGGAGTAGTCTTTGTCCATTCGTGACCATCGCGTGGCTAGCCCCGGTGTATGCGGGGTTTGAAGGCCGTTCGTTGTTCACTTGACAAGGGACGCTTGGTGAGTGGGTTGGAGCTTTGTCCGTCTCTATTGCTTCCACATTGACTTGTGGCATGTTTACAGTCAACACGAATGACGAGTCCAATTCATCACAATACAGCTAAGGATAGACAGGAGTCGAACATTATCTTTGATGGAGTACTTTAGAGAATGAATAGAATCGAAATCAGATACGAATCTAGTTTTGCATATTCGAACTCTCTGGTGCGATTCACGCATCCAACTCGATCGTGATTACCCTGTACCGCAATTTCAGGTGGTGGTGGTCAAGGCGTCGCGTCGGGCACGCCAACATCGACTCCAACTTGTGGGGTTCTGGTGGCTGTCCCAAAGCGGTAAACATTCGCCGAAAACCTTCTGTTAGCTGCTGCACTCCCCTGGTCGTCTGACGCCCACACGATTTGATTGGAGTCATGAGCAACGGAATTGTCATGAGTGGTGTCAACTTGCAGACGGATGGTTACACCGGTTGGTGGGTTCCCCATGGGGAACCATGTCTTGCAATCGCGTGCGTTCCGGGGTATTTGCATGGCAATCGATTTTCCATCCGAGCACGCTGTTGAGAAGGCTCACCAGTCAGTCAAGTCATGTCTCCTTGGAGCGAGGTCTTATGTGAAGCCGTGCTCACTTGCTCTGCTGTGCAATGACTATCAAACGTCAAATGGATCAGACCAACCAACCACAAACCGTCAAGGTCCATGCAGCCCAAAGCATGCATCATTTGAACCTCAATTACACAATTAATTCTTCTGACAGGGCCTGACAATGCCAAAGCTCAAAGCCATGACCATGAGCACAACCCCTCATCTAACAGTCTTGCCAAAAACGGCAATGTTTCGCCGGGCTCGACCCCAAAGCAGAACAAGTTGAGCCACCGAGCATCCCAGCTCACGCTCACTTGGACATGGGCCTCGGTGACGCTTCCGCGCACCAATCGGGCATCGCCAGAACCGAAACATCAAGAGGCAAACCGCGATCCGATGGGTGAGCCATCCCAGCGCAACGGAGCCAAGGACCAACGGCTAGGGTGGCTCGACCCCATGGGGGAGGAAGCCATCTAGCCCCGTACTCCAATTTTTCGTGGCGTGCGTGCCCAAAACCCGGGGACAACGGGGGGGAAGGGGGGGGGGGGGAGAACCGGAACCCCAAAAATCCCGGAACTCGCAGACGGAGTTCTTTTTTCTTTTATTTCTCGCAGGTATTAAAAGGGACAGGCCGCCGCCTTGTGTCAAGAAAGGGACCGTTCCAGGATATCAGACCAAAAATATAATATTGGCTGCATACTGCTTGTTTCTCTTTTTTTATTATTTTACTTTTCTTTTATACATTACGCTCCACCTTGCTGTTGGAGAGGCTGCACAGCGGATCCCCAATCTAGAACATGGAGGCCAAGGAGGATCTCGGCCAATCCAAGGGCTCGGATAGCCAGGCCGAGCACGAAGAGATCCAAATACAATCCGGCGCCCTCATCTCTTACGACGAGAATGGCTTGAAGGGCATTCTGCGATCGCCCTACGTGCTTGGAGCTGCGGCTCTGGCATCGTTTGGCGGTTTCTCATTTGGATACGGTCAGCGCATAGTTTTCTCTCTCTCTCTCTCTCTCTCTGAGACTTAATGTAAGATGGATAGCTGGGCTAACGTTTGCTACATGTAGACCAGGGCGTCATCTCCATCATCCTCGTTATGGATCAGTTTCACCAACATTACCCCGAAACGGCGCCGGGAAACCCCAGCTACGGCTTCAACACGGGGTTCATGACGGGCATGCTGGAGCTCGGAGCCTTCATCGGCTGCTTGTGCCTCCCGTACCTGGCCGATCGCATCTCCCGAAAGTGGTCCCTGACCGTGGCCACCGTCTTCTTCTGCATCGGTGCCATTATCCAGACGGCAGCCCCCAACTACGGAACCCTCGTTGCCGGCCGGACGATTGGTGGCATTGGCGTTGGAACTCTGGCCATGGGAGCTCCGTTGTACATTTCTGAGATTGCCCCGCCCAACCTGCGAGGATCTTTGCTCGTTCTCGAAGCCATCAGCATCGTGATTGGCGCCATCCTTGCCTACTGGATCACGTACGGCACCAAGGAGATTGACGGCGAGTGGGCCTTCCGGCTCCCCTTTCTGCTCCAGATGGTGCCGGCCTGCATGGTCGGCGGCGGTATCCACTTCTTCCCCTACTCGCCCCGGTGGCGCGCGATGCGCGGCCAGGACGACGAGAGCTTGCGCTCGCTCTCGCAGCTTCGGCGAGTGCCCATTCACGACGAGCGCGTCCAGTTCGAGTGGAAGGGCATCCTGGCCGAAGTCAAGTTCCAGGACGAAATCCTCCGGCTCGACCACCCAACCGACAACGCGCTCAAGCTGGAGCTGCTGCAGTGGGTGGACCTGTTCCGCCCCAAGTACCTCAAGCGCACCGTCATCGCGCTGGGCATCCCCTTTTTCCAGCAGTTCTCGGGCATCAACGCCTTCGTCTACTACGCCCCGACCTTCTTCGCCGCCCTGGGCCAGTCGTCCGACATGTCGCTCATCCTGAGCGGCATGGTCAACATCTGCCAGCTCGTCGCCGGCATCCCCACGCTGCTGTACCTCGACAAGTTTGGCCGCCGCAAGCTCGCCATTGGCGGAGGCGTGGCCATGGCCATCCCCCACCTCGTCATGGCGGGAGTCGTGGGCAAGTTCAACGACAAGTGGGACGACCACCCGGCCATGGGCTGGTTTGGCGTCGCCCTAATCTGTAAGTCCTTAACTCCGCGAGAAAACAAAAAACAGGGAGGCTCCACTGCCGAAAATTTAGGCGGCCGCCAACCGAGTGAAAAAAAAAAAAAGAAAAAGAGGAACTAATGCTAATCTGGAAACGTTTTCCTATGTAGACATTTACGTTTGCTGCTACGCCATTTCCTACGGCCCGCTCGCGTGGACCCTGCCGGCAGAAGTGTTCCCCAGTTCCAAGAGAGCCAAGGGCGTTGGTGCGGCCACAGCCATGATTTGGCTGGCAAACTTTATCATTGGCGTCGTGGTGCCTGAGATGATGATCAAGCTCGGCTGGGGCACCTACCTGTTCTTTGGGTGCTTCTGCATTGCCGCCGCCATCTTCTCGTTCCTGCTCGTCCCCGAGACGTCAGGCAAGTCGCTCGAGCAGATCTCGGAGCTGTTTGGCGACAACGACATTGCCCACGAGGAGGAGATCCGGCAGCGCATCGAGAGGGAGGTCTGGATGGATCCTAGATACCAGGTTACGGCGTCAGTGTCCTCTTGAGGCTCAAATTTCCGTCCGTCGTGATAGTAGGGCAACGGGTGAGTGGTGCCGTGTCTGACAAATCACATAGTGTCTATGCGACGCAACCACGGCTCGGCTTCACGTGCGCATATGGATACGCGTTTAGTTTTCCCTGTAGATTTTGTTCTTTTTTTTTTCTTTTTTTTTCTTTTCTTTTTTTTCTTCTTTTTCTTTTGATGATTCTCGTATAAATATAGGCAGAATTCGCTTAGCGTCTTGTTTCTCTTGTCCCTTGATCCTGTCAGGCGTGTCTTGGTAGGGCCGGTTTCAGATGTAGACTTTATAGTCCTGGAGTATGATTCCACATGCCGCCCGGCACGTGCTTATCGAACTTGCTTAGAAATAGAAGCCTCCCTCCCCCGGTCACATCACGGCGAGGCTGAGCAGTGGTGGATCGATCTTGACCCTTCTGGGCCATTATCTGCAACTGGATGACACGCACGTTCCACCTGGCACCTGTTTGACTTTAGCCTCGTATACCCTTTTTTGCATATTCGCGTCCGCTTCTCGGCCGGCCAGCCCCATAGTCGTCGTCAACGGTCCCACCCGCAATCATCCCGCCTTTTAGACCGACCTGACCGAACGAACCGAAAGCCAACTCTAATCGCACGCTACTCCAAATAAGGCTCTGACCCTTTGAGCTGCCACCCCATCTCTATCTGTCCGCAGTCGAGCCTGGGTCCAGTACTTAACCAACTCGTTCTCGCTTTTGCTCGCCAGCGACAGCATCTTCTGTGCTGACGCAGCTGTGTTGTATTCCCCCCCCCTGCTCAGTTTTAGCGCCTCCTTTTCTTTTTTAGAGGCTCTGGCATCCTACAGGAGAGAGAGCTCTAGCGCCGTGCGGGGAATCAAAGTGGAGAGCTGCTGCCGGATTCCGACCATACATTTAAGACACGCTGCACCACCCATGTCCACGGAGCCGGCGAAGTATTTCCTCAAACGGTCAGCCCTTTATCCTCGCAGTGATCCATCCGTCACAACACCGCTCCGACGTTGTCGTTTTCTCTCCTCAGTACGAATATACCTGCTGTGTCATGCCGCCGCAGCCCCGCACGAGGACCGTTCCTTGCGACAAGTGCAGAGGTTGGTTACCATGTTCGGATATCCCCGTATGCCATGATACACGCTGACGTTTGTTCCATCTGCAGAGAAGCACTTAAAATGTGGGTTTTGCCCCATTCCTTCCGAACTCTTGGCGCTGATTAACTGGTATATAAGGTGACGGCCAAGTCCCGTGCTCCAACTGCAAGCGGGCGACTCTGCACTGCGTCCGGGCCGCAAAGCCGTTTAGAGTCAAAAAGCTCATCCCCTCACACAACACGTTTGCGTTCGACCCCAACCAGACATGGATACAAACCAGCAACCCGAGTCAGCATCCTTTGAATGTCCAATTATATAACGCAGCGGGGTCCGAGACAGGTCTGGAACAGCAGCAGCAACAGCAGCATCAGGCGCCCTTTTCCATTATAGACGAATCCGAAAACGCGTCTTCACCAACGGCCAGCCGGCCACGGGGACCTCGGGATGATCGATCAGACACACCCCTCAACGCTGCTGCTCAAGTCTTACAATCCTTTACTAGACCAATGCAGCTAGAAAATAATCACCAGTTTAACTCGCCTTACTTATTCAACCAGGATGGATCACCGTCCGATCACGGCGAAGGACCATCTCACCTATCCGACGCCCGCACCCCGAGCGACATCCTGACACCATCCTCCTCTTCCCTTTACGACAACGGCCGAAACCTCTCCTTCTCAGGGTCGGATGACCTTCAGCCCAGCTGGCAGCATGCCCACCTCGATACCGCGACGGACAACGGACTGGCAGAATCGCAGACGAGCTCGCCGTACAACCAGCTCAGCACACCAGGTCGAAGCTTTGCATCGGATTCAAGCACCAATCTCATGATGTCTCGGTCTGTCCCAAAATTATTTAGCGGGGCGAGTCCGATGAATTTGACAATGCAAGAAGGATGTCTTGTGCGCTGCTTCGTCGAACGCCTGGCCCTCTCTGTCAGTTCTCACCAGTCCCACGCACCAATTGACGTGTACAAGTTTCTTATCTTACAGAATCTTCAGTTCGATACAAACGACAGAGATCACCACTACGTAAACGTGGTTCCCCTCCGAGCCATGCACAGCCCTCTCCTCCTATACGCCATCTGCACCGCTGCGGCCAGGCTCCTGACGCAAATCTGGGCCTTTGGCGACCAAAAGAGCGTCGTGGAGTACAACGGAACTCCGTTGCCAGACCTCAACGAAGAGTCCGTGATACATTATCACAACAAGTGCATCTCCTATCTCATGGACGTGTCTGCGAACCCCGCACTCGCCTGCAGCGACGATGCTCTCACAGCCATTACAATTCTCAGATACCACGAGCAAGTCGACAGTAAGACAGATCCCCCCCTGGCACGCAACTCACTTTTTTTTTTTACCCCGGGTTTCCTAACAATTATCAGCAAGATTTACTGGTCTAGACAGCGAAACGTTTTCGACAGCGATCCAGGCAGTGTTTCAGACCCAGCAAGAGCAGACGCTGGGAACCTGGCGCATCATTAATCAACCACCCCGAAGCCCAGATGTTTTTGCGCCCTCGATGCCCTCATTGCGCCACTCCGCGTGCGGAATTGCGTTTCGGCAGGAGATCTGGTCCGTCATCACCCACCGGCGTCCGTTTAGGCTGCCCACCATGATGCTCGACGACTACACCAACTTTGACGGCGACGACTTTGACTGGAACAACTGCGTTATCGAGTGGTGCGCGCACGTGGTTAAGTTTTGCTTCAGTGATGAGAGTGACGCGAGTGTTGTGGGCAGCAGCAGCAGCGGCAGCAGTAGTGGAGGAGCAGGAGCAGGAGGAGGAGCAAGCCGGACCCGGAGCGAGCAGTGGAGCGCCTTCAAGGCGTTTGAAAAGTTCCTCGACGAGACGCCGCCGCACCAGCTGGCGCCCATCTACTACGAGGAGCGCAACCCGAGCGAGGGCCGCTACTTCCCGACCGTGTGGCTCGCCAACCAGTGCCAGGTCATGGCGCTGCAGCACATGGAGATTGCGCGCATCGCCCTCGCCGTGCACGACGCAAAGTTCCGCCAGCTCGGCCTGGGCGCCAGCGCCGCCCAAAAGGCCCTCGAGGAGCTGCTGCGCGACTCTACGCGCCGCATCTGCGGAGCCGCCATGTGCGATCCCATGTTCCAGGCCGGCATGGTCACGGCCAGTGCCGCCATCTCCATGTGCGGTGAGTACTTTCACGACCCGGGCGAGCAGGCCGCCATCGTCGCCCTCATGTCGACACTCGAGAGGGAGCACGCCTGGCCCATCAGCAATGTGCTCGATGCCCTGAGGGGTTCCTGGGCCGAGTACAGGCCGTATGCGTAGCCGTTTCGTGCTCTTTTGGTGTGTCTACAGAGGGGCTGAGGGGGCTGTGTTGTAATAATTATGATGTTACGATGTAATGAATGAGCGTCATCGTTGGACCAGGCGAATCAGTTTTTGATCGTGATGAGCCTTTGGCGTTGCGGACGGTGATCGTGTGCTCAACTCTGATCGCTTGGAGGAGGCTTGCGAAATGACGAATTTCAGTCATCGCCTCCCTTTTTGGCCTGATAGAACGAAGTAAACCTTCCTCTGTTGATAGGCTTCTAGTTGTTAGAACTTTAACAATGCTCTTTACATTGGCGGTGGCGCCAGTGAGTTGTCGTGGCTACCAGAGGTGCCGAACCGCTGCAGCAGTGGACGGGTTCACTCTGCACTACTTGAACAAGTAGAACCAACCTTAGAAACTTTACCATTTAATAAAAAGTCCAAAAGATTCAACCATGAGATCGCTCGCAAAACAACAGATGTGTCCACTATGTGATTTTAGCGACAACAAATTGTGACTTGTAGCCTGGTTGATTGATTGATTGGTGTACCTACTTGGGCGTTAACAAGAAGCTGGATCATCTGAGGCTGCGTTTGATGCGCATGGTACAAATTGACTCTCAAGATACCTGCCTGAAATTATGAGACCTTTTTCTTACTCATTTCTCGAGCCATGGACTGACCCGGCATGGTTTGATGCACCAGGGAAAACCAATGACTTGGAGGCAGCCAGGAGATGGCTGGGCAGCCAAGCAAATTGTTAGCCGAGACGGATTCATGCGTGAGTGAATCTTTTCCACGTAATACGTTG
The DNA here is from genome assembly GCA_001879505.1 of Calonectria pseudoreteaudii. Classification (NCBI taxonomy): domain Eukaryota; kingdom Fungi; phylum Ascomycota; class Sordariomycetes; order Hypocreales; family Nectriaceae; genus Calonectria; species Calonectria pseudoreteaudii. Next base: position 315,919 of record KV875262.1, on the reverse strand, counting down.
GACCGGAACACTTCAATCGATCCGGCTTGGCGCGGCAGAGCACAAATAAGTGACAAACTGGGCTGTTCTATGCAAATCTGTGGACTAAAGCCAAGGAACGGCTCGGCTGTAGGTGGCCATTATCAGAGATAGTATGTAATGCGCGCTGCTTAATTATTGACAGCAGATATTCATGACGGCATGTCTCTAATCCGTTACATACTAAGCTCAATGCTATATAATCGTGGTCTGCCTCGCCTTGCATTTTTAGATCTTGCAGAGGACTCACATCTGGCACATACTCCGTTTACAGAAGGTGGACAGTTTTATCCTGCCGCAGAACTGCCACGTTGAGATTCTAACGGGACGTTGCATATCTCGTGTTACAGCCATTTCTCCGTGAGCCCGATTCGCTGCACGCGGCGTCGCATTGAATGGGCCATGGGGGGCCGTTTGCTCTCCCTTGCGTCAACTTAGACGAACAGTGCCATGCAGGACAGAACGGCTGGGCAAACTTGGGCGGGCAACAGCATCGGCGAATTCCGCTCCGAATACAAACATATTTCCGGTATGCCGCCCGCCTATCGAGACAAACAACTGTCATTCACATGACGGTTCATAGCGGGCCCGTGAAGCATCGCTTACTTTGTGCAACCACACTCCCGGTGCCAACGGTCGTATGTGACGCCAAGGGTTTGCTAGGCTGCTCGTTCCAACCACCATACAACCTTTGCCACTTTTGTTCCTGGTGCGACTTTTATCTGGACCCCCAGGAGATTTCATGCCGTCATGAGCTCATAACCAAACTGTAGAGCGCAGGTCTCCACCTTCTCTGACGGGACACGTAATGTGTCGTGTGCTCCCGTCGTCTGAGTAGCAACATTTACAATATTATCAAACCATGAAGGCCACCAATCTATATGACGTCTCCAAGCAAACAAGTGAGTCTGAGGCATCCCCTAGCTTTTGAGGCACAGGAGGATCGGCCACGCTATATATTCCAGTCTTTTCCACTATCAGCTCTGCACTCACTTTCCATCTCAGACAACAACACATCTATATATGCCCATGTTTAGCTCGGGTCGGCTCTCCCAAAGTTTGGGCTGGGTAAAGTCTCTCCTCTTGGTTCCCTTCACTTCCTCTTCGATAATTCCTGCTAACCATGACCACCTGTAGGAGCAACTCAGCCCCAACTCTTCTGGGTTGAGCCAAGCCTGAAACTTAGAGTTTGGTAATGTCTCTCCCTAGACTCCCCAATTTCATTTTGCCATGCTTTTAACTAACTGTAACTACTCATAGGCACTACTCAGCCGCACATCCTTTGTGGCTGAGGCATCTGCTGACCCTCGAACCACCCAGCGGACACGACGTGGTACATCACTTGGCATTTGTGGACAATGATGCAACGCAAGAGTGCCAATCTTGTTTCTATTGAGCCTGTAGTGGTCATTACCTTCATTCCTAGAAGTTTTAAGATTTCCTCGAGGGACTAAATGCTGCTTCGAGGCTTCTTCTCATCTCATATTGCCGAATGGACTGGGCTTGTCCTACCGTCTGTCACTTCCCACTACACCTAGCCTAGTCAATCATACCAGCTACCTGCGGAACATGCTGAAGCAGGTTTATAGCTGCAAAATACTGACAAGTACTTCGATTAGAGCCATTCTCACAATTCTTTGGCACGGAATGACAGACACAGTCACGACCTACGTTTCTTACCTCCTATTCTCAACTGACAAAGTGTACACCAATGGATCATTTACTCGACCAATCAAGAACTATTTTCCCTTCGGACATGAGGTTGCTTACTTAAACTCTCTTTTCGGTATGTCGGCTGAAAAGTACTATTAGTAAGTATTTAAATCTGACTTCAAATAAAAAAACAAGCTGGAGGCTCAACCGGGTGATCCAGGAACCACGCCACACAGGTGGCATGCTATTAGACTTATACAACAGAGTTGGCCATTAAAATCTTGTCTCAATCAATAAGTATACAGGGAGCTGAGGAGTGGCACCCATCGACAAAAAGCCAAAGGGTAAAGCCCCACATATATACGACCCGAAAGGTATTGGAGACCAGTCCGAGATGCTAAAAAGAGCCCATTGAATACTAGAGCAACAGATTCGGCCGAGCAAGTGGCAAAGAATGCGATAACAGCCTGGCTGAAATTCACACGCCGGGCATGGGGTACGACAGCGGGTCTACAACACGCTCTGTGGGTATTCGAACGGAAATTATTCCAGGTAAGCTTCATTTGAGATGCACCCTTTTTGCTCTCTTTTCCTGGAGAGTCTGTTTTATATGTTCTGACCTGTTTTTTGTCGACAGGCAATGCTCGCCCACATGATACACCCGTCGCCAAAATCAACACCTCGTATCAACTTTCTTGAATACTGGCCGTGGGGTGTCTTGCCTTGAGGGCAATATTGTATTGTGCACTATTTGAAGCCAGGACTGATTCAGCATGGTTGGAATGGTTCGGGATCTAGGCGCAGGTCAGTGCAACACAACCTACGATTGGTCAGCAAAACTGTCCCCCCTCTGCGCCCATCCAGTGCCGCCTGATGTTCGATCATACCTTGCGGGCATAGCCTGCAGTTGATCAGTAAGCATAGTTGGAGGATAGCTTAAGCTGCTTTGAAGGGAGCATTGTGTGACTGACTGTTGAATAGACTGACGGAGAGTTGAACATCTTGCGGTTTGAAATCTTCAAAAAGCTGGAGGGCCTCGATCAAACCGTATCGACCATAGAAAGCGGCTCCGAAACTCTGTTGTGATTTGTCTGACTGCCAAGGCTTTGGTAAGTTTGATGGGTTATGCGTTCCGATGAACTTTTTGCTGACATGGTGGAGAATAGCCTGCTCTGCCATCCGCCCTCCTTCCTCCTTGGTCCAGGTACAATGATGCGGGAGGACTACTACATTGTGCCGCGGTACAAATATCGAGACTAAAGATGAACTATCTCACGAGGTATCTCGCTCTCGGACTTGACAGCTACATCCCCCATTCAATCTTGGGGAATAAATATGCCGCAGTTTTGTTCCAAACCTCACACGAAGGCCAGATACAACTAGGTCACAAACCTTTCTGCAAATCGGATGACTCCAGCCCCGCTCTGATAGGAAGCAAAGCTCTGATTGCAGCGGATAAACAAGAAATGAGAAAGAAAATTGTTCTGATTCAAGAACTACTTGTGGAGGATTGCATTACAGTCATTCTAACTGGGAAATGATTTCTTTGTATAAACGCATGTAGGTCAATGCCCGAGTGGTCTATCCTCTGCTTTTGACCTCATATTTCACAACAAGCTAGAGCAGGACATCGGAAGCTACTCTCGAGGCTCCAAGCGAGTGGGTTAGATCTGCCGCGCACCAGAAGTCGTGCCACCGGTGCGGAATGTGCTACAAGAGCGAATTCAACTACGTGACCAAGTGCCGTCACTAGTTCTGCCTGCAGTATATCCCGGAGTAGTAATGCACGAAACACTCCTTCCACTCCACTAACAGTCCCTGCCCCTGTACCGAAGCCTAATGGGAACGGTTACTCGAAAATTCACAAGTGAGATTTAAAGACTTCGGCTCGTGCTTGGCGCGGGAACAAATACACCCACACGAGCCTGCCTCGAAGACTAGTTTTGAGCAATTCCTCACGTACAGAGCAATTTAGCCTAAGCAGGGATAGGCTCGCTAGTTTGGTGAACAGGGATGGTTTTGAAGGACTGATAAGCTTGGGCTCTAAGGATCACTGACTTGAACTTGCCTCCTCCACTATTGAGAGCTGGCAGTTGTCGGAGCTGAGTGGTTTACTGAAGAGGACTTTGGGGTCGTGGGGCATGACGCGCGAAACTGCTAGCCCCTTGAAAATCATCTTTCTCCTTCCTTTGCTTTGCCTTTTCACAGCACACATTTCAGCAACTTCACCTGATCAAGTTGCGGCGCCTGCCTATTTTACGCGGTTCCCACCCACGGACTGATTAGCCTCATTTTTCAGCTTGGCTCCCTCAGCATCCGACCGACAAATATTGTCCTGTTGTTCTTCGCTGCGGCCTCTAGCCCTGGTAAAGGCTATTGTCTCGGCTTCCTCGACGTCGAGACAACCTATATCGCAGGTCGGATGAAAGGTGAGGGAGGGGATATGTCCTTCCTTGCACCTTTTGAAGAACTGCATGAGCAACCAGACGGCCAGTTCATCCAGGACCAACCTGAAACTATCCAGCCTCTTTCTGACTGGACGCACCTCGAGGCTGTGAAAGCGTGATTGCGAGGGTTACGCGCATGTTGTGCGCAACGAATCTGCTTTTCAAAGCGCGAAGAGGACTAGTGAGAGGTATCGGCGCAGCTGGCTTAACCCAAGTACTCGGGGATTTTTCACATGGAAGGTGAAGTGTGACGCAGTACGCTCGCCGGCTCGACCTCATTTCGCCTATCTCATGTCGCTCAAAACACGATACTGCATCTGGCTGAGGAGTAGCCCTCAGTGATTCGTTTATCCGATTGCAATGTGACACAACACAAGATCCTCAGGGAGACCATGCACACTACAATCTCGGAGCTATTCGAAAAGCTCATGTCGCCAGTGGACGCAGGCCTGCCCGAGTACCTGCAGGGTGGGATCCTTAGGCCTGGGTCGAAGATGATGATAAATGGTGCCATTTATGGAAGAGTAGCGCTATTGTCAACAGACCCAAACAATATAAAGCTCACCACACCCAGAATGAGGCTTATCCAGCGCCTGAAGGACATGAGGTCCGGCTGCCGCACCGGCAGCGGGGACCCCTGCCTGGGCCTGGACAAGCTGCTACCTGGGATAAAAAACCCCAATACAAAGTCAGTATAGATACGATTAAATGCCTATCCGAGGGCAGAATACGCCAACTCACTTTTACCAGTAACAGCCAACACCGCGGACACGACCCAAGTTGATGTGATGAACACAGCACGAGGCCATACCCCCTCAAAACCGCAGATGATGTGCTTTTGGGATTGCTGTCTTTGATCATCATGATAGATGTCAGCCCTAGCGAGGGAGGCGTCAAGGTGCACGCTAGTTTTGCCCAAGCTGAGACATGGGTACGTAGGGAAATAGACTTTTCTCATCTTCATGTGCTGCACACTGCCTCAAGGAGCAGCCAATAACGGACACGGTGCTACACATCTCGTTGATTCAGCTGCAGGGAAACCATTAAAGGAATGCATACTTTTCCCTCTAAATCATTCAATATAAATAACAATTTTCGTCCATCACATTACCCTATGTGATCTCTGCGTCGTGCCCCTTTCTGACCTGCAATTTGCGAGTAATCCTTCTCCGCCATGTCTTGCCTACGATGGGAGTCCAGACTAGTGGATGTGCCAGAATTCTCGCGTCTCTACCATCCAAAAGCATGTCTCGTAGGACACATCACCCAAGCACAACGCGCTACCAATGCGAAGAGCAAGACACCATTATCAACGAGAAAAAGGTGTACGGCGTGGTGTAAAGCGCTCTGGACTACGATAAAACCTGCGGAACCGGTAACATCTGCTGCACCTTCACTTGTAACTGTTGCTTCTGTCAAACCTGGCACCATCTTGTCAACCACCCAATTTAGTGAGTCCGCAAAGGAATCGTGTCCCTGGTGCGATATATTTTGGACTGGTTTTAAGCGAGCCTGTGGAATTGTGATTTCTAGAAACGATGACTTCATATTCCGGCGATATGATGGAGAGAGCCTTTTTGAGCCGTGGTATTCTGTGGGATCAGGAGCGAAGACTTTCAAAATCGACATCTATACCATTCGTAGGCTAACTTTCGCACACGAATTTCGGTAACCGCGTGCTCGAAATGACTTTCCAGAGTATCCTGCTCCTATGTGGTCCTGGGTATCACTTGAAACTTAAATAGAATATGATAATGAAATCAATTTGGCAGATTTCGGCCTAGTTGACCCAGAACTTGCTGAATTGATCAAGGTACACTGCGATACTCTTTCTGCTGGAAACCCAAAAGGGCAATTAACACCTGCGACGTGTGTCATTCTGAACAGCAAATTATATCAAGTCGTGTATCAGCAAATTAAAGTACCGGACCCGCCTCCGGATGACTACCAATCAAGGCTCTATCGAAACCAATTTGCGATTGGGTTCCCCGATCAAGATTTTGGGCCCATATCGGGGGACCGTTGTGGCGCCCCCCCAATGGATCGTCTCGTTAGTGGGCAGACAGATCCTTTATTGTCTCCAGATTGCATCCGGGATGAGTAAAGCGAAACCTGAGAAAATAAGACATGTTTATGGCCCAGTGTTGCGCAAGAGAAAAGACAAGCCTGATACTTTTGAGCGGGTTGGTATGTTCCACCAGGCTTACGAGGTTGGGAAAGACTTTAAGTTCTTTGACGGTGTGGAAGAAAGTGCTCGTGTAAAGATATTTTTAGCATGGAGATCTGTCGTCGGCCGCAAACATATGAAGTTTTGGGCTATTCTCATAGGAATTTGATCTTGAGATGAATGTTTTTCTGGGGAAAGGAGTGATAACAGTTAGGTTATAGAAAGGATGCAACTGGGCAGCGTGTTCATGATGAGGGGTGGATGCCGGGAATATCAACGGATTCAGCGTTCGTTAAAGCAGCCGGAGTTATGTAGTATTGCTATTCGACGATACGGGGTTTGATGATTGTCTTTTAACGGTAGTGGTGAAACAAGACATCAAGCTCGTATGGATTTTGTAACCTTTTCCGTTTTGAAATCTAGCTGTCTGTCATGACTCTCTATTGGGCGTGATGGTGAATGCGCCAAAGCGATTCCCTTCATGGTATGGTGGCGACAAAAATGAACTTGGCCCTTACAGAAGAAATACGAGCTCGCAACCGGTAAACTCCGTAGTTGGCCAGTGGGGGGAGCTTCCGGTCCCTAGATGGCGCTAAGTCGCAAGATTTGAAGAGTGGAACATGCTGCAATTTCCGGGTGCCCTGTCTCATCGATTGGTTCTTGGAGCGGGCGGGCCACAACCCTGGCAGGTCGTCGCTGAAAGACGGAGCAACAAGCCCCTCCATTTAATCAGTTCCTTTTTCCAGACAGTCCTACTTGAGATCATTTACGTTTACCAGGCATCCAGCTCCAGAATTACGTCTTAAGCTTCTGCCAACTGCTCACAAACAACATCGATGCACCATTCCATCGGCTACGCGGCATGGATACCGACCAAACGATTCGACCAGGTCAAGAATGGATAAAACCGCCAGGGTCCCCTTTGGCAAGGAATGAGGGGAGATGGAACTCGGTGAAAAGAATAGGGCGATTGATAGCCCTTGCTCTTGCCGTGGTAGCTGTTTGCGAAATGGTTGTTCTGTCCTCCATGTCGGCGAGTCTGTTGTCACCTCTGGGCCTTGCAGTGGTACGTTACCAATCCTCACAAAATATGCTGATGAGAAAACACTAATGTCAAAGAATGTAGGCAGCGAGCTGTATTTTATGGGATATTGCCCAGATCATTATGACGATGAGGACGAAGGGGTTGTCGAAGGGAACCAAAATTCTCACCCATGCAGGTGCGGATGCGCTACTTTGCACTGGGGCGATCGCAACTACGGGATTGCAGATCGCCTATACAGTTAATTTATCAAAAACCACCAACTCAACAAACTCGAATAACCAAAAGTATAAGATACTTCAGATTCTATGTGGAATCCTCGTTCTTTTGGCGTAAGTTAGGCACAAGAGAGTGAATCCGAGTGCAGTGCCGAGGCTAACACTAAAGGCCTAGATTAATCCATCTGGCTCTTTCGATACGTGCTTGCATCGAAGTTCAGAGACACAAAGAAAGTGTACGCATCCAGGAATACATCTTTGCGTTGTCTCGTCGCTCACCACCACATTACCCATCATCTCTGCACGAACAACCTTCACAGTCATTTCTCAGCTTGAGCTCCGAGCTTGATGTAGCTATGAACAATTCACAGGAAAATCCCAATACATCCCGTCATGACCTGTCACCAATCTACGAAGCACAGGCAGAGAGTGTGATTGCTGAACTTCCTGATTCGGGACCCGTGGAATTACCTGCTCATGCACACCCCTGACCCACTCTGGCAAAGCAAGCTACTCAATCCTTGGTCAGCATTACATCCGACTGACTCGTGTGTTGCTACGCTTTGTCTTTTGTCAAACTTTCAATAATTATAGACATTTGTTCACATGGAGGCGGCCTCATTTATCGGACAAACCCCTGAGAAAACGCATATCGAGATGGAGAGGTGGATGATAAGATGGAAATAAGAACCCACCGAGGAATTTAATTATAGAATAAAACCATATAACAATCGACGACCTTTTTGGGCTGTTTCTGTACGCGACAATGATTGATGCCCAAGTCAAACCAAGATGAATCAAAATTTCACAGTTGAAGATTATGCCAGTCTCACGATAACGCGGTGATTAGAGAAATGGATTGGAAACATGTCAGAATCTTGTTTATCTTTCGTAAATGTTTTTCATCTTCCCGTATCACATCCCGACGCGCGGCTGACTTCCGAAGATGAACTATAAGGAAGCTGTGAGGTGGAGTGGGCCTGTGACGGATGGGAATACGACAGTATTAAGTAGGTCATGGTTTGAATCCACAAATACGCGTATTATACACTTGGTGAATTTTTGTCATGAGTGCCGACAAGATGGCAAAGGCACACAACCATAATGGGCCTGCCCATGCGCCCCCCCTGCATTTCGCTTATGCCATGGGATACGTAAAAGGCCCGAAAAATTTGAGTTAGGCACGCCAGCTGAGCTGTGTTGGGGATCGGAGGAACGATCATCTTAACGCTAAATCGAGGTGCTTACCGGACGTTTTCTATCCCCCTTCAACTGCTTCATTAATGGGTCGACAGCCAAAGGCGGTATCTACTATGGAGAAACTTAATCGCACCATGTGAACTTTCAATACCAGACCCTGTCTTCATCGACAGACTAGCCGTGGTACCGTGCAATATGCTCAACGCAGTTAGTAGCAAATTTCTCACTCAATCCCGACGAGATGCGCCCAATTATTTTGCGCCCATTTTGCGAAAGACTGGGTTCTTTCCCACTGCAATTTAGCCATTCCCCGAGGTTTAAAACCACATGCTCACTCACTTGCCCTTCCTCGTCTCATTTTATTTCTATCCAAGTTAGAAATAACCACAAATGTCAACAATCGAGAGGATCGAAATGACCATATCCCACCAGACGGAGAACAGTCCCTCTCTCGATCCCCAGAAAGGAGAGCCGGGGCAGACTAAAGCATTTTCTGATAACATCACCCAAAACTCCAGTTCTAAACCAGTCAGCGACTTGGAAAAACAGCAGCATGGTGAAGAGACGAACGATTCAAATGTTGTTGATTGGAGTGGTCCTTCTGATCCAGAAAATCCCATGAATTGGTCACAAACTAAAACGTGGATGAATATCACAATCCTGTCATTGCTTTGTGTGGTAACGTTAGTCTGTGACTTGACTCCTTTCGCAGTGTTTGGGCTCGAAATTTGGATTTTCTCTAAGCTTATTTCAGTCCTCTAGGCTCATCCATGTTCGCACCTAGCATTCCAAGCATCATGAACGAGTTCCATGATGACTCCTCAATCACAGCAACACTTCTACTTTCCATTTATGTTCTCGGATTTGCCTTTGGTCCTTTACTGGTGGCCCCGATAAGCGAATTATACGGTCGTCGGTACCTATACATCTACGCAAATATTATGTTTGCCATATTTACTGCCGGTGCCGCGTTGAGTAACAGTGTTAGAATGCTCCTTGTGTTCCGTCTGCTGATGGGCCTCTCTGGTGTTGTGCCGCTCACCATCGGAAGTGGAAGCATTGCCGATATGATGCCTACAGAAATGCGTGGCAGGGCGGTATCTATGTGGGCCTTGAGTCCTCTGCTTGGTCCCTGCATCGGCCCAGTTGCGGGCGGCTACCTCTCACGAGCCGCTGGATGGAGATGGGTGTTTTGGCTGATTGCCATTCTCGTGAGCGCATCTGAAAATACAAATTTTTATTAAAGCTAACAAAACGCTTAGTCTGGCATATTCATACCAGTGTCATTTTTATTCCTGCGTGAAACGTTTGCTCCTATTCTCCTCGAACAACGAGCCCGTCGCCTTCGTAAATCCACTGGAAATCAAGGATCACGTAGTAGATTTCAAAGGCAGGGCACTTTGTTAAACCAAGTCAAGACGGCTGGGGTTCGCCCAATGAAGCTTTTGTTGACTTCTCCGATTGTAACTCTCAGCGCATTCTATATTGCTGTGTCCTATGGCATATTATATTTGCTCATTGCTACATTGACGTATGTATTCACAGAAAAATATGGGTTTGATCAAGGCTCAAGCGGCTTGGCTTTTCTTCCTGCGGGAATTGGCATGGTCTTGGGCGCGGTGAGCTTTGGGCAGCTCACGGACTTGATGGTGAAGCGAGCTCAAAAGCGAGGTTTGGAACATATCCCAGAAAATCGCCCGAATCCGGCCCTTACCGTTCCTTGTGGATTTGCAATGCCAGTGGGGCTCTTTATCTACGGCTGGACAATAGAGATACACGCGCACTGGATTGTACCAATGATAGGGGTGCTAATCATGTGCGTAGGTCTTATGGGCATCATGGTAAGTCTGGACCCGGCTGTACCAACAATCCACTCGCTAATATGCATGAAGACCTGCGTGCAAAACTATTTGATCGACGTATATCCACATTACGCCGCTTCTGTCACTGCAGCATTAGCAATTTTTAGGTCTGTCTTAGCTGCACTACTTCCCCTTGCTGGTCTCAAAATGTACGATGCCTTGGGTATTGGCTGGGGCAACTCCTTACTAGGATTTATTGCCCTTGGACTGGTTCCCATCATGGTGGGGTTCTACATCTTTGGTGCCAGAATCAGAGCAAAGTTTAATCCAAACTTGTAAATGTTGCATTTATAATATCTTCGCTTCTATTGATGATGTTTTTGTTTCTTCTTGCCCAAGGGAGTGCGGCAGCTATTTTGAAAGGGCTTGAAAAAAACCTTAGCCAACTGCCACCGTATGTAAATACCACCCCGAATCGCTTCTTACCGTAGTCTTCTTATATTTTGACATGATGAGGCGCCCACTTGCTACTGCCAACTACTTACTTGGTTTCGACAGCCCTTCGGGCCATGAAAACCAGAGCTTCCATCGGGGTCCAAGGATTGTAGCTATGGCATGTAGTAGATGTGGCCCGGTATCTCCAATCTGCCAAAGATTTGTACCGAAATGAAGTAACATAGCATACCGACCCAATGTTGCGATTGCCTCGGGCATTTGACGCTCTAGCAAATTGAGAAATTCCTCGGGAACTAGAATAGACCACATGAATATCATGCGTATACCGTGATCCGCCCTCGACGGATCTTTCAGGTCGTCTAAGCCCGTCTCCACTAAATGGAGTGCCCTCTCACATGAAACCTTCTCCTCAGAATTGAGATTTGAAGATTTTGACACCAAAACCTGAAGATTCTCACTAAGCTGGATTGGATTGTCATACGTACCTGCTCCGAGCCCTCGTCTCATCAGCGGACCAAGTTCAGATTCCAAGAGTGCGGCCCAGCCTTGTTCAGCGGCAATCGTTCTGACACCTCGGTGGATTCGTATACCCTGCACCAAATGATCCAAGAATCTTGAAAAATCAGCTCTATCGCCCCTCAAAGACTTTGCTAATATGTGCCGGCCAAGGATGGAGGAGAACAACAGCCGTGCAGCACGATCATCTCCACTGGCTGGACTGCTTGGAAGGTTGAAAATCTCAATCGCCTTTGTTTGCAACTCAATCGATTCGCTCAAATAACTCGCTGATTCGTCGGGGCGGGTTACTGCTAGGTGATATGCAGAGATAGCCAAGATCTCATGCATCAGAAATGGGGCGGTAAGTGCGATATCCAGAACCAACTTGGTTGCATGTTCTCGGATACTTTCGTCGAATTCGGGAACGTAGATATCAAAGGTAAAATGAAGGAGGAGTTTCAAGTGTGGCATGTAGATCGTACCCTCAGTCTTCTTCGGAGAACCATCGGCTTGTTGGTGGACCCAAGATGTCCCAGGTTGTCTGGATCTATCGCTAGAGGTACCCTTGACCATGCCCAATGCCAATGGGAGATCTGAGCCAGTTTTGGGGGTTACCCGTACCCTTGTGCACTTCTCGCCACCATAGTACGAGCAAATGAGCTCGGCTTTGTTACAATTGATGCAACCTGGCTGTTGTTCATCACACTGAAATCGAGCAGATCTAGCGGTCAGCAACAATGAACCCAAGGACAAAGTGACTACTTTGTTGAGTTACGCGGATATGACGTCGCTTACATTCAAAGCACCCCGTTCTGGACTTCTTGTGCTGACGACGTATCATGGCCACTCAAGATGAAAACGAGAAATTATCACTAAAAACCCTGCAGGGAGTGTATCTGAGGAAACAATGGAAATGTTGGCAGATGTGCAGCTGTGGACGAGTTTGAAAACCCGACGGACGGAGTTAGTTAGACCTTCTCAATTAACGGGGTTATTTTGGGCCGCCCGTCATTCATGACCATGTCCAACACACTAGTAGGAAAGTTCCCGACCAAGGTGGATTTCGTTCGTCATTAGCATTGGCTGAGAAGTCAAACCACACTAATTTAAAGTGGAGATACGCGTATCATCCTTGACTAGAAACGAACTTGTCGGACTAAGCTTTGTGGATCCTTTCAGTCGTCGGTGCATGGGCAGGGTTACCAGCCTCACACCCCATACAATAACGATAATTGCATTCGTGATAAGAACGAACTTCCGTGGTGGGCACAATCGAAAGTGCAGCTTGTGCAATCCTCACAGGGATACCCAGTAGTTCGTAGCTGCAACCTTGATTTTCAAGGACCAGGCACAATTGTACAGTGGCAGCTGGGATCAGCGTTCATCAATTGAACAATGAGACCGTTTCAGCATGCGCCAAAATGGTTCTTACATGGCGGCGTATAGCAGTAAAATTATGTTAGCTTGCAGCTGGGAACACCAAGGCCAACTCACCCGGGTTTGGCATTGAGCAATCTATGTTATCTTCACCGCTTTTGAGCCATGGTAGGCCAACCTTGTAAAGTCAATTCAACTGTAAAGTCTTCTCAATCATCATAGTCTATCTAAAACTAAGGAGGGCAGGGACGAAGATAGCCTTTATTTCTTTCGATTAGGGTGGCAGCGAGCTATTCCAAACGGTTCCAATTGGTTTCACAATCTGTTTTAAATAGTGTACTGAATGTTAGAAGCCTCAGGTTTGCTACTCCGGCAAGATAATACGTGGAACGTATACAAAGGAGGGCGTTGATAATGCCCCTGGGTATGATACTGATAATTAATGCAGTACTGAATAGATGATTGACAGTGCCATTAAGCTATATTTCGATATTGATTCCTAGTGTCAACCTTCCCCTGGTACCAGCATAAACTCGTGAGGAACCTGAGAATGTACTCAATGTTCACGACGACAGCAAATTACATATATCGCCTAATCTTTCTGGAGATTTTTTATTTTATGCTCAAGTTATCGCCCATTAGTATTCACCGTAATTTTATCGCAAGTGTGTTGGGCGCCAGGGAAAAATGATCTCAGCAAGAAATAGGTGTAGGGTAGGCTGCATGACCAGTTGGCCTCAATACATGTTTCACCCGATTTTGAAGACTCTTTCTTCTAAGGGGCCTTTAGATCTGAGGGACTTTATAGCGTTTATGGTATTTTATTTGAACTAGTTGTTGCGGGGCATTGTTTGATTTTGTTCCATTTTTGGGATTTTAGCTACAATCCCGAAAGCCTCACATGTGGCTTGGTGTAGTTATTCTGTGACAAATCTCTTCCCTATCTCACCAGTGCCTGGGGTGGATTAGCCTTCAGTGACTATGGGCAGAGGAAGAAGAGCTATATCGGCCATACTCCCCGTGCAGTACCTAAATTTCCCGTTGATCACGATAAAGTATTTCTATCCAGTGGAATAGCTTCTAAGTGGGCGAATGAGAAAAAGATGAACCCCATGAAACTTAGGATTAAGAATGCAGTTCTTTACTTCGCCACAATAAACTTGATCCTAGTGATCATATTTGCTACTTTACAATTTCCACATATTCTGTCATCTCGGCTCTATTTCCCCTTCCTCTCCCCTCTTCAGACTTCGTTGCTTTCTCGAGGCGTATTTCACAGTGCATGAAGCTGGATTTTGACTATTTTAATGCTTAATGCGATACAGAGGCAGCCCTTGCACCTTGCGCCGAGAGTCTCTCGAGTTATTTCATAAAACGGATAATCTCGCTGACTTAGGTAGGTCTCTAGAACTGAAACCAACCTGGAATTGAAATTGTCCGGCGGGAATGCGCCATGTTTGAGCCAAATTGTCCCAGTTGCCTATATCTCTTCGCGCCAAGCCGAGAACCACTTCTTGGGTTTCACCAGCAGCAAGATAAACCTTGGAGAAGCCACGGAGAACACGGACAGGAGTATTGGCGGGGGATGACACTTCCGGAAAGGAGACATACAATTGCACAACAGTGGCACCACCTTTATCTCCAGTGTTGGTGACTTGCACTGACACGTTGAAAATGGTTGAGTACAAGTCACCTAATGGGTCTGATTGGTTAATGGCAGCAGTAGAATTCGGTGAAGCCTCCATTAGTGACGCTACCACCGGATCGGAGACCAGTTCGAAAGTAGTGTAACTGAGTCCAAACCCAAACTCGTATAGTGGCTTTATATCAAAGGCATCAAAGTGTCGATAGTCAATCAGTAACCCTTCAGTGAAATTGGATTGCCAAGCGCCCGGAGATGTGACTTCAGAGCTTGTGAGATTTGTGATAGTAATGTTATAATCCGCCCCATCGGCGGGTATGGTATACGGCAGCTTGCCAGAAGGATTGACATCTCCCCAGAGGATGTCAGCGATGGAGCTACCTGTCTCTTGGCCGGGTAGATGAGCAGCAATGATTGCTCGGACATTTGGATGGTTTGCCCAAGGCATAGTGTTGATCCCAACCGAATGCGTTACCACCACTGTGTTGTTGCATTTCTCTGCTACTTGGGTAACGACCGATGTCGAATTCCAATCCGCCTCAAAAGATACTCGATCAAACCCCTCTGCAGCAAAGGTCTTCAAAAAGACAATGCATACGTCGGGAACCGGGTACAGACTGTGAAAGTCCCCAACTGCAAGACGATTATTGTTCAGCACGTATTGGACACGAGCACCATATTCCTTGGCGCGGGCTTTGATGGCATCCAATGGTGTGACCACATATGTGTGACGGACACTACTCGAGCCTCCACCGATATCTAGCGTGCCATATTCGAATCCAACGTTCGTCGCAGGAGGATCTTGGTAAACGAGACCATCTGTCAAGTCTCCTGCATCGTTACCAAAGACGCCAATGTTCAAAGGAGACACTAGAGGTAGGGTGCCGTTGATGTTCTTGAGCAAGACAGATCCGGCAGCCCCGATTTCACGGATGAGGGTCGCGTGGTCCCCTCTCACGTCGCGTGCGGGTGGGTTAGTGGCGAGGCTTCCAATGTTTTGCTGGTACTGAGCTGCGATGACAGATAGAGTGGAGGGGTCAAGGCTTGGAAAGTCGTCATCTTGACCCAAAAGGTAGAACTGGGTCAAAATTCGACGGACCATCTCATCAATTCTATCAGTCGATACAGTCCCATCCTCAATAGCTTGAATGACGTGGTCTCCAAACCAAGAGACGCCTTGTCCAGGCACTGTAGTCCCTGGCATCTCCATGTCGAGACCAGCGTTCATAGAGTCGGCGGTTGAGTGTGTGCCATACCAGTCAGAGACGGTATAGCCTTTGAAGCCCAGCTCATTTCTCAAGATACCGGTCAATAGCTTTGAGTTTTCACAGCTGTATGTTTGGTTGAATCGGTTATAGCTGCACATAACTGCTGCTGTCTTGGCATTCACCGCGTCCATAAAAGGCCAGAGGTACAGTTCGTGAAGTGTCCGATCGTCCATGTTTATAGACACGGCGTCAATATTGGATCCGTCAGCAAGCGTCAAATTTGTTCTCTGCGTTTCTTGCTCGTTGCCAATGTAGTGCTTTGAAATGGCTTGCACGCCTGTGCTCTGCAATCCACGAATGGACTGGCCCACGGAAACACCTGTGAGATAAGGGTCTGGCGAGAATCCTTCCCAATTACGACCACCTAGCGGATTACGACCCAGAGGACCTGCCACAGGACTGCAATTCTGGTTAAAAACAACCTGGTCTCGTGTGTGGTATCATGAAAACGAATAAACTCACCCCAAACAGGCATGCATGCCTTTCCCACGGAACTCTTCGCCGAGGGCGACGGCGCGCTTGTACATCAAGTCTTTATCCCACGTTGCTGCCACCGTCAGGTCTGCCGGGAATACACTGGTCAAATCAGCGCGGTTGACCCCTGAAGAGCCATCAGAGTAACAGATGCCTGAGAAGTTGAGTCGTGGAATGGAAGCGATGCTGCCGATGCAACCGAGTCCTGTCAATGGGTTGGCACCCGTGACAATGGCGGCCTTCTCAGCTATTGTGAGCGCGGAGAGAAGAGTATTGGCCTTCTCCACAGCAGTATCCCAGGCATCAAGAGTGGTGTCTACCATTCTTATTAACTTTAATTCCAATGAGATATTGGCACGAGTAGGCAACATACCATTCGATGGGAAGCTGGAAAGAGCAAGACCCGTGGAGAATAGCGAAAAGAGTAACTTGTAATACATCTTGTTTTAACCTGAGGATGCTCCTGAGACTTCTGTCTAATTGATGGGATTTTGTGCGAAGAGAAGGATATATATTCGCCCTTGAGCATACATCTGCTCACAGCCGCACTAATGGAAGTCTTGAAGTCGGCCCTTTTACTTCGTATCCCGAGGATTCATTTCAAAGCTTCAGCAAAGCTCGGGATATTCTAGACCGTTACTATTTCGAGACCTTTGACGTATTGCTTGATAATGTGCTAGATGCGCGGAACGTGAAACTTGGTCCCACATGTATTAGTCTATCACGAGAAATTGCCCCCAAAATTCCAGTCATTCGGTCCGAGATTCAGGGCATCTTCGAATTCAATGCTCTTACTATTTCGAGTCAACTTAGTCTAAGAATATGCATACCGCTGGTTTCTAGCCTCTCCGATCTAATCTGGGACCAGGATGAGTTTGGATGAGGTGCGTATACCGATAAATGTGGAACTTTACGACGTCCGCCCGAAGTACCGCCGCAAGCATCTTCCCGGTGGCCCTGTCCCTCCGGGGTAAGATAGATCAGTATGGAACTACTATCTACAAGGAAAAAAATCAATTACTGAACTTCAAACAAGCTCTGCGTAGCCGTATAATGTGGAGATATCGCATCCGAGACGCCCGACGTCAATCTTTGAACCAAAGACCAAGTGTAACTCTTGGCTTGTACGATCTAATCGCCAGGATCAATTCTGTTACCAGTAACAGCTATAAAAATCTTGGTTCTTCCTTCTTCTACTTGGCTGGCCTTCACATCTTGGCAAACAATTGATAATATTCACCATCATCAGAAGCATCGTTCTGTCTTTATCTCTCTTTTTTCGGCGTGATGTTTTCAAGGCTTCTGTCCTCTGCCGCTGTGGCCATCACCCTCGTCACTAGTTGTGCTGCAGGCGAAGAGTCTCTCACGCGCCTGGACTATCTTCCAAGCCTGGAAGAAGGTGCTGGCTGTGCATGTGCTCAACTTGCCAGCACGTTTGGTGACTCGCTCATGGGTACAAATTCATCCAATTATCCGGCAGAATCCATCGACTTCTATGATATTCGGGCTGTACTTGCACCGAAGTGCATCTTCAAGCCGCATAGCGCTTCGCAAGTGGCGACAGCGATGTCTATCCTCGCATCATGCGGCGCACAGTTTGCCATTCGAGGGGGAGGTAATATGAACGTAGGTGGCATCATCAAACACATTTGCAAAATTGCGATTATTAACAAAAGTACATTCTAGTTCCCAGGTTCTAATAACATCGATGGTGGGGTTCTGTTCGCCCTTGACAATCTCACCGACATCAAGATTAGCGCGGACAATAAGACAGTCGAGGTGAGCCCTGGAAACGAATGGGTTGACGTCTATTCAGCTCTTGCACCGTATGACTTGTACTGCATCGGAGGTCGAATGAAAACCATCGGCGTGCCCGGTCTCTCCCTGATTGGTGGATTCCACTACCTCACAAACAAATATGGGTTCGCCATGGACAACGTTCTCAGCTACGATGTTGTTCTTGGCAATGGTACACAGGTGGTTGCAAACGCTACTTCAAACTCGGATCTTTTCTGGGCTTTGAAAGGAGGTGCCAACAATTTTGGCATCGTCACCAAATTTGTCTTCAAAACACTTCCAATTCCATTGATCAGCACAACTTTGCAAGTTTTCAACGAATCTTACGTCCGTCAATTTATTCAGGCCACCGTCGATCTAACCAAAAACCAAGACCCCGAGATTGGGGCTGGGTCCGTCATCACCATCTCTTACAACACCACAACTAAACAGGTAAGTGCGGTTTTGAGAGGTGTTCAAGAAGGCACCGAGTCACCGCCATCCAGCTTTCGGAAATTTTCGGACATTTCGTCTGAATTGGTTCAAAATGTTGTCCAAAAGCCAATTGAATTCCACTCTGGACTGGATACCCCGTTCCAGATGTTCCGGTAAGCTGCTCTCCACCCATCAGCTCCATCACTTCAAAATTGTTCCCCAATCTATCATTAAGCTGAGCTGAGCTAACCATAATCGCAATAACAGTATCCAATTCGGCCACAAGACTATGAAACCAGATGCCGACCAAGTCTATCGCATTTTTGAATCATGGAAAGCTGCTGTCGAGGATATCAGTGATATCCAGGGCCTTATCCCAACACTCGTCTTAAATACCATGGCGTCGAGTGCCATGAGTGTTGCCAAGAATAACGGGGTTGGTAACGTTTGGGGCTTGGACGATAACGAGCCTCTACTAAGTGAGTGTTCTTCGCCCCTCTGTTTCCTATTTCTCCCATTTTTGCCTATTTTAGACTAACATACTGAAGTTTGGCAAACCTCTACTGGTTGGGATTTGGCAGAAAGCGACCTGCGTGTTACAAACTTTGCTCGTGGTGTACTTGATGATATGCACGCCGATAATCAAGCCAAGGGTCTGGCGTCTGAATTTATATACATGGGGGATGCGTCAGAGTTTCAAGACCCATTTTTAGGCTTCCCAAGCGAAAATGTCGAAAAGATGCAGGAGATCCGGAGTCTCTACGATCCCCTGGATGTGTTTACAAGACAGAATTGGGGAGGTTTCAAGCTTCAAAGAAAATGAGTTTAATCTGTACAACGAATTTTCGCATATCTGCATAAGATGGAGGTAATGACACAGTTATGACAGTTTGTAGCTTTCAAACCAACCGGAGATTATTTAAAAAAACAAGATTGGGATACTTCTTCGGGCTTGTTATACTACAGTGGTCTGTGGAAGTCGCGATCCATTTGTTTTTGGCATATTTACGCATCTACCTCCCGCACTGTGGTACGTTACCTCCATTACCTGACTCTTCCACTGCAGCATACCTTGCGTTTAGCTATTAAATACATCAGGAGTATCTTTCTGTATTCAGAAGATCGGAAACCCACGGTTGGCCGAGTGTTGGTTGCACCCATGGTCAACATCTTGAGCAATCAGCAAACTCACACAGTCCGTGGCCAAACTTGGAGTGTCGCAGTGGTACTAAAAATGACGCCTTAGCATACAATCAAAATCTCCACAGGTGTTGAGTTTAGCTCCCACCGACTCCACTGAGCTGAAATGGCGGTGGCTGGGTTTCGGGTTAGTGAGTCTATGATGTGGGGATTTTGTACTCTGATGTCCCGATTGAAAAAAGGTTGAATGAGTTTACCTCGCTTCCCCACTCGGCCCTTTACCACCGCATTCGGGCAAAGAGTGAAGAACCCCTTCTTCAACGTGATCCTATCTCCTAATTGAGGTCTCTAAACTACGATGAGCTCGATGCGAATCAAGACCCGACGGGGGCATATCAAATCTCGGGACGGCTGCCTTGAGTGCAAGCGACGCCATATTAAGGTGACTGCCGTTTTCTGCCCTTTGAATTTCGTGCTGACTTGCTGGAGTGTGACGAAAGACATCCGATATGCTCTCATTGCAAAATCGGACATCGTGATTGTCGTTATCCAGACCACCAGAGGAATAGTTCTGGGTGCTTGGGGGGCTCTCCAATTGCTCTGCCAAATCCCGAACCTGCTCCAAATCTGCCCGATGAACGGGTCGTGCGAGCAGCATCTGCTGTCATAGACAATGCTATTGCTATCAACATGATCCATATGGACCTATTGCACAATTTCACTTATGAAACGTTTGTCCCAGGGATAGGTGATCGTTTCTTGGATTCGACAAAATTGGTGATTGAAACAGTACTTCATACTCCTTATCTTATGCATGTGACTCTGGCTCTCTCCGCTCGCCGATTGAGTTGTGTCCGCCCTTCGTTGAGGGACCACTACATGAAACAAGCCGTTGTTCTACAAACACGCGCTATTTCATTATTTAATCGAGACAAGAGCGAGATAGACCAAACATCGAGCGTTGGGAGATTGTTCTTTTCCTCAATCCTCGGACGTCATTTGCTTTCAGATGCACTCAGTCGATGTGAATATGGGATAGATGTATTTTTGGAAACATTTGTACCATATATTCTTATTCATCGAAGTGTCAAAGGATTATTCGCGCAATCGTACCCTTTTCTGATGCAATCCAAAATCAAACATGCTTGTTCTTGGGGAAAGGCAGTTTTCGAGCTACAAGGGAAAGGGCATCATTGTGATGAAATTCTTCGGCTTTTATCATCATCGACTAAACTGGACGGAGAGGCACTAGATGCAACTCGAAAGGCAGTTCATTACTTGTAGATCGGATTTGATTTAGCTGAGGGCGGGCAGTCGCAAGGTCGTACAATCCACGCCATATTCTGGTGGGCAATTCTGATACCCGAAGATTTTGTGGGCTTGCTCAGGAATAAAAATCCAGAGGCTATTGTTGTTCTTGCTTATTACGCTGCTTTGCTGCAAACTAACAAACGGGTATGGCTGATAGGTGACGCACCTCCTCGTCTCCTTGATTCTATAGAGCAATTTAAGTCTGACTAAAAAAAAACAAGCTGGAGGCTCAACCGGGTGACCCAGGAACCAAGCCACAGAGGTGGCATACAAATAGAGTTATACAATATGGTTGGCCGTTAAATCTTGTTGCCCTGACCAAAAAAACAAATATCTTAATATTCTCTTCCAAAAACAAACTTTACTATGATTTATCAGAGATAAAGTCAGCCCTTTGCTACTTAAAATGCTTCTGCCTTGCCAAGACCGGCGGTCGGCTCCAATGCACGGCATCCATCAACCATCCAACAGCTCCATCAGTCGCCTTACTCATCCAACCCCTGTATCAACCACACCGAAATGCCTCAACGCGTCGTTATTGGCGAACCCGTGCACCCGAGCCGGGCAGCGTACGCCGAAGGCACACTCCGCCCACGAGCAACAGGCAGCTCAATCAAGGAACGTTTAGCCTATATCATTGAATGAGTGGTTGAGCAATATTAGGAAAAGGATGAAGAGGGTGATTGACAAAGCGACAGTCCAGTAATAAGAGCTTTGTTAGAGCACATTTGGGAGGCATCTTAAAAAGTAGTGAGCTAGCTCAATCAACGAATAAAATGGGCATTAATTACAACTGTGTTTTTCGTGTTACAATTAGTGGCTCTATAGAGCAATACTTGGGATATGAGTGGGCTGGTTGGCTAGAAGCACCTCGCAACTTGCTGAATGCTTATTAAATCTGAATGAAAAGAAAATCAAAACTTCCAACCAGAGATGGAGTTACTAGGGTACTGGTGCAGGGGCCTTTTATTTCCATCTAACAGGGCAATAAACTCCTCGACATTAAGGTCATGCTAGTCTCGATACATTTACATGTGTTTAACGTGATGAATGTAGATTTATTGAGTGTCCTGATATAACCAAATACAATACAAAAGACAATGGCGGTTACGAAACTTGAAACCCGAAAATCATGTATAAGCTTACCAAGCCTTTTATCAATGCTCAAATCCAACACCCAAGTATCCGCTCAAATCTCTGAAGTCACCTCTCAGAGATTGAATTCCCGCTTCCCTAACCTCGTGGACCAAATCCTTGATCTTTGGTGCCATCAATGAGGGAACAAACCCAAAGTACTCATAGGCCGACTTAGACGGCAGGCTCTTACCAAACCTTCTCATCGAAACACTAGCATCAGCGTATCGCTCCCATCCGTTTGCCGCATATGCCTCAATAACGACAGTTGGTCGCCCAGCTTCAGGCTTCAGGACAGACTTTTTGTATTCCTTGGATTGCTGCTCAAAGAGTCTCTGGCAGGGGAATGAAACCACTCTGGCCTTGATGCCATATTCTTGTGCAAGGATATCCTTCGTCTGCATGGTGTAGCCCATCTCAGATCCAACACCGATTAGGGTTACATCAAAGTCCCCCTCGGCTTCGCAAAATACATATGCACCTTTTGTTGCGCCCTCACGCGAAGAGTATTGGGGGTACTGCGTTAGGGTTTGTCGAGATAGCGAAATTATTGTTGGTGTCTCTGTTGCTTCTAATGCGGCAATAAATGCGCCAGCAACTTCTTCTGAGTCGCAGGGACGAATGTAGAGAGTGTTTGGCATAGCTCTGTACAATGCGGGTAAGGCAATCGGTTGGTGAGTCGGTCCATCCTCTCCAGTTCCGATGCTGTCGTGGGTGGCGATGTGGATCTGCTGCAGACCTTGCAGTGCTGCCATTCGAACAGCAGGAGCGGCGTACAAGTAGAACATGAAGAACGAGCTTGTGACAGGAATAAATGTTCCTTTTTTGAATGCGGCGAGGCCATTAGAAATAGCGCACATGGCGTGCTCTCGAATACCATAGTGAAGATAGCGTCCGGAATAGTTTCCATTCAGACCGCAAGCAGTTTGCAACTCAGGCTATTCAACGCATTGTCAGATATGATATTCCGCCTTTATAAGTACTTCGAATACTGACCGATTGAAAGTCAACCTTGTTGGTAAAAGCGACGTTGCAAGAGGGAGTGAGATCGGCCGTGCCAATCAAGAAGCTCTGGACGTCCTCACCCAAGGGACCGGTGATAAGTCCAGCAGACTTGCGGGTTGCAGTAGGCTCGGTAGGAAGATCTGACTTTGAAGGAATACACTTTTTCCAGTCTTGGGGGAATTTGCCTTGCACGCGAAGCTGGAACTCTGCGGCTTCCTTCGGGTACTGCTCGTTGTAAGTCTGCAATTTCTTTTCCCACTCCGCCACAACCTGCTGCCCCCGAGGTGCGATGTCGGAGAAGAATTCATATACATCTTGAGGGATCGCGAAGTGCTCTTCGGGATTTAGTCCAAAAGACATCTTGATGCTAGCAACATCATCAGTTCCCAATGCGGCACCGTGAGTCTTGGCGTTTCCAGCCTTGTTTGACCCAAATCCGATGGTGGTTCTGATGTTGATAAAGGTTGGTCGGTCGCTCTTGCGAGCACGGAGTAATGCATCAACGATGCCTATTCTTGTTAGTGTTTCGCATCATAAGAAGCATGAGTCTTTCATACCAGCCACGTCTGAGTCTCCATCAAAAACATCAATAACATTCCATCCTGTAGCTTCCATCTTGAGATTCATATTCTCCGAGTTGGCCACATCGGCGGTTCCGTCGCAGGTAATTGAGTTATTATCGTAGATGATGCAAAGGTTGTTAAGCTTCCAGTGGCCTGCGAGGGAAACTGCCTCGAGACCAACACCCTCCTGGAGACAAGCGTCTCCTATCATGCACCATGTCATGTTGTTGACAACTTCCAAATCCGGCTTGTTATAGGTGGCCGCAAGATGCTTACTTGCGACCGCAAGGCCGACAGCATTAGCCACACCTTGGCCGAGGGGACCAGTGGTTACTTCGACTCCTTCATTCTCGATCTCAGGGTGTCCCGGGCAAATTGAATCCGTTCTAGTGGAGTGGTATGACTTGAGTTGATCCAGAGTCATGGACTCGACTCCTACAAGATGCATGAAGAGGTATTGCCACAAACACGCATGGCCTACGCTATCTGTCAGTGTCTGTGAATGCGGCAGGTTGTAAAGGTTACATCAAGTTACCATTAGAAAGGACAAATCTATCCCTGTTAAAATATTCGCAGTTTTTAGGAGAGTAGTTCATCACATATTTGTAGAGGGCAATGCCAATGGCCGCCATTCCCATGGCCGAGCTAGCAGGCTTTGTCAGAATTGCAAACCATGTTTTCAGGAGTCTCAAGACCTACCCAGGATGTCCTCCATTGAACTGCTGGCACTGATCGGCTATGAAAGCTCGAAAGACCTTGAGAACTCGGTCATGCTGCTTGGTTTGAGTTGAAATGGTGGTAGTGTTGATTGGGAGTGCAACGCTGCCGTTCATTTCGGTATTGATACCCATTTTATCTTCGTATTGCCGATAGAATTAACCGGAATGAAATTTTAATGATTGGACAAATGAATGAGAACGATTAGGATTCTTTATATGCTGGATTCCCTCGTGTCTTCACAAGATGGAGTAACACTGCAAACAACTCGATTGGGCTAAGCGGTTGTTGGATTTTGACCCACTACACTCCCACCCTCTCAAGCAGTGGCCCTCGAGACGAGGCGTGGCTCGCTACGAGGCTCACAGAAGGTCCATGTCCCTCACCACTTTTCAGCACATACCACCCAGGCATGACCAAAATAGCAATTTTATAAGCTCCAAGACCAAAATTCCGGGATATTTACAGCGGGGGTAGTCTCCTTCACCCACAAGCGAAGCGGCTCTCGAACCTGGTGGATTAATGGATGCGGGGTTGCTAGTATGCGGGGAGGCGGCTCCGCTCACTCTCTGGAGACAAAACATGGGGTAAAAGCGAGCAGTTGAGGTCCTCGTGTCGATGACAGTCCTTTTACCGTCATAATTGGGGAAGGAAACTTGGTCAAGGTTGGAGTTTTGATGGCCTCTAACCGACAAATGGCACCCAAGCCCGCACAAGACCGCTTGAGGCACGAACAGATGTCCCGCCCCAGCCAAATTCTTCACCCAACAACGTCCTTGACGTGGGTCGACACGTAGCGGGGTCCAGGTCATGAGACTCGACTGGATTGCATGGCTTCAATTCCCTTGTTCCTGCATTGGTGCACGACAATTCTACCTCAAATCAAGCACGCGATTATGCGACCATAGCCATCTTTGATGGGTTTCTCGTATACTGCCAAATGCTTTGTGATGAGGAACGATTCTTTGAGCATGGAACAACTAACTACCCCAAGTCGACGACCGCACACGATGGCTTCTATTAACCGCTGGTTCGGCCACAGAAAATCAAGGCTCTGTCAATTCCCAATTCGACAGCTTGATGTGAAGAATTCGCGCAGCGTGACAGTAATATATAACTAGGGGCATATAGCGTACAACAAAACAGCTTACCGATTGTCTGCAACCGATCATCGAATTAAATTCCATCCTTATTGCTGCGCTCCATATATTTAGTTTATCTGGTACTTGGATAGTGTGAAGGTTGTCGATTGGAAACACTTTTTACAAGTTTCGCTGCTGACGAATTTGCGGTGCAGTCTTTGGTATATGGCTGTACCTTGGGAAAGTCGGCACTTGTCAAGACAAAAGACGTGATCAAGTTTATGTGCCGATGAATATCATCCTATATTCCAATCATAAGACTTCATTTGAATTAACACTCAACATAAGACCACTCATCACTACCGTGAAGAGGATGAACAAACATTTTCCCACATGAATTGTGGAATGCTATGTACTAGAGTTTGCCATCGTTAGGTTCCTTGGGAAATCTTTGCGTAAACCTCAAAGCCACCCCGCCTCGTCCTTGGAACAAACATTTCTCTCGTGACGCGAATGTCCTCCGGATCCGTGTTGTGTAGTTCCACATCAAACCATCGCGCAAAGTGAGCAATAGCTAGAAAGATTTCCATTTGAGCAAAGCTAGAGTCATGAGTTAGCAAAACATATACGGCATCACGTGACCACACAGGAATGATTACTTCATGGCTATGCAAGTTCTGCTTCCTTTGGAAAACGAAGTGAGATATCGGCCAAGGTTTTCTCCATTTTCTGCTGCCTTGATCCATCTCTCAGGCTCAAACCTTTCCGGATCGGGAAAGATGGACGCATCCCGATGGATGAAATATGAGGAAGAACTCATTGGTGTCTAAGAATGGAGCTTGTCAGAGAATAGAATCAAGGAATACTAGTCCGTGTGTACTCACTCCAGGTGGAATGACGTAATCGCGATACCTGAGAGCCTCTGCTGGGGCAATGCGGATAAGGCGGCCAATGGTGCCGTAGGATAAGCGCAGAGTTTCATTGACAAACGCGCTCTAACGCCTTCACATTAGCGATGTGGGGATGTGATTTGTGATCGAAAATGGATTCAACGTACCATATAAGGCAATTTTTCAAGTTCAGGCCAAGTTGGCCTACTCTCAGATGTAATCATTACCTGCTTCAGTTCTGCTCTTAGCTTATCTCGAACGACCTTATTACACCCAAGGTGGTAAATAGCCATTGTCAGCGCGCTAGATGTTGTCTCTGTTCCGGCAGCGAGTAAGGCGGCCATTTCATCCCGCACTCGGTGGAGACTACGCTCCTCGGTAGGGATGCTTGGGTCAACCATTGCCTTGATCATATTGCCCTTTGTTGCAGCAGATGACTTGGTCTGTGACGAAGACAAGGAATCATCCTTGTGCGCAACCTCGATAGAATAATTGAGAAAGGAATCCAAAAACTTGAACAAGGTGGACTTTCCGGGCATTACCATCGCCAGTGTTTTGGGTGAAACAAGGTGTGGTAAATAAGCCATCCAAGGCAGGAAGCGGTTGATATGGATAGCTTCAATCGCACTTTCATTAGCCTCCTGAATGTCGTTGCGGAGTTCTGGATCATCTAGAAATCCCCAATGTCTGCCACATGAATATGCACAAATGAGGTCTGAGGTCATGGCGGCAAAGAGATTGTGAATAGGCACCACAGATTGATTGTCTCGGAATTCTCTCAGACGTTCGACAAGCTTCTCTACTCTTTCTTCAAACAAGTCTGAGAGCTGCAAAACAGCAGCCTTGGAAAAGAAGCCGTTTAGAATGCCACGTCGAAACCTGTGATGCGCATGACCAAAAGTGGAAATCATGGACTCGGGTGAGGAAAACATGGCTACATAGGCATCTTTATCGCGCTTTCGACTACCCGCGGCGTATATTTCATTGTAAAAGGTCGCGTCGTTAATATGTACTTCCCGTGGGTTAATGCGAACAATAGGTCCTAGTCAATGTTTAGATATGCGCTTGTCCCAAAGGATTTCTCTTGCTAATACCGTATTTCTCGTGCATTTTCTCAATTTGAAAAAGGAACTTGCCCGGCTGGATCATATCATAATAGAACTCGTACCAATAAGTAACAGCTGTCAACTTGGGACCAGGAATTCCGCATAATGGATGGAAATAAAGGCGATATATGGTCCTGATGAACAGGTATGATACCAAGCCGATAAGTAGTAGCCAGAAGCGGGACACCTCCATTGTGGCGATCTCCATCATACAAGCTTAATGACTTGACAAGATTTCAATAAACTGAAGAGGACAGAAAACAATGGATGAAACCTCAAGTGCAGGCCGGCTATTTAAAGGTGGCCGCGTAATGGTTCGTGGGTGGACCAGTGACCAGCCCTAAACCAATAGCTGTCATCACAAAAGCACATTACCTCGGTCACTTGTAACGCTTTGAATGGGGATTTGGATAATTCCATCAAATTTACGTCATCTCTTTGAGCTATCGATGCAGGCCAAGAAGATAACAGGCACTCTTGCAGGGGTTTGTGTTAAATGGCACAATTATATGCAAGGTCCTGTCCGGGGTTCATATCCGCTCACCCGTCTCCTCTTATCACAAACACGTGGAGATGGCAGAATCTGTAAAATAACGTACCGGGTAATTTGAAAAGACGGCGATGAGCCATCCTTGCCCGGCGCCTTGCAAACGATGCCTCATGCAGTGGAATACGACGGTGATCGATTTTACCAAGTTGAATACTTCCTATTTTATGACGGCATGCTCAACCTCTTTCAGAATGCCAGTTCCCACGAGCAGTTCGATTATAAATTAAACTTTTCACCTTCCTCCATCGGTTTTAGTATACACGGCAACATGCACGCTATTTCCCTAGTCACGAACACCACATGACTTCGGTTTTCAATTCTAGGGGAATTTTAGTCAAGTCCCCAAGCTCAGTTCTCAGCATTTAGTAGATACTTTAGTCAATGTAATTGTTTGGCTGGGGGATCTCACACTTGTGCGGATGGCTGTCAAAATCACAACAGTCAAGAACATCGCTGATGAACCAATCATGAGTTGAGTGTTGACTTTGTTTGACTCTAGCCCATTACCAACCAACAAGACAACGCAAGAAAAATAAAGAATGTATAACTTTAATACATCAATTTCTCTTCAGAAGCCTTTAATTCTACAAACGGGTACAGGGAAGTTGTGAACATTAGGAGTGGGTTTAGCAAGGATAGCGCAGCTTGGTGTGCATTCTTTAGCAGTAGCCAGCGTGGCATTTTGTCTGATCCTTGTCCACCTCAAATCATTGCGGAAATGAACATTTGAGTTTGATCAACACTTTCTATAAATAACTGATCTCCTTAGGAGTCTTGGCACTGATGATGGAAACGCCAAAATTCCGCGTCAGTGTATGAACAAGTCAGGGCTGTCACAATTGAACTCGCCCATTGTCAAGAAAAATTCGAGAAGAAATGAGGGATTTTTTTCTACATCCAACACACCGCAATTTGGTGCCTGAAAGCTAACCATTCTGGGCATCCATGCAATGCACAATTGTTGGAACCAACAACATTGTGGAGACAGTGTGCGCCCTTGACCAGGTTGCCCATCACCACGAGTCGAAATATTAAATTCATCAACAAAATGATTTGTCGTCGGTTTTATCGTATTAAATATCATTCCATTAGCTTAAAACACCTGTCGAATCACCACCAGGGTCGTAACATCTACACATAACAATTGACTTGTTGGTGGGAGAGGTCGTGCCAGTTGTGAAGATGACGAATAGTTATTTTCTGAGACTCATGTGTCGACAATTTCGTTATCATAACTAATTTCTATCGTTTTGAAATAGCTCAATAGCCTCTGGGGCCCCCGCATAGATTTTACAGAAGTATGGATTACGATTGGTTGAGGTCCTCCGCAGCATGTTCCAGTAGGTTGACGCTACCCAGCGTGTCTTGCGTAAATCGTGAATTAAATCTGACAATTTTCTTCACCTTTTTATAGACATGGGCATCAATGTACAATGGCTCAGAGCTGATGAACCAATTGACGTTTTCGGAGCATGGAGGGGTGGTGAGTGAACCGTTGTATCTGACTGGCTAGTACCAATCAATTGGAAGAGGACAAACAACTCACTGGTAGATGTTATTATTCTCGAGATGACCTTTCAGTGTATCAAAATCCAGTGGACCTGTCAAAGTTGCATTGCCTGGGCTGGGGATATCTGAAACAAAGGTGAATACCGAGTCCAGCAAGGGATCAAGGATACCCAATTCGATAAAGAAGCCCACCACTGCCATTGATTTGTCTATTGGGAATCAAAGTTAGCTCAGTCAATTCACTTATTTCTTCGCATAAACTAACCACCAGCTTCAAATACGAAGTGAGCTTCCATAGGAAAATATTCCCCATTGAGCCGATGCTCGCTTGGCGTATGAAAATGGAACTGCGCCAAACTGTAGTTCTTGCCGCCAGCTTTTAGACTTCCATTTACCACAACCTCCACATTGGTACCGAGATTTCCAAGTCTGGCCCCCTCGGGATAACTGGGAATCGCCAAGGACACTGAGTGCGTCTCGAAAGAGGTGGCGTTGAAGTCAATTGGAGACTGGCTTTTGCCGTGGTCGCACAGAGTATTGGCTGTTTTGTTAAGGCCGAACCAGTTTAGGGGCCCCAGTAGCCCAGTATACCCAAAACTAGACACGGGCACATTGGGCTCGCGGGGGTACGAGCTCGTGCCATAATGGCAAGCCGCAAAGGCAGAAGTAGCCAAACCAACGATTCGCAATAATGATATGACCATGGTGATTGAAAAAGAAAAAGAAAAAGAAAAAGACTGTTGTATGGACCAACAGCTGAAATTTTTGAACGTCGAATTGCCAGGATGCAGTGTGTTTGTTGCTTGAACTTTTTTTTCTCGTTTGTACTCGGCAGGCAAATATGGTCAACCCGCTTAAAGGCTGTGTGTAATTGCGACGTTCTGCCCTTTATAATTCGCAATTGGATGTGACGTCAACGCCATATTTGTAGGCTTTCTTGCAGGCAGAGACACATCAGCATTGCATTCATGTGGAGCAAAGGCAGAATTGAGTTTTGTCCATCTGAAACCTTAGCGATTCGGCAATCGGGTTGATGGTGCCGCTTGAGATTAGGCCAAGCCAGAGGCGGATATAGCAGATCAGCTGTGTTGCCTAGATCTTGAGATCGCATGTCTATTATACACTAATTACCAATTCAGCACCAAGTCGACAAAGCTGTAAAAGCTTTGTAAAGAAATTAAGCCAGGTCAACACGCATTACGATAATTCACTCATTCATTGTTGATTTATTTTGGAGCAATGACGTAGATCAACAAAAATATGACTGGGGCTCTCAGTGAACCGAAACCGAGGGAACGATATGAGTCCTCGTTCACCGTTTACCTCAAACGTCCCCATACACGTATAGACAACCAATCAAATCGGTAATTAGAAGCCAAAATGCGGGGGGGGGGGCAAAAAACTGCCTCGCTCCATGGTCCGAGATCATACACACGGGGCAGGCCGCATTAGTTAGAAAGGTTAACTGTGCATAGTATTCACCCCGTGGAATGACGTGTAAAGGCGCGTATTGGTCACAAAAAGCGAACAGCCTTTCTAGCCCTGTACCTGGTCCTTAGGCTAGAAAAGACATTTGACAGCAAATCACGAGTGCTCCCAACAAACCACTAGGACCAACGACAAACACCGCATTTTTCGGCGGCATGGCATTTTCTCAGCTTAACTAAGATCCATCCAAATAGAGTGGTCCGTGCATTTGAGACCAAATCTTTCGGCTATTTATAACATGCACTGGTTTCCATTTTAGGCAGTTGATAAAACTCAGTTTCTAAGCTGCAAATGGGCACAGTCGAAGATGTCTTTCAAGTTGCATGCGCGAAATATTGCTCTGGTTGATACGTCACAGCACAACCATGTCCTAAAAACAAACCCTATCCAATCCATCTATTCTGTACTTGGTGATTTTGCTGCGAATTATTGCACTTCCACGCTGATCTACCGCGTAACATTACCCCAGATTATCCCCGGGACCCCCGTCCCAAGAACGGTTGGATCATGCGTCGGTAACACTGAACATTTGGGGGGGCTATAGGGTAGTCGAACACGATGATTGGGCAACTCCAGAAGTTGAAGCGATTTGTGTGACCAGGAATGACACTTGGATTTCGGAGGATTCGATGGAATGAACGGTCAGGCGTTCAATTGGGCACGGCAGATGACATAGATAAAAATGATGTGGTTGCTGAAATTAGAACGACAGAAACAGTCGTGCATGTTGGGTTGTGGATTGAAACAGAAGCAAAGCCCAAGGCATTAGAAATAAAGGAAAGGGGCTTGCAATTACCTACGGTAGCGTGGCTAACCCCTGCATCCATATTTGCACTGTGATGTGCGTTGCTGTTTATCTTGGAAAGGTGCATGATAGAAATGACATTGCAAGTCACATTCGCGTGACCAGAATATCGACAACGGGTATATTTGGGAGAATCAATGCATCTGCGTTGCGTCTTCGTGACCCAGTCAAACAAGTCGTTGTTGTGCCTGCGAAAGGACGGGGATTCGATCGACGAAATCAATCTCAAAGTTGCGACGGCATCAACGTTCGGAGTCAGGACACGGGGGTGTACCCAGTAAAACCAACCTAAATGAGGAAGAATAGAATTGGAGAAGCCATGTTGGACGACTTTGTGAAGCTTCCTCTCAAAGTAGGAGAGGGTCAATTGCGTCGAGGTGGACATTCCGACCATGCCGAGGACGATGAAACGGCACCCCGGATCTTGGACTGTCTCCTTGTTGCAGCAATTGGCTCTGAAAATGGAAACGGGTCAATGAGCACCAAATCTGTTTGGAATTATCCAATACCTCCGGGTAATGAGATTACTTACTGAATTCTTCTAGAAGATGTGCCTGAATCCCATCACAATTCAAAGTCTCGTATTGCGCTATTAGGAGGGGATGAGGGCTTCACCGCTTACTTCCATGGCGCGAACGAAGAAGAGTTTGATTTCATTTAGTCATTGTTTTTATATATTCTCTGTGGCTGGCAAAGAGATAAAAGGCGTGCCAGATTATATCACTTCGAATACTTCCGTCAAATGAAAGCCAGGATCATGATGGGATAGAAGTGATTCTCCGTTGGTTACAGGCTGGACCGAATTTAGCAATCTCCTCGGCAGTTCGCTCGTGCTTGCGGACCGCACTCCAGATGAGGTCAATGGACGAGTTCTGAAGCCACACTCCAGCGCAGTATTCTACCCCATTTTCGCGGTAGCGTTCTTTTACTACATGAATCGCCAGCAGCTTATCGGTAATCACGGACAAAACACGTGTTGAGTAGTTTTCAACTACCCAAGGCCACACGCGACCGGGTCTCGCGGCGTCGTCATTGTCTTTCTTTTTTTGCCAGGGGCACTAAGAATTCTTGTAAACTTAGAGCTAAAAAGTATTCTTGAGAAGACGGGTCGCCTCCAGAGTGTGCAGACTTTTGGTATACCCAATAGGGCTGGAAACTGGAGAAGACAAGTACTCTCTTAGAGAGCATCGTTTCTTGCAATGTCCACCCCTTTGGTGCAGTAGCTTGCGTGATGAGACTGCTTTAATTTGTCTGCCTGCTAGTTTAAACGTCCTAGTCGAGTTGATGAGTCACGATGCAAATCACACTCGTCGATCCAGCCACAAATGGAATCGATTGTGGTGTTAGGCATCGTGTCCCGCATGGTAGGCCTCCTAGGAGTAACTGGGCAGCACGAGAATCTTCATTTGTTAGATTGAACCCAGCCAAGAACATCTAGGAAATACTTACCCGGATAGGCATACATGTGAAAGCTTGATATTACCTACTAGTCGCCACCGGACATCAGTACACAGTGGGTAAGAGAGCTGGAGTTATGGTATTCAATTCGCAACACAAAATCATCATCATCACCCTTAACGGGCAGATAAAGAGCTGCATGAAGGAGCCATTCCAAGGAACCTTTGACAGACAGTCTCTACCATGGTTCAGGCTTGGGCCTGCCGCTGATAGCCCTGGTGCGTGTACGTTTTGCTATTTCTTCCAGATGACGTGTGATGAATTGGAAAAGGAGGAAATAAGACCCTCGCAACGCACAAAGGCTCCCAAAATATATTAGACAAGGGTTCCTATTTCCTATACGGCTAAGGGTGTGCTGAAATGTTGGTGTTGAGCGGCTGAGCGGCTCAGCGGCTGACCAATAAGTGACCGTTTCAATCCCGTAGACAGCGTATTTCTATAGGTTTCACATGGCCTCGGCTCCATATCTAGAATGAAGATTATGTTCTCACCGGGATAGCATCAGGTCATGTAAGCGGGAGTAAACAAACGGAAGAAGCGCTGCGGCCTTAATCTTGACTGTCAGATTTTGGGGCCAACCCGCTAAGGACGCCGACACGAGCCGAATTTTAGCCAAGGAACAATGATTGGCTGCTCGCACTCTCTTTCGCTAAGGACGGGTGTGGCAACATGGAAAAAGCTGATTACTGAACGTCGACAAAAATATGAGCTAAGATGCAGCACCTTTAGCCAGAAACAGTTCTCGCACACGAGTGCGAGATGCCCTTCTTCATGAACGCCACTCGCCATCTGTCCCTGACATCATTCGCATTCGTGCACCATGAGCGACAGACAACGCACTATGACTGCATTTCTCGCTCGCATTCGCATTCACAATGAATCTATCTGACTTCCAAGCAGATATGCTCACCTATAAGTAGTATTTCATCTGTCCCAGGAGAGAAGGTGTTTGCTTCATCTCAAGACAGACATTTCCAACAATCCACCTCATCACTTCTAAAAAACAAACATTTACTTTCATTTTGACGCAATGACCTCAGCCCAATTCAGAGCCATCATCGTCGGCGGCGGCCCAGTCGGTCTCACGGCTGCGCACGCCCTCTCACGGGCCGGTATTGATTTTGTACTGCTGGAACGCCGCTCAAGCCTCATCATCGACGCCGGATCCAACCTGGTCCTGATGCCCATGGCACTCCGCACCCTCTATCAGATAGGATTGCGCGATGCCCTTGAATCTACCAGCTCCCCGCTCGGAATTATTAACCGCATTGATCACCAAGGCCACGATCTTGGTGATATGAAATGGTTCGAGTTGTACAAGGAAAAGTAGGCAGAGCAAGACAAAATCCCTTTCGTTTTGATGCATCAATTTCTAATCGCCAAAACAGTTTCGGTGCCCATCCCAGAATCATCAGCCGACACCATCTCACCAAAGCACTGTACGAGGGCCTGTCAGCTGACGCCCAAGCCAAGACGCTGTCTGACAAAAAGGTATCAAGCATCGGCGAAGGCCCCGATGGTGTCGTTGTCAATTGCGCAGATGGTACTGAGTATGCCGGATCCTTCATCATTGCTGCCGACGGCGCCCACAGCCTTGTCAGGGACCGCATGCGTACTCTGGCCCTTGACGCAGGCACCCCGGAGGTCAACGACGAGAAGCCATTCTTGACAACATACAGAGCGCTCTGGATCCGCTTCCCCAATACCATCTCCTCTGGCTTACGAGCTGGCACTACATGCGAGACCCATGGTCGCGATCTTGCTACTCAGCTCTTTTCCGGACAAGACAACTCCGTCATTGGCGTCTACGAAACACTCGATGCGCCAACCAAGGAACGCATTCGCTTCACCCAGCAGGACCAAGACAAGCTCATCGAAAGATGGGGGGACTTGCCTCTGCTCCGGGACGCAAGCCTCACCCTGCGCCAGGCATACCAGTCAAGAATCCAATCTGGTCTGGTCAGCCTCGAAGAAGGAGTTGTTGAGCACTGGAGCTGGAACGGCCGCATCGTTCTCGCAGGTGATGCCGCCCACAAGTTCACCCCCAGCACGGCCGCGGGCTGCAACAACGGCATCGTGGATGTGGTGGCGCTCGCCAACGAGCTCCACAAAGTCACCGAGGAAGTGCGCGCTTCTTGTTCTTCTTCTTCTTCCCAAGATTTAGATGTTGTACCTGACAAGCAACAAATGGCTTTGGTGTTCAAAAAGTACCAGGATTCGCGTTTCGCGGCTGTCACTAGTGGGCTCAAGCTCGCAGGTAATGCCACAGCAACGGCAACCTGGCAGACCGGGGTGCACAAATTTCTGGATCGCCACATCTTTTCTCGGCAGTCGCTGCAGCGATTCATGTCCAATCAAAGTGCACCCAAGATTGCAAAGACGCCTGTGTTTGATTTCGTGGAGGGTGGGGAGCAACTGGTTGGCCGGATTCCATGGGCAGCACCAGCACCAGTCATGCTCAAGACCAACTAGGTAGTGTTCAGCATGAGAAGACCGTTTTTCCCCCCCCTAGCCTGTATTATCATAGATTTTATATCTTCTTAGATGATTTGGTTTGTTTAGCGATAAGATAGAGGTTCTGAATTTCATATTATTTAGAAAGCGGACATCTCCCACTTCCTTCCCTGGCTCTGGCCAAGTCAAACGCAAACTGTAGTATGGGCACACGCACTTCAAGTCAAGACAACTAGTTTCAGCACCAAGAAAGGTCTGGTGGTGTCAATAATGATTCTGTTTCAAACGAGTACGTGATTGCAAAGTTCACATCCTGCCAATGAGCAAGAAAAGTTTTGCAGCACCAGAAACCATGTCGAAAACCGCTACCCTCAAGTGTGGATCTCGCCTCGCGGCCTCACTAATTTCGTCCTGAGGCCATTACAAACTGACCCACTCAAAATGGTATAAAAAGCGGACGAGCGTCTCTCCTTTCAGAATTTTCTTCTTTTCTTCTTCACGTCGACAATACTTCAGTATGTGCACCCCCTACTAGTAGCCCTCGCGCAGAGTTTCTCGCCTTGACAAGCGTTGGATTTCTGATGGCCTCGACTGCTGGTCTGACTCGTCTGTATTAACCCGTTCACAGGAGAATCATTTCTATAGTATTCGACCTTCTCTTGGTTCCCTAAAAGAGCCACAGATCCCACCCTGGTTGATGATTGTATATCCTCGACACCCTAGAGTGAATACCTCGGTCCTCTTGCTCTGTCCGCAAGGATGGCGGCTTCGCCTAGTGCGTCTGCTGTATAAAGAGTTGCTTTTCTTGATGATCTCGACCCCGTTTGCGGTCTTGCCTTTGGGCGCGCGCTCGGGGTGGGTGTTGATGGACGTCTGACAGGCGTATCTTTTTTCATTGCTTCTGAGGCTTGCCTTGGTCACGAAGAAGAAGTTTGTTCACACTACACATGGCATACCGGTGTCAGCCGTTCTAGTTAGAGGGTCATATTTTCGTCCAACTCATTCCTTCTGCTTTCGCCTTCATAAGCTGGATCGAAGCAAAGAAGAAAGGAAACCAACGTGGTTGAGATGAATACTCAGCAAGTAAGCTGCAGATTGACACTAAAAACTAATAATTCCACTGGTGCTATTTACAAAGCATATAAAAAATGAATTACTATTTATGAGTGTTCTTATACTTGACTCTTTTTCTAGACTTGGGCTGGTTTGTATGCAAAGATCTCTTACCTCGAGCTTTAGATGATGTCATTTTTGAATCCTCGATAATTTTTGATAATGCGTGGCTAATTGATCTTGAAATGGTGTCCATCTTCTCCGGTAACAATGAGGCCATCTCAAGACCTTGTCCAGTGCCTACTTCAATAACCTTAAAGCACACTTGTGCAAGGAATCGCGCCCGTTCTGCACTCACTGTTGGTCCGACTCCTTTCAACAATCCTTCAAGCGCACGTTGAACATAACGTAACTCCGCAACGGCAAACTCGACATGGTCCCACTCCAGAAAGCTCTCCAGGGCCGCTAAGAAATGGTCTGCCGACTTGGGGGCGTTACGGCACGAGAACAGTTTCTTCATGAAGCAAACAGAAGCAGTCTGAGGTTCAGGCATGTCAAGGCCATGTTCCGTATCGTCAGGACCTTCGAGTGGAAAGGTTGTTGGAACATGCTGTCGCACATTGATATTAATGTTTCGCTTCGCGCCTTGCTGGATAAAGAGGGAGAACAGGGACTTCTCAGCCGCAAGCCTGAACGTATCGTCATCTTCTTCTCTGCACACACGCTGAATGAATCGTATCCAAGGTGATATCCGAGAGGTTTCACCCATGTTGGGGTCCTGGCCAGATTTCAGTAGGTCAGCGATAATGTTGCAATGTCGCTGTGACCATCCAGATGCACTCATGACCAAAGACAAAGACGGTTTGACATCATCATCGAAGTAACAGGGACTCTCCTTTATCTTCATCGACACGTACTTGTCCACTCCAGTACTCAGGATAGCAGCCCGAAACAGAGAATTAGGTGATTGGCTATGGAAGTTTGAATTCTTGAACAGCGTGTCGCCGGATTCGATATCAAGATCCCAGCTCAAAAGTTGGCTCTCGGGACGTGACGATTCGCTCGAGTAGAGGCTTTCAAGCATGTCGAGTAACGACATGCCAGCGCTAAAGGACTCATCTAACGCATCACCAGCGTACTCAAGGCCCATCGTCAGGAATCCTTGCTGAGTGGAGCGGGGATCGAATACTCCTTGGTATCTGACAGCAGCGACAAATGCCTTGAGCGTCGAAAGGTTGACTAAGAAATTACATCCAGCTTTTTTGGTCAAGTAGTCATTCATCTCCCGCGTGAAGAGAAAGTCGCGCACAGTTCGGTGTAGAAATTCGATTTTGTCGTTCTTCATCTCCAAAAGTCCACCGCACCTGCCGTTGATGCGCCTCTGACACTGATCACGCATAGTATTCGTAGAAGTATTAGATGGTGAGCATACTGTATCATTTATGGCATAGTCTTCGTCCTCATACTCGTATTCGTGCATGAAGTACAACGCGAAATTCAACGGCTGCTTAGCATTGACGGCGATCTGCAAGCAACGCGCCATCTTCTCATGGTACAGTGGGTCGATGAGGTCAAGCATGACTTTGAAGAATCGTTCCAGGTCAGTTGGGAGACGATTTAGCCGCTTCTTGAGATCAGATAATGTGTCTCCATTCGTCAGGCCCTCTCGCAACGATTTTGTGACGAGAAACACCCACAAGAAGACGCCCTGCGCCTTATCTGCGATTTCTTCCACGATACTTTGGCTCTGCTTCCCCTTGGTGACTTCGAGATTCCATCGAGGATGTTCCGTTAGCCTACTAAAAGTATAAGCCCGGATGTCCGCCCGAGTGAGAGTATGAATGTATAGCTTCCGCAAGGGATCCCCTCCAAATGCGTCCTCAAAAACGTTCCATGGCCGACTGGAGAGACATAGCTTGAAATTTGGTGATTTAGATAAGTCCTTTAAAAGTTGGCAAAGCTCGAAGTGGTCGCCGTCGAATTCATCAATGCCATCAATGAAGAAACAATATCGTATATCAACAGCCGCGCTTCGAGCTACAGCCCTCAACGTACTCAAAAGTTCGTGAACAGTCCATTCTGTCGCATTTGTGGAATCGTTGGGGTTCGTATTCGCCCAGCGCTGTGGACATATGGTGGATATCTGTTCCGGACATTCTCGAAATATTGTGAAGAGGAGCGTTTGCAGGAGCCCCCTTTGAGACCTCTGCATCGGCGTCCCAGCACTCCAGAAATAGTGCGTCGCGACGACCAATTTGCTGGAGCCGGCACAATGGCTGAGCATTCTCGCCGTGTCCTCGTGGTCGGCCACATATTTCATCAATGTCGACTTTCCAGATCCAGCCTTGCCGCAAATCCAAAAAACATCGTCGCCATTCATGATCCAGTCGCAAAACTTAGAAGCCTCCGATTCTTCATCCTCAGACGGGCTTATCGCCCACTGGAAAGTCTCCTTGTGTGCGAGCGGGATATCAGCATGGCGTAGTGGACGTGACGGGAAGTTCAAGCTCCGCAGCACTGACTGCTCTTTCAAAACAGCGGCGAGGTCCTTTTCCGCCATGGAGAGCCCCGAAACACCATCCACCAGGTTCTGCACATCGATGTTGCTAATATATGCTGTTCGTTTCTGCATTCCGTCTATCTCCGTATGATCTGAGAAGTCCAAGCCCACATCGGCATTGTTTGATAGAATGCGCCTTGTATCTTCACCAGAACGTTTGATTTCATCAAGCTTTAAAGCAAGGCCATCGAGTTTTCTTGATTGATTGGCTTTTAGTGTGTAGCTTTCGCATCGGAGAGTGTCAATCATTGTGAGTAGGTACTTCTGCTGTTCACTGGAAACATACTAAGCATAAGTTAGTTCTTTGGGATAGTAGCCTATGCTCACCTGAGGATGGGAAAAAAGTGTAAAGAAAGAATACTCTGAAACCGATTCACTCTATCAGTGAGATCTTGGATTTTTTTGCTGTTCCAGACTACCTTCAATGCTGCTTTCAACGTCTTCAATGTCTTCCAAGACTCCCCGCGCATTTTAACGCTCTGGAGAGTGTCTAGAATTTGGATGCACAGGGCATTGCAATCGGTAGCCATATCTTTCATGGCGTTCATATGAGACTTCATATTTGCTGACTCCATAAAACCCAACCGTTGTGCGAATCCACCACCCAGGCTTGCCGTTGGCCCACTCGCAGGTTGACTGCATAGCCATATTTGCAGATTGGCACTAAATTCGCTGAGCCTTTGACAGACTGCTTCGAGCTCCAGATTTCTTTGGGTCGTTCCCTCGGTCGAGTCGCGGATGTCGGCGCTGGCGAGCATCAGCGTGGATATAAATTGTACAAATTGCACGACATTGCCGGCCACACCTAGTGCTTGTGATGGATCCATATTGCAGAATTTGAAGAAAGAATGGAAAACTGCTGGATAAGAAAACGCGACTTTTCGCTTATTAACACAAGTACTGCTGTACCTACACGTACCACCTGCTGAAAAGGGCTGTGGTGGCGCAGCTCGTGACCCTGGTCACCTTCTGTCTTACTGCAGGCACGGCAGTGGCGGAGCATGCAACTATCGCCGCTGTCCGTCGTACTAAGACTTTTTTAGAACAGCTGCTGGTTTATTGCACTGGCGGGGCGCGTGATGTCGGTCGCCGTTAATTACAGGATGTGGGATATGGCCAGGCTCATTCGATCACAACTGCGCTGTTCGATTGCAGGATGGATTTGTCACACTGCTTGTATTGTTCACATCAAGCTGATAAATTGAGAAATTCAAGAGCTTTATTTTTCTATGAAAAGAAGAGCCATCCATAATGGTTTTAAAACTTGGTGGAGCTTACCCTGTGTCACATTGTCGGCTACGGCGTCCGTTTGACACCTTGGGGTGTTGTGGCTGCTCTACTTCCTCAGCCACTCACCAGCCTCAACACGATCAAATCCTGATGATTGTGATGGATTGAGGATCAAACAGACGTCTCTATCTATCTAATTGGGTGGTTTTGCGGTCCTCTTATCAAGAATTACATTTACACTCCCTAGTGACAAGGTATGTTTGAATTGGAAGGTGTGGATCTTAGCTATCCGCCATGAAATAACCTGTTTGGGCTGCTCCAATAGAGATGAAACAAGGTCTATGTTTCCCGGAGGGGGTGCACAGCGACAGACGGAATATAGCCAACAGAACCATTTGTTCCCCGCAATTCCAGGAAGACCACTGTGCACTTGAGGATGTCATTATTAGGCCTTCATAAAATGAGACGATATTTAGCTTTTCGGGTTGGAATGTAATTGATGAAAACAGCCACTTACTTCATACTCTATTTGCTAGCAAGAATCAAGAATGGGATTTATTCGTGGACCTACGCGTTGCATTCCTTCCCTCTATTTAGTACAAAACTCTCCCAATTACAATTTTAGAGGTATATGAACAAGACTGAGCTCCACACGACCGCATCGTCATAGAATCATCTTGATTGACCTCATAAGTGAATGACCAAATTTTCCAGGCTCTATTTTAACAGGGTCATAGTGCTTCTTCCCAACCCCTTGGCGGTACCTGGAACCAGCGCTTGTGGCATGCTAGTGGTAACATGGCTGTAACAGCCACAACATACCTGGTGAGAGCGATACTTGAGCGGATGTATTTATATCAACCCATCTGATTGCATCTTAGATCGTAGCGTGGTCACTAATTGGAATATGTCTTTCCATAATATGTGCACGATTAGCAATCCGCACCTGCAAACACATGTGGTCATTTTGGCTGTCTGAAATATTCCTTGTTCTCGCCTTCCTCAGCTTCCTGACTCTTGTCATTGGAGATACATATTTACTCAGACCCCATGGTGCTGATGCAAAATCCAGCCCCAGCTACATAAAAGTAAGCCCTACCCTACGATGTAAGCATGGTAAACTAATAGTCCAGTGGCTATATGGCGCCTACGTCGTCTTTGATACTGGTTTCTATTATCCGAGATTCAGCCTCCTTGCTTTTTACAATGAGCTATTTCCAATATCCGAAGAGGTATTGCGGAAGTGCTTATATGCTGTAATAGCATACAACGTTTGTGCTTTTTTAACGGTGGCATTTATGGACCTCTTTTGGTGTGGGATAGAGATTTCGCAGAACTGGTAACTGACATGCTGATTCATATTTATCATTATCTAAAACTAATTTTGCACCTAATTTTACAGGTCCGCCGAACCAAGCTGCTCGGTCATGTTATCCACCAAGATTTTATGGATAAGTTGGTCTCTTGGCTTTTTTGCCGAGATTCTTGGTCAGACTCAATTCCTTTTAGCTCCCTAAGTCGCCTGCATATTGATTTGTTCCCTTCCAGTTTTCTGTTTGCCATTTGGAATGCTACGAAGATTGAATGCGACACCTAGACGAGATAAAACTGCCTTGACTGTTATCTTTGCAATCGGGGCCGCTTCGATCCTTGCTACCATCGCACGATGCGTATTTACCGCACGCTCCATATCTTCATTCACCACTTGTAAGACACGCCAATCTCTTGACCTACGTCTTTGTAAGATTCTTTCTAACATAAAACGTAAGACATGATCGGGTCCACTGAAATCGCAACGCAAATTATTGTTGCCGCGCTCCCAGCCTTGAGGCCTTTGTTGGCGTTTCTAGCAGCAGGTTGGACTAGAGTGTCTAATTATAGTACGTCCTTTGGAACTTCACGAGATGTTTCAAAGAGAAGTGAAAGGCAAAGTATCTAGAAAGAAGAACAGTCTAGACTATGTTTCTCAAAATCAACGAGACTCCTACATAAGTTGCAGCTAAGCTTACCGGATCCAAAAAAAAAAAAAATGAA
>KV875262.1:85122-273334 GCA_001879505.1 Calonectria pseudoreteaudii | reverse complement strand
AAAAAAAAAACAAAAAAAAAAAAAAAAAAAAAAAAAAAAAAAAAAAAATGAACTGAGTAGCAGTATGGAAGCAAATCATAATTTTTTGTGAGTCTGATGTTATGAATATCACGTGGATGGGAGCTAATTGAAGTACAGCGATTCTCTGGAAGCTTGGCAGAACGGTTCATTACCTGAGATGCTGAGTCCCCACTAAACGATAAGAAGCTGAGATCCGCACCCAAAGAGACGCGATAGCAGAACGATCGAGACAAGTGCGGCGGCGCCTCCAGGAGAAAATGCAGATCAAGCGCCTCAGTCAGTGACACTGCTTCCCTTGCGTTTGGCCTTGGTCTTGGCTAGCAAAGCGTTCATCTACGGCACCCATCGTCGTCACACAAGACACCAACAGTCATGAACATTTCTGCTCAAATTCCTGCATGCTTAGGGTGGCGGTCAGGTGCACGTGTCCTAATATAGATAAAGCAATGGCTAATTCTACTACGACTTCGTCGACGAAAACAAGTTCGAGGCGCTCACTGGTTTAACTCCGTGTATAAATCCAATTTTCAAGAAATTCTCTTTGGCTTCTATCAACCTCAAAGACAGCAGACACGATGCATCGGTGATGAAGACAAAAGGCCCCTGGCTGGCTACAGCTGCTCGAGTTGCTATTTTAGAACACTAAACATACGCTGCGAGCCCAAGTGTCAGTGCCATTGGATAAATCTGACAGCATTAGCTTTTCCCGCATTGACTTTCTAAGTGCGGTGCCGATACTATGTCGTGCAGGCTCTCACGGCTCCAAAGCGCATAAATATGCCCCTGGCAATTGCAATTTTACTAAAAAATGCCTCGGTTTTAATCTTTCCACTATCTATGGGACAGTTCGTCGTTCTGTTTTCGTACTAACGGTTATTCCAGCCTAAACTGCTTTGGTGTGGAGTTTCAGGTTCACGATCAAGCATCAAACACTTAAAACAGGTCTTAAACCCACCACAATCCGCGTTTACAAACGATTCTCAATTCTCCTCTATTTCGAATCACCTCTCAGCCTTCAATCATGGTTCGATCCATTTTCTTCTTGGCGCTTGCGGCAGCCATGGCAGAGGCTAACCAGTACCCCTCAACCGCAACCACCACGG
The DNA here is from genome assembly GCA_001879505.1 of Calonectria pseudoreteaudii. Taxonomy (NCBI): domain Eukaryota; kingdom Fungi; phylum Ascomycota; class Sordariomycetes; order Hypocreales; family Nectriaceae; genus Calonectria; species Calonectria pseudoreteaudii. Next base: position 272,210 of record KV875262.1, on the reverse strand, counting down.
CCATGTCGACTTGCCACGAAAATGAAGGCATTATGACGCCGATGGCGATGGCTTCTTCTCTTGATACCTGCGGCGACATCACAATTACGATGACAGCCACAGTTACCGCAAATGGCACGGAAAATTCGAGCAGTCTGCAAACTCCTCACTCATGCGGCGGATCCGGCTGCCTTGTTCCTACGGGCTCCGGCACCAGGACATTTGGTTCTCATGTCTCTGTTTCGGTGGCCTTGATGGTATCTACGATTTACTGTTATGGTCTATGGTTGGCTTGACAAATGAAAGTTCATCTCAATCCGTGCCGGAAGGGAATACAACTTACTGTGGAATACATCATACTCGATCGATGCACAAATTATGTAATTACTTTATCTAATTCTCCAAAGATTTCAAACAATCACATGATAAATCTTTTTGCATGGATGGCCTGTTCAATGTGAGTGTCATGCAGTAGGTGGCACAGATCGGTAAGGCGACCGACTGTTTCAGAACAAGGCGACATTCGTTTAGCTGTAACAAAACCCCCATCCCAGCATAACAAGATGCATACGGTAGAATAGGAATGATGTCAGGTCCATCTTGACGAAACACAGGTCCTCTACCAAAATTTCAGGTAGCATACTATGATCCGAGCCGCTAGCTATCAGTCACGCTAAAAGAATATACGGCATCTCATAAATGGCAATGCGTGTGTGTCGATCGGCCTCCTGCAAACTACGTGCCAGAATGCGTTCATTCCCGGCCATGAAACGAATCGCTACGCCTAGCACGTGAATTGCCCTGAGCGCTCGATTGAGCACTGTGTGGCGGGCTCTGACAGCTTACTGGTGGCGATGTTTCAACTTCGGAGCTGCCAAGTTCTAGCTAATCGTCTTTGGTCGGCAGAACCACATTTGGGGCTATGTTTGGACCTACAAATCATGGTGACGGCTCTGATTGCCACCTACAACCCAAAAGTTCATCTGATCTCGATTTTTTTAAAACTGCAACAAAGAAACCCGGCAGTAACAATACATATACTCTGGCAAAAAAAAAAAGATTGGGCTTGTTGATGGACCGTTCCTTCGAGTAGTGCCTCGCCTCCATCTCCGCAATCGGAGAGCAACGTTTTTATAGCGCACGCTAAAGTGTGTGAATTTGCTAGCCTAGACGAGAGGTGCATCGGCTACCTCTAACGGATGGCAAAATGGCAGTTGGTAAGCTGCTATTCATATACCCTTGGCAGGGAAAGACCCTGCATGACAGCACATGGCTCGAGTTGCCACTAGCTCCGCCAAGCTAAGCGGCACGCTGTTGTATCGCTTTATGCTGCTGTATCGTTTTATGCGGGCACCACGCACAGAAGCACTAGATTGACCTAATGGAGCAAGATGGAGCAGTCAGAATAAAGTAACGCAGAAGCGAAAGAAAATTCAAGTCTATCAAGCATGCATTTAACTAAAAACTATAATAGTCTCCAACAGGGCTGTCTCAGAAGCTCTTCGCCCAAGAACTTATACAGGGCTGAGGATTGTGACATGGTCCAATTCTAATAAACTGTACCCTGTTGAGAAAGAGGTCCTGATTCCCCGGCTCTATTTGTTATCTACTTTGACTGGTACACGGCAAAATACTTGATGCGCATGGAAGCCTCGTACCCGTCGACTGTAGCATCAGTCGCCAGGCCGCCATAGCTGTTGGCATCCTTTCCGATGGCAAAGTTGAAAATGGCATAGTACGGGCTCTGGGCCAGGATCTTCCAGTCGTTGAAGTTGCCAATCTGGGCGCCCGTGACCTTGAAGAACTGGGTGCCGTCCTTGAACATGCTAATGGCCTGCTTGGTCCAGTCGTCGCTGCGCCTGTCAATCTTGATGGCCCAGGTGTGGTAGTCGCCCGAGAAGTTGATGCTGCCCGAGTGGTCGGCGTTGTCGGTGCCGTCGGGCCGGGCGTAGTGCAGCGTGCCCTGGTTGCGGCCGGCCATCTTGTTGGTGGCCTCGAAGATGTCCCACTCGCCGCACTGGGGCCAGCCCGTGCCCTCGCGGCTCGACTGGCCCTTTGTCCAGAAGGCCGGCCACATGCCGTCAAACTTGGCGGGCTGGCCGTTGAAGTCGGGCACGCGCAGCTCGCTCTGGAAGATCATCTGCTTGCCGGCCGGGCACTTCCACGAGCCCTGGGACTCCAAGCGCGCAGACGTCCAGTACGTTTTGCCGGTGGACCCTACGCGCTTCTTGGGTATAATGTACATCTGGCCGTCGCCCGACAGGTGCGCGTTGCTCTCATAATCAGTGTAGATCTGCTGTTGCTGCAGACTCTTGGCGGGGACCGGTGTGACTTGGTTCCATTTGTTCCCGCCTTTGCCGTCGAAGTCATCAGAGAAGACGACAGAGTAACCGCTGAGTGATGGGATGGCGGCTGCTGCCGTCGACAGCAGGAGATACAAGGCGCTAAGTTTAACAAGCATTTTTGCGATGAGAGTCCGAGGTCGATGAGAAATGATATGAGAAATGATGTGAGAAATGAGTCTGTTTGTATGGAACTCTTGGTCTATAGCCAAGGTATTTTATTCTAGCTGCGAGTTTTAACCTATTTATATGAAAAACATTAAGCTTACTTTAGGGTGTAAACGCCTTGAAAGCTGTGGGTTTATCCAATTTTGGCTCGGCAATGCCTCCTGCATGCACCTCGGAGCTCAGTTGCAAGGCTCGTATTGAGCTTGAGCTGATTGCATTGCCCCCATCGCGTAGTGATCACAAAGGATGGCCCCCAACTCAGCAGCCAATTGATGGCCCGGGCTACCCCAGATCCACCTTCATAAGCGGTGTCCAGTTTTCGAAGCTTCTAACCCCAAGAGCCCCCGTCATGATTGGGCAAATAGCCGATCATCTGGAGACTCTCTCTCAGCCTTAAAATGCAGACTAGCCGGTAGCTTGTCTCAGAAGTGCCGCTTTCCGCAACCCTGGCCTTCAGCTGAAAACGCCACCACCGGGGCGAAAGACGGGTGGCGGCCGACGTCCCATGGCAAATTTGCATTCCCCATGGTCCGAGGCGCAGATTGGCACAAAATCAAACATGGGAATATCAACCGAAAATTCTGGGTCCCTGGGCCTAGACTTTGGGCTCTATTTTTGGTCATTGATGCCGAGCAGTGTCCGACCATGAGCGACTCATGATGGCAGGTGCATCGACTGAGCCTCTCATGCATGCTGCCCAATGTGCGCTTTTCTCATTTGTGCCTAGTCTCTCCATATGCCTGACTTTTTCATCCCTCGGACGATCAAAATGGATCCCCGCTGATTCTCTACTCTATGCCAGCTTGACTTGATAGGTCTCTTTTCATAGCATCCCATGTCGACTTCGTATTGGTAGTAAGCTTGAGATCCAAGGTCAAGATTGTCGCTCTAATGACCTAGACAACGGAATGGTTGCGGGTGGCAGAGTGCTCAGCTGGGGCAGCTTTTATCATGCGAACATCTAATCTAGAAAGATGTAAATTTAACTAGAGCATGCTGACCCAAGTTGGACCAGCGGTTAACCCAATACCTCTGATGGCTAGTCATTCCGCGCAGTCCACAAGCTCATTGCATCCAAAAACTTGGTGTGTACCTCAGCGTCCCCGCTCCTCTTCAGCACTTCTTCATACTGTTCCTGGCCTAAAGTCTTCCAGAAAAGCAAGATGGCTGCCCAGATAAAATCGGTATAGGTCACACTCTGGCCTAAAAAGTAAGGGCCTGAAGAGTTTTCGCTCAGCAGCGCGGTCATCTCACGAGCAAAAGGCTCGGCTCTTTCAAACGATCCAGGACCCTTCAACTTTCCGTATTCGTATAGCGGCATCCCCACATCTTCCTTTCGTGTGGTTAAGAAGAAGTCGAGACTTTTTTCGCCTAGAAGGTGCTGCGCTACTCCTGGGACGTAGATTGGCGTGAGCTCCCCCATGAAACCGATCATTATCTTTCTGAACCTGACCTGCAATGCTTCATCCAACGGGAGCTTTGGCTCTGGGTGCTTCTGTTCGATTATCTCGGCAATCTTGTATGAGTCCATTACATAGGATCCATCAGGCATTTGGATTGCTGGGAGCGTAAAGTTGGGCTCCGTGTTATTTGGAGGGACACTAAAATTTCCGTTTTGTCAATTATTTGTCCATTGTTGGCGAAGCATAGACTTGGCTCACTGTTGTTCAAGGCGAGGCCTAATATTAGGATATTCAACCTACCGACATCAGTGTTAATCACCCACTCACTCCCCATAAATGTCACTCACCCATTCTGTCTTGTATGGAAGACCTTTATAGTTTAAAAGTAACCTTGCTTTTTAATGTATTAGGGGTTTTCGTTTGAAGGCAAAAGGTAGACTAGACTCACTTCTCCAAGTGTTCATGGACCAGCATACTTGCGGTTCTTTCGTAGGGATGTCAAGGAATGTGTACATGCCGGACGTCATATTTCTAGCGACCCGAAGTTTGGATTTAGAGATGCAAACCAACGATTTGGCGCCACTTATTTTGCAAAGGCAAGTGTGTGTTAATGAGGCTCAAGATCAAGTCCGAGGTTGATGCGGTGTAGAAAACACGACCACGAAGTAAGCACTTGCTTACATATGGATTAATCGCTCAACATCCCCTCACTACGGTTTAGGAAGGCGCGAAGAAAGAGACCCGCATCTGCACCATACATTGCGATACCGATTCGTAGCCCAAACTAAACGTAGGTGTGCACCGAAAAGGTTCATAGCGTAATTCGGTATTTTTCTTCTCGTGAAACTAAAGAATTGGCTATGCATAAGAATTTCTACAATTCTAACGATGATAAAAAAGGCTAATCCTTTCTACTGCATCACGCCCAACCAATCCCATAACCCGTTAAATGATGTCCCCAAGGTCCTCGGTGGAAAGTCCGAGCTCGACATGAAGCACCAAAGTGCAGAACCCTGTGTCGCGTCATGCGATGCGCCCAAGCACTGGAAAAACCAAGCTCTATCACTCTCGCGCAATTGCGGTCCAAATCCAACTTCAATCATCATAACTTATGCTGTCTCCAAGACTTTTCGATCGTATTCCAGTAATCGTCTGGTGACATGCGCATGTGCCTAACGTGTCCACTCCCTTGAAACTCTTTGGTATCAACAGTGTATCCTTCTTGCTTGGACAATGTGGCGTGAAGTTGAGTATGCTCCCATGGAATTACCTGGTCTTCCTTGCTGTAGATGTATAATCGCCTGCATCCCTTCATTTCATATTTTGGATCATTTATGACCTTCTCGAGCCATTTTGGGGTACTTTCCATCCCTCTGACTTTTTGGTAGACGTCATTGCATAGCAAAGCCACTATCCACATGCACTGCGTGACTATGAATGGCCAAGGAAACTGCGAGTAGGTCCCGAACGCCAAGGCGCCAGACCACCGATTCAGGTTGCCCCAGTCCATGGCGCTGGTGCCGGGAGTGGAATCCAAAACGAGAAGTCCATGTGGAAGTGGGTACCCATACTTTTCTTGAAATATGCTCAACGTGTGTCCATAGTTTGTGAGGCCAGTATTCGACAAGGTGTGGACTAAGATGGATTGCGGTCGATTCTCAGTCAGTTCAAGGGAGCCGAGAACGTCAAGAATTGGTTTCATCCGGTCGGACCTCCGCTTCTCATCCAAAAATAGGACCTCGAATGAGCCCGACAAGACTATGACGAGCCTTGAGTGAGGGAAGAGTTGTTGATAGCCTTGGGCGTACTTAGCAACATGCTTCGGTAAGCTGTCTCCCCAGCCGTAGATGAGTATTAGTTTGGGATGGTTTGGAGGGGCTTGGAGTTCATCGTTGTTGTTTGTGACCAAAACCTGGTCTGACAACGCTTCAAACCCTGGGATGGTCGGCAAGGAGCTCATGATTCTGCAAGCACCTCCAGATGTTGTGTAATTTTATTAAGATGAAAACGAGAAAAATGATTTTTGCTTACCTGCTGGCTTTGGTGTCATAATTAAACACTATCGGAGACTTCCTTTTTCGTCGTGAAGCCTAGAAATTAAGGCGGCTCATGTGATAAGATAGTAAGCACAGCTCCCCTAGGTTTGGTAAGAATGTGCCAGGGGTATAAGCAATCGAGCCTGAATCCTTTCCCTTGACCAACAAAACAAATATTAATACCATTAGTGCCTTGGCGCTTATGGTGGAAAACGCAATCACAGCCGCTTGTGGTACGATCCCCGCCTCGCAAGTGCCAGGATTTCTCTCTTGACTTTCTCACAGCCCTGGCCGTAAGTGTTGGTTCATGTAATGCAATGGCAAAAGGTTCGTTCTCAATGCCGCTTTTTCGGTTGAGGGTAAGTCAAAATGTGGAATAAATGCTCCGGAAATGAACAAATACTCGACTTTTTTTTGCATCTTTGACTAACCACAAAGTCGAGCACATGCCACCTATATTTGTCTTATGATTTTGTACGCTCTATTGGTTAAACCTATAATAAAGATAACCTGCCTCCAAGTCATTCTATCGGGATTTGAGTCGATTCAAGAAACCAGGTACCTAGATTTTCAACTCTTATCAGCAGTCATCATGGTCTGATCCGCTCTCGCTCTCCGTTGCAGGCGCACCAATCGCGACCCACAATGTGGGGACTCCCGAGCGCACTCCATCAGAATACTGCTGGAGGTATTGGCAAAAGGTCAAAAGCTCATCTTCTAATTCCATTTCATGGTGCTTGACCTCAATTTTCGAAAAGACTGATAGTATTCTTGGTGTCTGCAATTGCTTGTCGGGCCCTAACCCACATCCGCTGAATGTCTGGTTGAACAAACATCTTGAACAAGGTGGAGATAAAGTCACATAATGACAAGCCACAAGAATCACTCATCTCCCCACAACAAATTAGCCAAGAGAAGATTTGGAGGTGCTATTACAAGAAAGAAAGAAAGTTCCAGCGATTGGGACGGGCAAGAAGAGACAGGAGTTGATCCTGTCGGCACTTTGACTGAAACCCGTTTGCGGTCACAGCCATCTCAATTTAGGATAGTTCGGATGATAACTGGATATGAAGACCCCGATCGAAATTCGGACTAGCCGAGTTGAAATGGAATTGATTCAACTTTTCATTCGTAAACACCATGATCCTTGTTTGCGCTCTGTCCTTAAAAGCGGTCTACAGTAATTTTACTCTCCTTGGAATATTGATCGGGACGCACTGCATTTTTCACCTCTGGGGGTGAGCGCTTGTTCTATGCTGGTGATAGCAGTGGTTATTGGAGTGAAATTTGGCCCAACACAAGTCAGATAGGTGACCAATTACCACTTCCTGATGTTATCCAAAGAGTTCTCGAAAACATAGAAGTGGGATTTGTGGCCTTAAAATGTACTGGTACTATAAATAGCCCCGCTGTGTCTTTTTTTAGCCGCTGACGGGCTTTCCGTGGTAGCTTCGCTCAAGCCCGTGGTACAACAATGCGAAGAAAAAAAAAACCCTCTCCTCGAAAAAGAGAGCCACGGCTAATGTCAAAAATCGGGTGGCAAAATATTGAAAATGGATCTGCAATTTTGACTATCATATGACTGATTAATAAGGCTGAGACGGCCAACCCCATTGATCGGCCTCCTGTCATTGGTAAACTTCGTATCCCCGCACAAGGGTACTCCATCCGCCGCTTGTATTTGATGCGCCAGCCACGCCGCCGTCGCAGTCGCAGCCTGCGTCAAACACCATCACGATTTAATCCGTCGTCCCAAGTCATCATTGCCATTTGATCATCCGGCGACACACTTGCGCCATGTCTGTCGAACCCTGCGCAAGCCTGGAAGCCGAGCCGGCGATGCCGGCGTTGCCTAATGAGCGGCCGCCGCGAATCCTTACGCCAAAATCCTCACAGCAAGACCTAGGCTTGGCCGCACTCACTTTCGCAGAAGAAAGCGCCTTCTTCTCCAAGCTCCCATATGAGATCCGCCGCAAAATCTTGATCGAGGCCTTTGGTGGCCGCGTTGTGCACATGGACCTGACCTTTGACCACCCCGAAGCTCCCTTCTCTGGCGACAAGATCGATCACTTGGGCCAGAGGTTCATCCCCCACTGCAACAGGAACATTTCCGACTACCCGACAGGTGGTGGGCCGTACATGCAGGTTGACTATTCCAAACCCAAGCAGTGGATCTGGCGCAGTTCCATCTGCCATCGCGATAGCGCACTGGCCCCATTTTTTGGGTTTGGCCAATGCGCCGGCATGAACGTGGCCGAGGATCGATGTCAATTCGGAGGCGTCAACTTGGATCTCTGCTCGGAATGGCGAGGCGATGATTTGTCGGGCTGCTTCATTGGTGCAATGGGGTGGCTTCAAAGCTGCCGACAAGCGTATGTGATTTGTGCCACCTAATATCGTATTGATGCGAAAAGACTCTGACAAAATTTCAGATATTGTGAGGGTGTCGATGTCCTGTACGCTACCAACACAATCCACACGTCTAGCAAACAGATGGTATTGAACTTGGACAAGCTCTTGCTTCCACAAAGGCTCGATAGTCTCAGATCTATCCAGATTGTATGGGAATTCAAAGCTTTCACCTGGCCAAGTGACACCTGCGGTCCCTTTGAAGATCTCGAGTCGTACCACAAGCTCATGGGATCCATACCAACCATCTTCCCCAATGTAAAATCTCTAACAGTGTGTCTGCAAGGCGTCTTGCTCCCTTCTAAACGCGACGATGAACAGGCGCGGATTATGACCGAGGATCAAATCAATGACCTCATAGAGACGACCATTATGAAACCAGCAGATGCAATGGTCTCTAGGCTGGGGCGCCACGTTGAGTGCAACGTCGCAATAGCCAGTAGCTTGTACAGCCTATTGAGGAAGCGAGCTTTGAAAGCGGGGTGGTTGGTTGAACAAAACCACCTAGGTGGCTCGCTGACTTCACCTGAGCGACACTGGCGACCCTTGGTTGAACAAGAAGAGTCAAATTTGCAAGGGTACTGGGTACAGCTTGGGCGGAGAGAGTTGATGAAGGGGGGTTGGGGCAGGTCGGCTGCAGGATTCACATTCGAGCTTGGCAACCATGTTGAAGATGAGGTCTTTTGCATGCCCTGGTATGCTGAATGAGAGAAGGGCTCAACAAGTCGCCAACTGGGTCCATTGTCCTCCCCCAGAATGAGACACATGCCATCACAAGCACTCCTTTGTGTTTTGTGATGTTTCGCCATCAAGTTATTTACGCTAGAATTTGTACCTTAGCTTACAATAGTTTTAATGTCCCTAACCTAGGATGAAAAGAGGTTTTGTCAAGTTGGTCTAGAATTATTTGCCCCCCTGCTGCCAATCAAGTCTAGCAGAAAACTTTGACTCGATGACACCTGCAGTAGGGCTGCCCAGCAAAGACTCGGGGTTTTTTGGACTAAACCCAAACCAGTCACGCCATGACGATGATTTTTTCGAGAACTGACCCTCGCGCCTCAGCGCAATGAATCGTTTCCGGGATAGTCGAGCGCGAATTGGCCCAGCACTAACCTACTTTAAAACGCAAATCTGAGACGCGACCGATGACAAGGAGATTGCAAGTCCCTATTTGCTAATTAAGGCATGGAAGTTTAATTCCAACAATGCACCCACCCTGATGCTATATAGTCAAGTCGTTGCGCCAAACTCGGCTGGGGGGTGATCTTTTCTATTTCCACTTTTTATTCCGTGATCTGCTCTCGCATCTCGCGTTACGTCGTTTCATCCATCATGCTGCTCGGAAAGACTCTCCACATTCCGTTTGCGGCACTGCTCGCGCTCGTTGGCGATGCCGCTGCGGTCAAAGTAGCTTCAACATATCTCGCCGGGTGGCACACTAACCAAGGATACCCGATATCCGCTGTGCAGTGGAGCAAGTATACCGATATAAAATATGCCTTTGCGTAGGTTCAACCGCTATCTGACGTGAGCAACGGAAACAATTGTAACAACCGATTCAAACTCTAGTTCAATTGCAGAAAATGGTAGCCTCAGCTTGGAAGGATCCGAACCGAGTCAACTGCCCGTATTTGTGAAAGCAGCCAAGAAAAATGTTAATATCCCTATTATATCCGCTTTCCCATCATTTTATTCGATTCTAAGACTCTTGCACTATAGGGCGTCAAGGCCACGGTTTCGGTTGGCGGCTGGACTGGAAGTCGATTCTTCTCAACCAACCTTGGCACAGCCAAGAAACGAACTGCCCTTGTCAAGAACTGCATGGACTTTATCAGGAAGAATGGACTAGACGGTCTTGACTTTGAGTACGACTGTCGATTTTCACACCTTTGTATAAATTACTGACGCATATGCAGCTGGGAGTACCCAAATCGACAAGGCCTTGGATGCAACAGCCTTAACGCCAATGACACTATGAACTTCCTTGCGTTTATTCGAGAACTGCGCCAACAGCCAGGTGGTAAAAATTTGTTTTTGACCGCTGCTGGCTCCCTTTATCCTTGGTATGACACCAAGGGTGTGTCCTACAATAATGGCGAGCTGAAGGGCTTTTCTGATGCTCTTGACTACGTCATGATAATGGGTTACGATGTGTACGGAGCGTGGACAGCCACTGGTGGCCCCAACGCTCCATTGGCCATGTCTTGCGACAAAAGAAACACCCAGGGTGGCGTCAAGGAGGGTGTCACGAAGTGGATTCGTGCCGGAGTCTCAACCAACAAAATCGTCCTCGGTGTCCCCGCTTATGGTCATGGTTTCTCAGTCAATACGACATCCGCATTTCCAAAGATGGACGGGGTCTTGGACGCATACCCGCCACAAAACCAATCCCACCGGTTCCGAGGCAGCGAGTGGGATGGCGATACGTCAGTCGATGTGTGTGGGAATGTCTCGCCTCCTGGTGGGACCTATGAGCTGCGAGGCTTGATCAGCCAGGGCTTTCTGGACAAGTCGGGAAACCCAGCCAAGGGCATCTACAGTGGATTCGACTCCTGCAGTCAAACGGCAAGTTTCATGTGAATCTGTACATTTCGTCATTCGTTAACGTTTGTGTTTAGCCATATCTTTACAATAAGGCCAAGCAGATTTGGGTATCCTACGACAACGCTCAGTCATTCACCTGCAAAGGTAAATATATCATAGATGCTGGCCTTGCCGGTTTTGCATTGTGGGAGGCTGGCGGCGACTACAACAATATTCTTGTCAACGCCATCAGAAATGCCACCAATCTCAGTGTGTGAAATGCAAATGAAAGCAGGAAATTTCATATGCAAAAAAATTGTATTTTAGCCCAGGAGTCTCGGTTGAGCAGAAAAGATGAATACATTGTCATGACACTGAATAAAAAGAGTGCACTCGAAATAAGTGACTTTGGAAACATCACGTCCTTGTACTTAACAAGAACTTCCCCTCAGATGTCGTCAAAAACCACTGCGTGGTAATTATTGAGATTGGAATATACTTGGATTCAGAGCCTCGAGGGAACCAACACTCATAACTTGGCCACGTCTTCCTTTATTGCTTCAATTGTGTAGGAATGAGGCAGGCGCCAAGGCTGGTCTTTTAGGCTGCATTCCCCTATATACGATGTTAGCACCATGTTACAGCTTGCTTTTACCATCTACCTTACCTTGACCATCCCCATTCATATGTTCGGGCAAGGCTAGCCAAGGTACGCTCTCGTGCTCAATCAGACGCGTAAGACGCATGTTCTGGGACAGCAAAGCTTGAACCACCTCTCCCACGCCATGGTTGTATAACGCGACTGCTTTTGTTGTAAATTGATGGCCGCTGGTCGCGACATATGAGTCTTTTTCTTCGGAAACTGTCGGCTCAGGTCGTTCAAAGTATGGATGCTTCAGTACGAGCTGGTCCGGGTTTTCACCATCAATCGACAATAAAACAGGATGAAACTCTCGGATAAACAGGCGACCACCGGGTTTTAACAACCCCGACACGACTTTCGCCCACTCCTTGATGCTGGGGATCCAGCATAGCGCCCCAATGCCAGTAAAGACAAGGTCAAAGCTCTTTGGCGGCAGTACCTCGAGGCTGTCGTTCACTGATGCCTCGACAAAACGGAGCTTTTCACCTCCCGATCCCTTGGTGGCATGAGCCAACTTTCTTGCTTCGTCCACAGATGCGCCGGAATAGTCAAGTCCCGTGACGGAAGCGGCACCCAGCCTCGCAAGGCTAAGCGTATCTGTGCCAATGTGGCATTGGAGGTGAACGCAATTCAGCCCTGAGATATCGCCGAGAAGCGGCTTGTCAAATTTCACAACATCACTGATGAAGCCTTTGTCAGAAATCAGTTCGTGAAACTTGTAGTCTGGTGAGGCGGCGTGCTAAGAAATAGAAGAACCACAATTTAGTACAGCTCACGGTAGATATTCCATAAACTTACGGCAGCAGCTCGTTCATTCCATCTCGCCTTGTTGGTCGCTTCGTAATCCATGTTTTGAGCACTCAGTATTCGCAAAATGCGTCGAGCCCTCGTACCAGTGCGGCATGTTCAACATTTATAAATTCCCCTTTCCTTTCTCATTGCCCTAAGTCCAGCTTGGATGGGCTTCAGCCACGGCCTATGAGATCAAGCGACCGGGCAAAACTTGGGCGCCAGTCTTCAATAGCTCGATTAGCAAAAGGAAGATGCATCAAGCGACAGAATGGGCTAAAACAAACTATGCATTCGTTAGAGTCGCGCCACATTACCCGAAGAATGATCTGGATTTTCATCTTGATATGATTTGGGTATGGTTTGATGTCGCCAGGTGTCTTCTACCGGCTTTGATAGGCACCGGCTTCGGCAAAACGCCACATGATTCCAAAACCGGACCCAGAATTAGCTTCTCCTTCGGTTGCACCCATGGTGCAAACTCCTAACTTGTGCAGCCCGGCCCCGCACATTCAGTCAGCCACACTGGCGGTCGACTGGCCACGACCGCACTTCTGCGGGTGTCTCAACATGTGCAAGATGTACGACCCAAGCTACAATCCCTAGGGAAGAAATTATTGAAAATTAGCGTATGTCCAAACTTAGTGTTCAACCCCAGCTTGAACCATTTCATCGATTCTAAATCTACGGCTAACGCGGGCTACGCTACCCGCTAGGTGCATGCGGAGGCTTTCGGGTGCGGACTGGGTGCTTCCGATCTAACAATTCTCCTCAAGCTGCACGACTTCATCACCGTTCCAAATCTTTCCCAGGAATTGAGTGCATCGGCACTTTCCATGGTCTCGATCTAAATGCATTTCCTCGTTGAGATAATGACCACGTCAGCACGTCAAGATGATCTTTGGGCCTGTTACAACAGCTTCGGAGCATCGAAATGATCCCAGCGATTATCTGCTGTGGTAGGTGGGATGTTCTAAGCATCGGATTGATTGGATAGACTTTAATGCAGCCACATACTTTCCATCTACGCTCCAAAATTCCCACGCGGTAATGCGCTCATTCAAATGACAAATTATCTTCGGCCCATGTTGTATGGCACAGGGTAAGTTTATTGTTGACCAGCTCTCAGACAGCCAATCAGGTTGCGGAGCGCAGAGATGGTTCTTTGCCGCAGCGAGCGACCAATCACAGAGCAGAGCGCCGAGCGACTCTGATGGACCAGGGCCCTTGCAGCTCGAAGCCATCGACTAAAGGGGTCAACACGGATGCAGTTGTCGTTTTCCATCAGCGATGACCTGTATATTAGCCAAGTTCAGCCACTGGGGTTCTCGGTATCCGTGAAAACACCGAGATGACCAGTCCAAGGTCCCTTGTTAGCATCCGCAAGTTTACCGTCTCTTCCTGAGGTCATGGGGCGTTCCGTACCAATGAGATCAACAACCTTGCCATTGACAATGACTCTATTTGACGGCTTTATTGGATTGATTTATAATCTCATTTCCCTCTTTTTCCTCTACATATCATTATAATCAAAGGAAAATATTTTTGGCCTACACATAAATGTACATTGCCTCCTCACGACAGGCCAACCTTTCTCCGTCGATCATCCAACTACCCACCATCACACACACCATGTCCAAGACAGTTGTAATCCTTGGCGCTGGCTATGCTGGCCTGCCTGCAGCTCATTACATGCTCAAGTACCAGGCTGAGAAGCTCGATCTCAAAATCATGCTCGTCTCGCCAGCTGACGATTACTACTGGGCACTGGCCACCCCTCGAGTTATCATTCCCGACAAGATGGGCGAGGACAAGATTTTTTTCAACATCCCAAAGCTCTTTGCAAAGTATTCTACCTCACGATTCGAGTTTTTCCACGGCAGGGCGGAGACTTGGGACCCGGACACAAACTCTGTGCATCTTGCCATGAACGATGGGACATCTCGCACCATCGAGTACCACACCATCATCGTCGCCACGGGCAGTACTGCCAAGAACAAGATGCCCTGGAAGCTAGTAGGGAGCAGCCAAGAGACCCGGGATGCGCTCGCAGATCTACGGGAACAAGTGAAGAATGCCAAGTCAATTGTCGTGGGTGGCGGCGGTGCTACCGGCGTCGAGGTCGCAGGTGAGCTGGGGTCTGCGTATGCAAGGCTGGGAGCCAAATCCATCACCATCATTACGAGCGACTCGATGCTTCTGGAAAAGCGCATCATGGACAGAGTTCGAAAGGACGCGAGAAAGAGCCTAGGCAAGTTGAAGGTCAAGGTCATGACCAATGCGAGAGTCACAAACAATGCCGAAAATGAGCAGGGAGTGACAGTCCTTGAAGTCACCCGCAGCGACGGGGCTGTGGAAACACTTGAGACCGACCTGTTTATACCGACCTGTGGTTTGCAATTCAATTCAGACTTTGCGCCCGCCGGTATGCGGCTGCCAAACGGCCGGCTTAAAGTCACCAAGACCAAACAGGCACCGGGTTACAACAACGTATTCATTGTCGGCGACGTGGCCGAGGGCGAAGACATGCAGATCTCGTTTGCAGAGAACCAGGTGAAGCATGTTTTGGCATCTTTTGAGACGTATCTGGCTGGCGGTGAGGTACCGGAATATGTGCCCAGGTCTTGGTTCGGGCACTTGGTTTCTATTGGGCCGGAATACGCCACAGGCCAGGTGGCCGGCTACAAGCCGTGGACTTGGCTGGTTTGGTATTTCAAGTCGAGAACACTAGGGACCGACTATGCACCTGCGTGTGCAGAAGGCCAGAGATTTGTTGTTTCTGGTTCCCTGTAATGGAGAGGTGGTTTAGATGGATTGGTTGTATGGCTCAGTTGCGGATGGCGGCTAGCAAGAATTTTGTTCTGGTGTAATATTGCCCAAGGCTAATCTTATTTTTATATGGAACCCCCTCACGGTCCCAATATGATTGACTTCTAGTACACAAATAAAATACTTGTCGATACATAAAATGCCATTGAGCATTTAGAATAGCCACTCAGAATATGGTGTGATTTGAATTTCCGCTAAATAAGTAAGATATCGGACGCTAGATCAAGACATTCCGACCATGTAAGGCTTGGCGATTGATTTCTCCTCGTCCAAATTTCTTCTAAGATTGGGAGTATTTTCCGTCGATGCTGCATCGAAGGGTTGAGCAGCGGCGGAGATGAGAAAAGTTGTCGAAATACCTGCTGTTGATCTGACCCAGCTACTGTTCCGATAAGATATACCGGGCAAACAACGGCTTGCAGAACCCGTGGCGAGAGGTTGGTTTGAAGAATTGTCGTGGCTGCAAAAACGTGCGCGTGTAATAATTCTAGGC
This sequence comes from Calonectria pseudoreteaudii, assembly GCA_001879505.1. Lineage (NCBI taxonomy): Eukaryota > Fungi > Ascomycota > Sordariomycetes > Hypocreales > Nectriaceae > Calonectria > Calonectria pseudoreteaudii. The sequence goes on along the minus strand of KV875262.1, from coordinate 256,596 downwards.
GCCGAAAGCCATGCGCAACGAGGTGGAGATAAACCCAACACATGCAGACAAACATGAATGTGACAAGAATCGACGCATCAGAGTTGATCGTTGGTATCTCACCCCCAGAAATTTCGAAACCTTCCACAGCTTCATATGCGAGAAGGTCTAGCCTAATATCGTTCATCGCTTGCTCAAATTCCGCCAAATTGAAACACCCTCTCTGGGATGCCTGCTCCTTCTGTGCATGCAGTGCACTGATGCGGCCAAGCTGCGCCATAACCAGATTATTGCAGCCCATAATATCCTCGAGCCGTGTCGGGGACTCGGTGGTGAGGGTGGAGGAGTGATACGACAAGAGGTGGGGTGCTTGTCCTGTCGTCATGGATGCAATAATATCCAGCCATAGCATCGTGCCCCATAAAAATTTAAAAGCTGTCACCAGCTCTGTGTTGGCGGTGTCATCTTCTGAGAGGGGATAACCCTCAAGCAAACTCAATCGCGCCGGTTCGCTTAAACCCAGGCCCGCCAAGCCCTTTGCATATTGGTGGTCATACATCTTGACCAGGACATCAAGATGTGCCTTCCACATATTACCGGGGTTTGCATAAACCTATCGCGCCCCATTAGTTCTCCACCCGAGTCTCTGATGCGGAAGTTCGTCTACCTCGAAAAACAGCAGCTGGATAATGGCAGCTACGGTACCTATTTTGTTACCGGCGCAAGATCCTTGGGCGGATTGGTGGATTAACTTCATGCAAGCGTCAAGGTGATCTTCCTGTTGTTTCAAAGAAGAATCTAGGGAGGCCCGACTCATGGTTGCAGCACTAGTAGCCCGCAAGTGGTGTGCACTCAGTGCAAGAGCGGCATGGTAGAGTTGTTTCGTATGGAGTAACATGGAGAGGAGCCAGCCTCGCCCTCCCCTCGAGCTGCTTGGTTGGTACATTGGAAACTCTAATGGAAAGACATGATCTAGAAATTGCATAAATAGAATGGATTCTTCTCCCATAGGAAAATTCGCTGAGCCTATCTCTGAGAGGGAATCCTGAACTCAATTAAAATATGCCGCAAATTCACGCAGGTTGGACATTACACTCACAACAGATGTGTTCTGTGACGGGCTTGAATAAACCAGTTGTGCAGGCACTAAATTTGAAACATGCTCTTGGTCATTATCATTGCAGCTACCTATTGGTGGCGGAACAGAGGAACTTTGCGCCGAATCACTGGGTGGTTTTTCAGCTGGTTTAATAACGCGAGGCGTTTGCCGTGGAAGTTGGGCTGCTGCTTTTCGCCTGGACGTGCTCTTTACAGTCTCCCTGAAAAGGTCCAGTATTGCTTGCTTCTCTTCGGCATTGTGCATCCATTCAGGCTTTGGACCAAACCCGTAACAGGTAATGGCGAGCGATGCGCAAGTCGTGCACTCAGGTTGGACCTCGTCGCATTTCTTTTTGCGTACCCTACAGGTTCAGCATCCCTGCTTGCTTCGAAGGGGGGCGCTCATTCTGACGAGGTCAAAGTGTTGATTGAAAGGATTAGATTACGTTGACTGATTGATTGGGCTTGGTGGAGTTTGGACTGGATCACCGCCATTGAAGATTACCAATCAGCTGGCGGTGTGGAATGCTGATGATAGGTGCCACTGTGGCTGGTGTCGTAATTAACTCTAACAGACACTTCTTGGCCTTCGAGACGGCGCACTGTATCGTATTCCAGCATATTATACGAGGGGCAAAGACCAAGGCATGATGTGTCACGAAGGTTGTAGTTATTACGACATAAATTGAGGGGCAGTTCAAGCAGGAGGCTTGGTCACGTTGTTGGGGACCAAATACAGCTACCTAGCTAGGTCCAACAGATACAAGCTACTGTCAAAGCACTAGCGCGAAGCAGTGCAACAATAGAATTCTCGAATTCTTGGCCGCTTGTCAAGACAACACCGGTGTAGTGGATATGCCACTCGATGACGTTGTTATACAAAGGATTTATCCCGAGGTTGTTTGTGATTCTGGCCACTTGTCGTACAACCGTGAACTAATTACAAATTCACGCCACATCTCCCACGTTGCTCTCGACTCACGTGGGGCTTTGGGCGCAAGAAGGAGTTGGTGCGATTGTGGCTGCGCCGGCCGCTGTTAGCAACTCCTAGCGCGGTATCAGGACCATCGCCGGCAGTGAATGGTCCCATCACCCAATGGTCTGGAACCCTGACTTCTTCCATTGCCAGTGTTCTGGGAGGCCAAGTCAGTTCTTGGATTGTCTGCATGGTTGCATCCGGGGAGTTGGTTGTTTGGCATGGAATACATCCAAGTCATGCAATTATTCAGACCTATCCACGGCTTCCACGGCTTCCCCGGGTCCTTCGGCATGCCAATCCCTTCAAATTGCGGGGGCCTTCGATCGGCCCGTGGGCGGCTCACAGATGATGCTGAGGAGATATGTGGGGATTTTGTCCAAATAGGGTATTGTGTTCGTGCGAGGCTCAATTCTCATTCTATTTAGTTCCACCTCAAAAGCAATTCGCGCGCGCGCAAAAACCAGGGATTGGTCGGTTTTTTCAGGGTCAGCATTCGAGTTGATTCGGCAGTGTGTTCGGCCCGCAGATCTTTGCCCCAAACAAACCAGCATGAGTGGGCTTTTCTGTCGATCATTTTGCATACTACCTCGGCGCGTCACGCATTGGGCGGGAAGGCTTAAACTCTCTCGGGATTTGCAAGTGTTTGTTGGTTGGCGTTGGCAAGGACGATGCCGCCCCGGAAGCCAAAATGCAATTTCGCTTGGTGGTCATAGCACTGTGATCTTCGTCTGAGAGCTTGGCACGCGCATGGCATCAATATGAAGATAGAATAGCCCGATGAACTGCTTCCCCGATTGGGAACATTGGTCAGGAGTCTGGTTTGCCTCTCACTGCGCCGGGGCGTCCAAGTGAACCTCCCGCAATGTCGTGTTCACCTGTCACTTCGCAACCATGGGGCAGTCATTTGCTGCCTCGATGGGTCTTTGGCGGTTACAGCCACGCGGTATTCATCGATTTATCCTTGTTGAGGCTAGCGCAGGCTCGTAATAGCGACCGGCCCGGTAGATGCTGATGAAACTATTTCTGACTGTGTCATGGAGGCGGTAACAATATGGCGTTCACTTAAATATTCCGAGACTCCATCCAGATCGTGGTTGATAGCATCCTATCCGAAACACCAAGAATTTAGCCAGCACAGTCGAGCCATGTTCGCTCTAGTCTGATTCGTTCCATCCCCATTCAAGCGAATTTCTAACTAGCCTGGATCATCAGTAATATCGAACCAATGCAGCTTCGCGCCTCTCTTCGCCATGTGCTGCTGCTTCAAGCAGCGTGCTTGCGTCAAGCCACCGCCGACGACCTCTTGGGAGGCAACCCAGTGTTGACACCTCTTACAGACACCGTCTCTTCTCTACTCAAAGGCCAGGGACTTATCGAATCCTCGCTCGGTGCTATAGGAGGCGTGCTGGGTAACACACAGGAATTCGATTACGTCATTGCGGGAGGCGGTACAGCAGGAAATGTTGTCGGAACTCGCCTGGCCGAGGCTGGCTTCAACGTTGCGATTATCGAGGCAGGCAGTTTCTATGAAATCGCAAAGCCAGTGTTGAGCACAACACCTGCCGGCGGCATCGTGGGAATCGGTCGCAACATGGATGATTCCATTGCTACGGTTGACTGGGTATACCAGACGGAACCTCAAGCCGGCGCCAAGAACAAGAAGTTCCATTATGTCAGTGGCAAATGCCTGGGAGGAAACTCGGCCATGAATTTCATGCTGTACCACCGAGCCACAACTGGAACGTACGACAAGTGGGCCGACGCGGTCGGTGATGATAGTTACAGGTTTGTCTGATTTCAATTGTATGCACAAGATACGAAACTAACTTGGGACGTAGACTCACAAACCTTCAGCCTTACTTTAAAAAGAGCGCTACCTTCACTCCTCCGGATACCAAAAAGCGACTTGCTAATGCAACAACCGTCTATGATGCAAATGATTTTGCAGCCGCCGGACAAGGCGGCCCTCTTCAAGTGAGCTACACTCACTATGTATCAGCATGGGCAACCTGGATGGAGCAGGGACTGAAGAAGCTTGGCTTGAAACGAACCGACGGCTTCAACAAGGGTAGTCTCCTTGGATATCACTACGCGCAAACAACAATCCGCCCGGACAGCGCGATAAGAAGCACCTCGGCCGATTTTATCCGCAAGGCTTCTAGCAAAGTAACCAAGAAGCTCAAAGTATTCACCAACACTCAAGTGACTAAGATCCTTTTCGATAAGAACAAGAAAGCTACTGGGGTCACAGTTAGCTATCTAGGACTTGATTATACAATCAAAGCATCCAAGGAGGTTATCCTGAGCGCAGGTGCCTTCAGGTCACCGCAGCTGCTGATGGTCTCTGGTGTCGGACCAACCGAGGCTCTCGAAAAGTTTAATATTCCTGTCGTATCGGCCCTCGAGGGAGTTGGCCAGAACATGTGGGACCACATTTTCTTCGGCTCGTCCTTTGTGGTGAACTTTCAGACGCTGGGTCAAATCATTAGTGATCCTCTTGAATTGGTAAATGCTCTGTTGCAGTATACATTGACGAAAGACGGCCCGCTCAGCTCCAACATTATCGAGTTCCTTGGGTGGGAGAAGTTGCCAAAGGCATACCGCACCAAGTTCTCGGCAGAAACGGAGAAGAGTCTGGCCGGGTTCCCAAGTGACTGGCCAGAGCTTGAGTTTCTCAGCGGCAACGGTTACCTTGGGGACTTTGACTGGCCTATTCTGGAACAACCCAACGATGGAAGAAACTATGCTACTGTCCTTGGAGCAATGGTGGCCCCGGTCTCGAGAGGAAATATCACACTCAAATCCGCCTCGGCTTTGGATGCACCTGCCATCAACCCCAACTGGCTGACGGCAAAGGCAGACCAGGAAGCTGCGGTTGCGTCGTTTAAGAGAATGCGGGATGTTTGGAAGGCAATCAACTCTGTCACCTTTGGCAACGAGTACTGGCCTGGAGCTGACAAGAAGACGGATGCGGAAATCCTCGATTTTATCCAAGACTCGTTCATGCCCATCTGGCACGCAGCCTGCACATGCAAGATGGGAAAGAAGGAGGACCTCATGGCCGTCGTCGACAACCTCGCTCGTGTCTACGGCGTGCAGGGATTGAGGGTCGTCGACGCGAGCGCCATGCCCATTCTCCCGCCGGGCCACCCGCAGAGCAGTGTCTACGTCTTGGCAGAGAAAATTGCTGATGACATTATTAAAGGCAGGTCTTGAACTCTAATGTATAATTGGTTAAAATATTTAGAATCTTTCGCTTCTTAAGCTATGTTTAAATATTATATTATTTAATAATCGAGGCGTGCAGTAATCCATTTCACAACCAGTGGCATTGTCATTCAAATGACTGGTTTCCAGGGTTAGGGTTAGGGTTACATGAGCCAGGTTGGTTGTCATGCTTTGTCGCTTGAGCCTGAGTGTAGACCAGAAAATATACCCTCGGCTTGATCCTGAATAGATCTTGGAAGTTACATACTTTGGAATACATTTTCCGACCTACCAATCAGATGGAAAAGAGCCCAAATTTTCATGACGTTACATTTTCAAGCCGAGTTGTTCATTGCAATTTCAACTGCCCTGACGCATCCACTTTCATCTGCCTGGTCACAGCCAAAAAGAGTGCTACAGCCGTTTATCGAATCTTGCAGCCGGAGAAAACCCGACAAAAAGGGCCTGACATGATGGGGTTCATGCGGCACTGGCGTTCTCACGGGAGTGCTTTGCAGTCATGTAGCTCTGCACTGTGGGGAGAGTGGCCCGCCCAGATGGACTAGGAACACGTCAACCGTCCCGAGCCCTCAAGATTTTCAGATGACCTTCGATTGCTCGCAAGCTTGAAACATGGACAAGATCCTTGTTGTGAAAGTCCCTGCAAGATTCCGAAAGCCACAATCGTCTGATCCGGTTGCTATTTCATCTCAATGAAGCCCGAGACTGATTCATGATGAAGCGCCATGTCTATCATGTAAATTGCGCTGGGATGATTTGGTGGCGGAGAGCGACTTCCTATCTGCGACGGCCGCATGTTTAGCGACGGGGTTTGGCGTTGGGGCCTTTTGGGCTGAAACATTCGAAATTAAAGGCCCCTAAAGATGCTTTGACATACAACCACAGCGTCAAGATGAAATGCCCCTCTTTTCACTGGTATTGTATCACCATGCTTAGGAAGTACCCGCGGATCAAGTGGCGAGAGGAACCAATTCTCGCCGTTGTGAGAAATAGACGCCAGTTCACATTCCCCAACCTCAGCCTCAAGCCACGCTAATCAAGTGCTTCGCTAGTTGCCAGAGGACCAGAAATTGAAGGCTTCTGGCTTGACAAGCTTTTTTTTTTTTTTTCTTTTTCTCCATCGTCAAATATCGAGCCTCGGTATTGATGATGATGAAGCATCAAAAAAGTTGAAGTCCCCAAGCACATATACGCGTTGAGACTCGGTTGAGCCATGCATCTGGCCCATGCGCAAGGCTGCAGCATCTCTCCACGTCCAGCCCACATGCCAGCGGGAATTTTGATCGAAGCCAAAAGCCGCATCGGGTTTACTGGACAAACCTTGATCTCTGCTTTTGGCGTGCTTTTGGCGAGAGATCAGGTTCATGTCATCAAGATGCGGCACGAGAGTTCCCGCCAAGACGGGTCCGGCCCAACCCTGCACAGACACGACCCAGCTCGCGCCTTGTAAGGATTAGCTGGCCCCGGCCCTATTTCGCGTCAAGCACAAGGTCAAGGGATCAAAAGCGCTCATGGACATTCCCGTCGTGCGTGTCGAAACATCCTTTTTGACACGTCTTCATGGTTTTCGCCTACACTCGTCCCCGATGCCATCGCTATCGTGGCCATGACCGCTCCGTCGTCAACGGCCATCCTGGTACGTTGCACCCTCGGCTGTTGTAAAAACTAAAAAAAAAAAAAAAAAAAAAAAAAAAAAAAGAGGGGAGAGGGGGGGGGGGGGGGGAGGGAAAGAGGAAAAAGAAGGAAACGCGTCTGGATAGCATCCCGATGTACTAACAATTGCCATTCGGTAGGCCGTCATCTATACGATCCTCGGTCTATGCACGACTGTGCTCATCGCGCGCATCTACCTTCGCCTTGTGATCGAAAAGGCCGGACTGTTGCTCAATGACTACTCCATGATCTTGGCCTGGTGCTCCGCCATGGCCTGCTCCTCCTTTGATGTGATATACGAGCTCCAAGGCATTCTCAGACCGGATCTTGATTACACGCTGGTCGGGCTTGATGCCGAGCCCGAAAAGCTGGAGTTTTTGTTCAAGGTAGGGATCAAACGCATCAGCAATCGTGTGCTGTCCTCTAGTCGCCACTATGCGACTAACTGTCGATGAATCCAGATCATGTGGGCTGGTATGGTTCCTTGGGTTACCACATTTTATCTCTGCAAAGCCACGCTTCTCATCGTGTACTACAAACTGTTCCCGCCTTTCATGGTGAAGAGGAGGATCGCATTATGGGCAACCATGTTTTACTGTGCTGCGTCATACGTAGTGTCCATGTGTCTGCTATTCTTCCTTTGCTTTCCTATTAAAAGAAATTGGTAGGTGCCAACATGGCCATGTCTTGATGACCTCCCGCCACAAAACCCTTACTAACTAGAAATAGGGACCTTTCGGAGCCCGAGAAAATGTGTGGTGGTGATACAGTAGCCACGATATTCCAGATTGCCTGGGCTTTACACATCTTTGGGAGCATTTTCGGTACGTGAATGTCTGTGTTGGATGACTTGTGAGATTATTCAGTATTTCCTTGCGCTAACAAATGCCTTGAAGTTTTTATATTACCGTGGCTGGTGCTATACGAATTGGATATGCGAGCCAGAACCCGCTACAGCGTCTATGGAATTTTCCTCGTTGGCGTGATAGACATGGCCATGTCTATCACGAGGTTCATGACAATTCAGTTTGGTAATGACGGTAATTTCCGGTCCATTACGATGATCGGTGAGTCTAAGCAATCTGCTCCTCTTCATGCTGACATATCTCCATAAACTTTGTGTACTAACACCAAATAGAGTTATTCAGCGCCTTGGATGAGTATATTGGACTTTTAGTCTGCTTCCTACCGTCATTAAGCCCATACCTCAAGCCGAAGGCGGTATCTTCATTTGAGTCTTTACCCAGCACCTTACCATCATCCGGTTTGGCCACCAGTGATCCCAAACAATTTAGGTCCGCCGGGGTTGCTAAAACACCGCAAGTTGTCGAGAATATCGATGCCCAACGACATGGATCAGTTGCCGTGGTAATAGAAACCGGTTCGGATGGGTATGATAAGATGTAGGATAGAGCGTCAAAATGATCAATCAATATTTATTTATGAGAAGAAAGAATTTCGAGAATGGAGGCTGTATTAAAAGATAAAACTAAGCTATCCATTCTAATTATCCACTCGAAATCCAGAATATCCTTTCATTCCTCAATAGGGCCGGAGTCGACCAAGCGATTCTCCTGCTACAACGAAACTCTGAATTCAAACCCATATTTCCCCTTCGTCCAGCAACGGGAGATCTTTGACCTAGTGAAACAAACTAGATTCGCATCCACTTCTCCCGAAAACGTAGGGGTTAGCTAGTTCAAAAACGTCGCTCTCTTCGTAAGAAAACAAGATATTGAATGAGAAACTATGTTTTGGAGGTAGTATATCCTGATCCTCCTCCTGCTTTAGGAGTCCATCAGTTCGGCTATGAAGGTTGTTGGCACCAAGGACGATATCGCTTGCCGTGTTTCGGACGGCATCTGATGGTAGTTGGGCGAAAATCCAGGGCCTGTGCCGGCAGTTGGTTGATGGCGGTAATGGAACCGTTTCTAGGTGGGTAGTATGCTCTATCCTCTCACCTACTAGCCATTCGGGGACTAAATGGAAGAAAAGTTGGTTCAGCTTTGTGTCATAATGGTCAAGCATTTTACTGACGCCATTTGCTATTCGTTGCGATGCTGTGACGCAGAAGATGATGACGTCGACGGGGTACAGGTTCCCATGACCGGGCCCAGGTTGTCTACTATCCTGGGACGGAGAAGCATTCGGTCGCATAAAGAGCCCTAAAGAGCCCTTGAGGCGGGAATTCAAGTGTTGAGAACCCGAGGCGAATGTCGTCTCGGATCTATTCCTAAAATGCCCGACTTTTCTCCTTCATAATGGTTGGCGCCGCTGAGACGTCAAGTAAAATATTGGCTTGAAATGGGAAAATGTGGATTGTTTGTGCGTCGGTTTCGCTTCGGTTTCGCTTCGGTCTCGCTTTGACTTCGTGTATTCAGAATCAAGGGGGTTAGCGAGAAAAGGAGTAAGGTTCCTCGGATGGACACGGGTGATCTGGTTTATCAATCAGGTGGAAGCAAGTGTTGAATTTGGAGGATCGGCCATTTTCGAAGTCAGCAATAATATCGCCTTGGTTGATTCTGATAAGCCCATTGAGTCTTTTTCAATATCCTTTCAGAAAAGGCGGTACCTTTGGGAAGGCGATGTCTAATTTGAAAGATAGAGTTTGGCCTAGATTTATTGACAGCCATGTCTGGCTCACACACTGGTGGAAACCACATTGTTGGGCCCTCCTGAGCTAAATCACAACCTGGTTCTTAGTATAATATCCACAAAAGAAAATTCGAGGTCATACAAACGCAAAGCTTTGTAAGAAACATAATTAGGATAAAATTTGAGCATAAGAATCACTACTAAGACTGCGATGCTACTTTTAGTCCCCATCATTCATCGTAAAACCCACGCGCTTCAACCAACTCTGACCTAATTTCTGAGTAACGAGTGGCTTCGATGAAACTTCTCAAAGTCTCTCTCACAGCTGGTCAAGCTGGTTCAGAGTCCACACTCCTGTCTCGTCAGTGTAGGTCTCCTCGCCCTCGAAACCGCCAGTGATGGGGCCCCTGCCGGCCATCCAGTAGGGGATATCGACAAAGACGCCAGTACTCGTGATGTTGGCCACAAAGACTCCGGCGTCGCCTAGGTCCCATCGGAACGCCATGCCGGCAGGAGACGGGGTGCCAGGGACCAGGGGCCAGATCTGGCCTTCACCCCAGCCCAGCGTGTTGTTGGGGTTATCGACGCAGCGAGCGGCAATGATGTGGCCGTCGTCCCACTTAACAAGGTACTCTGAGCTGGTGTCCACTCCAGTCTGCGAGCGGGCGTGGAACCAGACAAGGGCGTAGGGTCCGAGGCGGGCGTGGCCCCAGAAGGCGGACTGGAGCGCAGTGGGGAAAGATCGGTCGACCCATGTCTTGTCGTGGTAGCCGTATCCTTCAAAGTCCATCGTCTGATCTTTGATCTGGAGCGAAACAGTCGCGTTGGCATCTGGCAAGGCGTTGGCCCAGCCAATTCCATCGACAATCTGCTCCTCAACTCCCGCCGCGTCCACGCCGCAGGAGTAGTGAGGTGCGGCAAGCTGTGCGCAGGAAAGTTAGTCAGCACATAGAACTCAACGGTCAGTTAAAATATGGATGATATCACGTACATTTCCTTGAAGAAGGAGACTGCCGACGATGCCGATCTTGGGCGCGTTGATGGTGACATTGTAGAAGGGTCGTGGCTCAAGGAGGCTGGTTCCCGACCAGCTGAAGACGTTGTCGCCGCCGAAAAAGTCCATGCGCATGCTCTTGTCGGTTCTTTCGGTGATGTTGACATTTTGAGCATCGACTCCGTAGGTGTAGGCTGTTCCGTTTGCATACGATCCAAAGATGGTGACACGGTACAGCGTCTCCGTCGTCGTGGCGCCGTTGTCAATTGGCCAATGCACCTCAAAGTTGAACATGACAGTCTCGTTGGTTGATGGGTTCATCGCATCAAAGTACCACCTATATTTGCGTGAGCGTCAATTACGTGCATGGTCATCTCTGCCATGAGTGGCTGGTGGCACTACTTACGAGTCAAAAGTGGTGGCATTGGGAGCTGGGTCGAGCTTGAAGAAGTCGGCCTGGCCAACTTCCTGCGTGGTGAACTCTACCACGCTGGTGCCATTGTACTTTTGGTTGACAAGTGAAATAACACGCTCTTCAATGCGTCCTGCTGATGCGCAGGCTGACAGGCCAGCTGCTGCCAAAAGGTAAGAACCAAATCTCATCATCGTGCCTGATGAAAGTATGTGGATGATTGTTGTTTGGATGTTGAGAAAGTCCTCAAAAAACTACTCCGTTGACCAACGTATTTATAGACTTCCTTCCATTGTCTCCTTTAGAGTTTACAAGACTATCTGCCATGACAAAAGTCCTTCCATCTCATCAATTATTACCGGATCATCCGACTTACGGGGATCTGTTCAACTCCTGATCGGATTCGGTCTTGCACGGGACCCGATTCCCAGGTTGAGCTGCGCAGATCCGGTCGGATTCCGATTAGAGTTGACTGGCGCCCTTCCTTGCCAGTGATCTACACGCCCTGCACTGGTTGCTGCCTCGGAATTAACACATGGAAGCACGTCAGTGCGCCTCACAGCGGCGCCTGACCGCCGCTGATTCCTAACAGTGAAACAATCAACTGGACCGAGTCCGGTGATAGGGCTCCCAAGATGACACCTTCAAGCAGATCGTATCGCATATGCGCCATTTTACTCGCTTTTATTAGTCATTACAACACCGCTGTATGGATGTAACAGATCTCTAATAGTCTAAATTTGTTCTTGGACCTGGCCTGAGCTACTATTGATTTGAGAACGTTGAAATGAGGATAATCCGTCGCATTCGCTGGCGTTCCCTCACATACATCGGGGACCTCGGGCACGTCAACTTTTTTCCTAATTCAGCTCAAATTGCGATTATTAGATTTGTAATAGGAGGTTTTTTTTTTGTAATTTTGACACTGGCAATATATAGTGGTTTGGGGCTTAGAGGTGACACCTCGCACTCGCTCTCGTTCATGCCCCACTTCTAAACGAAGCCGATATCCGCAATAACGTCGTCGATGCAGGTATGCAGGGATATATCAGTCGTGACAACCAATTTATATTGATCATTTTACCTCATTGACCATAGTCGGAGGTTTCGTCTACTGCAGTGACATCGGCCAAAGATTTTTTTTTTTCATTAATTGGATAGTCTTCGTCCAGTAGCTTGGGACATCCAGCTTTGCAGCTACCCATCTATTGATAAAAGCTTTTCGAGAGCATCTGAATCACGAACGGGAAAATCGAATATGATGGTTGATGGAACTGACTTTACGCCTTGGTAAAACGTCCTGTTTCGGCGAAATTCGGACCGTGGTATGAGTATCACGAATAGCGTGCTGCGCAACCGTTTTAAGAAGGCAAAGATGAAGATGCTCTGGTCAAAATTCCGTTTCATTACTTGATATATGCCAAGCTAAGACTATTTACAAATCCCCCCATTTCACAGCTTTTGAATCTTTAATCTTGAAGCCAGATAATCGAAGATCCTGAAAGACCTCATTTGGGTCGTACTTCCTAGCAGTAGCCTTCAGGAAGCTCAGAGCCTTATCTCCATAGTTTTGGATTGGCGTCTGATCACCAACTGCGTAGTTGAGGTATTGCCAATTTTTCTTCAAGCCGTTCTGCGCGGCAAGTTCATCCATGGCATCCCTGAATTCGATAAACATGGGCCCAATCTTCCTTTGGGTCTCTGCCGTATCAGCACCGAAGGAAATCAGCAACATCACTGCTGGCCCATCAGCTACGACATCTTCCAGACCAAGAGCGTTACCCCCATTGGAACGAGAATGGGCCATCATTGACGCAGTGACTGGATTTATTTGTATAAACATGGCAAATTCAGCACCTGGAGCTGCCAACCTCATCTTGTCGTTGTATTCTGACAGCTTTTCCTTGATGATCTCCAAGGTCCTGACGTTGCAGGAAAACATCGATGTCGTCCATGTTATACTAATTAGAGGATAAGCATTAAATGGGCACTGGTGGTCGGGAACCAAAGCTTACTGTTGATTGGCGTTTTTTTCCGGCCCCGTGATTCTTTCGACGATCTGATTCATGGTGCCCGTGGTCCTCCGGTGAGTCTCGGTTTTTACCGACATGAAATCTGAAAAATCCGGTCGCATTTTGATTACTTTGGCACTCGTGATTTCCGCATGCAAGCGTAGCGATCCCTTGTGCGCGTACATGCCAATATTGACCAGTGACTCAGGTCTCTCATGCATTGTGTCAACGAAGTCCGTGTAGGCCTTGAAGATGACATCAGTGTGGGAGGAATGGTACGTTAAATAATGGCTATGCATTTCGTTTGTCGGCATGACCTCTGGATAGGCAGTTCTGTTAGGTTCGAGGATGCGATGATAATTTATTCCAGGGACAGATGTCACAGCACTCACCCATATCGATTCTCGTTACGAATCCAAAGTTTCCAGAACCACCCTTCAATGCTTTCCATAAATCAGGATGGCTGTCCTTGTTGGCGTTTACAATTTCGCCACTGGCAAGAACGACTTGAAAGTTGGTTACCGTGTTGCAGGAAAAGCCATAAGTGTTAGCATAATACGAATACTAATCAATGTTCAAGAGATTAGTTTGCTGAATTCTGAGTCTTCAAAATGAGCGACAACTTACGCCGCCGCCAGTGAGAAAGCCCCCCAGCGAAACGTGAGAGTTTCGGGGGCCAGCTATGGTCACGCCAAACTCATCCAGAAACTTGTAGACCTGTTGGCCCGTTGCGCCAGGTTCGATTGATACAACCTTGTTGGCACGATCGTAGCGAACAGCAGTCATTGCCCCTATCGCCATCAGCATCATGTCATGTCAAGTTGAGTTGATGTGCTAGCCTGGCCATACCAAAGTCGACAGTCACGCCGTCCCTAACGCTATTTGAGCCATTCCACGTGGCATGCCCACCGCTTCGGATCCCAAATGGGCATTGGTGCTGGGAAATGGCTTCCGCAATTTTGGACACATCGTCATCGCTCTGGGGCATCACCATGCACCAGGGGTCCTGGGCCGCGTTGATGGAAAAAATGTTTTGCTGCCGTATGTTGTAGTCACCATCCCCGGGAAAATGCACTCGTCCATTCAATTGAGGGATGGAAGCCAATATATTGCACTATACGTCTCAGTCATATATCAGGCCTCTGAGAGTAGCTCAACTTACACATGTTGAAGCCGATAATGGCTCTTGAACACTAAGAAACATACCCATCTTGTGCATTCAAGTTTAATTGTTCACAGACCCCGATGTCGTAAATGTTGGGGCTGAATTTGTTGGAACAGAAATATTCTTGGTCACGCAGCAACCAGGAATCCTAAGTGGCAGGATGTGTCTGATTGTCCTGACTCAGAACAATTTTTATGCGTTAGTACAATTTCAGGTACCAAGTGCGCAAAAATTCCGATGGCTGGCCGACAGTCCAGAACCTCGATGGCAAGTGCCGAGACTCCAGGGGTAATTTTGGTCTAAATTAGGGGCTGATCAATAGTGTCAACTAGTCAGGAATCCGTCGAGTATTTATCAGAGGGGCGGGTAAGACAAACTGCCATACCAATCAAATAACGCCTCTAGATTCATGACACTAACCCTGTCTTGGAATGGGTCAGGAATGGCGTCGCCGACGGAAGCCAGCAATGATTTGCCGCTACCATTTAACCTTATGAGAGGCGCCAACTCATGATGAAGTCGTACGAGCGGATTTACCACAAGTCAGATGGAAGTGCCCCTATTTTAGCGGCTTGACCAGCCAGCTGGAACCCAAGGGCCCGCTTCGCCCTTCCATAAATATGACGACTCAGACATCTCTGGAACAGCACAACTCACCGCATCACAACAAGGAGTGCGCACCAGGCAGCGAAAAATCAGTGAGCAACATGGCTATCCACCAGATCTTCACCACCCTCATGCTCTTGGGCTTTCACGGAGCGGCAGCACTGGAACTTACTTCTTCAGGCCGACAGTGTGTGCCTGCCGCTCCCAAGACCAGTCCAATCTGCGTGAGTCCCTCGAGCTCGTCTCCCGTTCAATTGGACTGCGGCAAGAACCTTATCCAAAACTCGGATTTCCAAACGGGCACCGACACCAGCACTGCTTTCTCCACTGATGGCTGGACTCTGTGCTCCAAGTCGCCCTACTCGAGCATTGGATCAGGACCTGGGCCTGACAACGACCCCAACGGCTATTCCCTGCGACTCGCCACCGCCAAAAACTTCGACACGGTTGTCTCGTTTTCCCAAACGTTTGCGACGAGCAGCGGTACCACGCATGATTTCACCATTCACTACAAGATCTCCAACACGGCCGGGAGCACCATCACTTGCGCGTTCGACAACGCGGATCAGACCAAAATCACCTTGACCGGTGACCAGCTGAGCACCGGTTGGGATCTCATACAAGGCTCCATGAAGGCGAGCAGTGACTCGACAGTGCTGAGCTGCTCACTGGAGGCAACCGCTACCAGCACGGCTGATTTCGATCAACTTCAGGTATCTTATACTTGCACAACACCGCCGCCTGCGGGCTCTGGTTAAACTTTTGCATCACGGGCCGGTCGGCAGCAATCAAAAGTACATAGTATCGCGAGGATGAAGGTCGTTTAATCCAGAAATCCAACACCTAAATAAATTCAATTCGTCTATACCCATTAATTACTCTTGACCATCCCTGCTAACCATCATGTGTGACTGTTTGCCTTGGCTCTTCAATCCTTCCCTTGTGTTGTGCCACGACACACTCATCTCAAGCCACCCCTTGTTGATTGTGACGCATTTAATGAGCAACTTTAAACATCAAGCATTCAGCAGCTGCAGCACTTGCACCAGGTACGTAGGATACTCTTCCACTTCTGTGGCAGACTGCCAGTTCAAGCTATGCGTGGCGAAAGCAGTGGTATCATCTGATCCAGCCTTTTGGTCCCCAATTTCGAGTTGATAGCCCTGGAATTGGGGTGGAAAACTTTCATTACAGGCTGTACTTGGGGTCGAACCATCTGGCGTTGCTGTTGTTGCTTGCTCTCCGCGGTGCAAGTCTTGCGATCGCGGCGTGGCAAATTGGCTTTGTCCTTGCATTGCGGGCTGTTGGGGCTGGTGCTCCAATTTGCTTTCTGGGACCAAACCTCCTGAGAGTTCCGGAGTCCTGGTTTTTGCAAGCTGATTGCCAAAGACTTTTGTGAAGAACATGACCGCCCACTCGGCCCCGAAGTAGGATTCCCTCAGGGCTTCCAGCACCCTCATAAAGCCCGAGAAAGATTTCCAAATACGGTCGTGGTTTCGTTTTGGATCTCTCCTCATTTCAATCAGGTTTATTGATATCCCCGATACAATGGCTGTGACGGCGGTTGTTGGCAGAAACCTCTCTAGCGTAAGTTGGTGAAATTCTAGAGTGATTTTGGATATGAGATCAGCCGCGCCTCGAGCTCTCTCCAGTGATACCTCGTCTGTAGATGTGGAAGTGGCTGCACCTGGTGTTGACGCTATTTGCGGTCTATGTAGCGCAATGACAGCTGTGTTGTAAAGCATGTGTAGAAATGCGCGATTGATAGCGACTACTCTTCTCTCTTGCATCCAGTCAAGAAATGACAAGGGTTGCAGTTTACAGATTGGTGGCAAAGCCTGGTTCCACTCCAAAAGCTCCTTGTCGATCTTCGACACAATTCCGTGGTCGCTTTCGGTCCTTGGGTATAACTTCAGAGCCTCTTCGAAGGTATTATGGCCTTGAGCGTTGTTTCGGACAAGTGGTATGTATTGGGCCGTGACTATGCGGTTCATGTGCCGACACAGCTGTATCATGGACATGCAAAGTGCTGCCAACTCTTTTTGCATGGTGACATCTCGCACGAAGCTGTTGGCTTCAGGGATAATGCTGTTTCCGTAGGGCAGAATGCCAATGTCCAAGTCCGAGCTTTCTAACTGTGGAACATGAAAGTCTTCTTCACTGATGTGAAGCTGTTTGCGCATGCCAAGTGAGATGATCGAATCTCGCATGACGCAGCACCACCAGATGCGTTTCCGCAACTTTCGGGTGGAAGGTGGAATATCCATCATTTCTGGATCTTGGTGGAGCCCGAGGGATGTGGCGAGTGAAATGGCGATACCAAGCCAATATCCCATATCCTTATATTCACTTGGCTCCTCTTGCCAGTATGTCATGAGCAAAAGTGATTGTGTTACTACAAGAGGGTCTGTCTCATAATTGAAGTCATAGAGGAGCTTGTAGCACATGTGTCAGCGGGTTCGTTCCGATGGAGCCAAGGCTGAAACGTAAACTTACCCTTGCTTTTTGAAACAAAACCTTCCTTGCCTCTCGCTTTGTCATGCTCCCAGTAGCCCGAAAGTCGTCAACGTGCAAAAATGCGGACCCCACAAGCATGATAGAATGGTACAGAAATAGACTGACCTGGCCAGATCGGCCATCTCGGTCATTGACTATCACCAGGAACTCGCGGAGGTCGATGAGGGGCAAAAATGGGTAGACATATTCGGCATAGGCTCGTATGAAGGCATTCTGCAGCAGCGGTGGAGGTAGGCTCAAAGCGCCCTTTGCTTCTAGGTACTCAATGTCTTTTGCATCGATGTGCTTGGGAAACGGCTTCAAGAATGCCGGAAGCAGCCGTGCGGTGTGGTCGAGTCCATTACGGGAAGCCATGCTTGGGATAGTCTTTTCGCACTTCTCACGAGCAATCAACGTGGTCTGCAAACCTGAACCGAGCCAACCGTTTCTGGGATTCTTTGTGACGGAAAAAACAAAAGGACCCTGGTTGAAAACACGTCGACCTCCTAGTGCAACGCTGTGGCATTCGAATCGGGATACCAAATCAAGCGATCAACGCGGATCTGCCGGCACATGTCAAGCGAAATCCGTACCAAAGTCCTCGCGAGCCAAGGAATCTCCCCTGACGCGGACAGCTCACAATTACCCGTCTGTCTTGGTTCGGTGAATCAAATAGTCCGAGCAGCCGAGGTTGTCTGGCTTCCCCGCACTGGGGAAGAGATCCCGGCCAGCTCTACTCCAGCAAATGAAGCCATCCTCGCATTGGCGCACGGGGTTGAAGCCAATCATTACCTCTCCCCCATACCCAGACCCACAGTTACCCCAACATTAGGCGACAGGCCTTGCTGATGTCTGGGGAAGATTACTCAACGTGCCGTCGGACTCGGGGCTTGAATCAATCGACACAATTATTCAGCAAAAAATCGAAACTCGTCATTCCCGAATAAGAATTCGCCGGGTTTTGTTTCATGGAATGAAGACATCCACAGATCAGGACAGCAGGGATACACGGGTATTGCATAGCCTAGGAATTAATGTTGCTAATCCAAAACACAAAAAAAAAAGTGTATACTGCAAAAATAAACCTTGTTACGTTGAGCCTGGGTTATTTTCTCAGTGTGGCCAGATTTCCCAAATAAACATCACTTCTGCATCCCACAAAACTGCCCACTTTCACATGTCGCTGCGTTTGACGACGGTCTTGGCAGGTTCCAATGACATGGGTGAATGCCGGAATGACCCCTTTTCTTTGATACATGGATGAGCAAATTTTGCAAGATACCCAGACTCCACTTCCTACCCAGCCAATCGTTTTAATGGGTATTTATAATCGCTGTAGTATCTGCGAGCCTTGGCGCACGTGAGAATCAGAAAATACCGCCATTAAATGTTTTTCAAGGCGATCGGGAAAGTGCAAGTGTACAGAAAGGAGAATGCGAGCCTGAATGATTGACAGAGAGAAAGGCCTTTGGCGCGTTGAGAATACTTGAGAATTTCGATGCGATACTGGTAAGAGAGAACCTACCTAATAGCTTTATGTTAGAGAGCGTGATAAACCTTTCACAGATTGTAACGTACCAGCAAGCCATGGCGGGAAACTGGAAGAAGAATATAGCAATAATGCCACCGGCCGCCAGTCCGGCATTTGATTTGGTTTCGAGAACTTTTTGCAAAATGGCGACGATGATAAGGCAACTGCCTCGACATAAGTGTGGTACCAAGGACTAAACGGTCAATTGTCAGACCCGGCATCTTGCCAAGTACACATCCTGGGGCTGGACTCACTAAACCACATCTTTCTCCTTAACCTTTCAATAAACAAAGGCCCCTACAATACGCATAGGCCATTTCAAATACCTACGCACAGGTTTATTATCAGAGCTGGCTTCGTATCGGTGATACCCGCTCGTTGGATGATGATGGTTAAGAAGTAGCTGGAACGACCCGTTAGGATTATCTCCAAGTGCATGATGGATTTGGTCGATTAATGGGCACATACAGCAAATTATTGGCGCCAGAGACCTGGTAGCAAATAGCGACTAAGATGCAGAGGAGGAATCGTCGAGAATTAGGCCCTATCGTTTGTAAGTTGGAGTAAATATTGGAATGACGAGAGGGGGGGGGGGGGGGCGAAAAGAACATTGGGGTAACAACACGGGGAGATATAAGTCCTTTCCAAGTGCCTTTGTGTTCTTTCTCGTATGCTAACGTATCGATAATCTCTTTGTACTCCAGCTTTAGCACAGAATCATCGCGATTTCCGTGAGCATGCACCTTCGCAAGGATATCGAGAGCCTATGTAAAATTAAAACAGTGTTCTTTTTGGTCGGGGAGTTGTCTTACCTCTTCGTTGTGATCTTTGAAGACCAACCATCTGGCACTTTCAGGGCAAATTGGGAGGAGCACAAGAGATACTAGAGGCAGAACCATCTCGCCCTCTCGGAACATTATCAATAGTAGAGAAAATATGAAGCAAGATCACAAACCAAACGATTCCCTTCCAGGTCCAAGTTGTGTTGTATTCGAAGATGCCAACATTGATGGCAAAGTATACTACCCCTAATAGAACCATTAAGCCTACAAGAATACTAAGGACCAGGCTTCTCCTTTTCGGATGCGAGATTTCGGTAACAAGAAGTGACGCAGATATGGCAGATATGAAGATTCCCGAACCGAGTACCAAACGGCCGACGACAAATTGAGCCTCTCAAAGTTTATTTTATCAGTAGGCAAAACCGAGGTTAAAGAGGAAATTTTACACTGACCGACATAGCAGAAACACAAATTTCGATGCCCATAGCTAATTATGCCACCGATAAACATGGCGCCCACACGGCCATAGCGGTCGGATAGGAGCCCAGAAAAAGGGTTTGCAAGAATGGATCCGACACTGATAAGAGATAGGTTCAAGTCAAGAAGATCAGAACTAAGTTTAAGATCTGAAACACATCAGTAAAACTCCAGCGGCTGAACACAGGAACGAAGTGCCTGAAGTGATAGATGTAGCGTTAGGAGAGAGTGCAAACCTTCGGTGTACCTCGACACGGCATTTAAATTGTTAATATCCATGGAATCCGCTGCCAAGAGACCCATGTTACAAAAGCATACGCCGACGACCAGCACATATGTAGCCGTTTGGCCAAGCTTGATGTTGATGTACGCCATCAGAGCAATTCGTAGCGTGTGGGAGTGAACATTGATAATGAGTTGAATGTGATGATAATTTGAGAATATATAATAAGGGATTTTAATGGCCAACTCTATTGTACAACTTTAATTGTATGCCACCTCTGTGGCCTGGTTCACCTGGTTGAGCCTCTAGCTTGTTTGCTTTTTACTCAGAATTAAATTAAATAATAAGGGATCATGTTTGACATTATCTCAAGTACATACGAGTGAAGTAAAAGCGGAGAAACTCGCAATCAGATTTCAGGCTGTTCCGCGCCGAGTGCGGGGGATAGCATACGTCTTGTTGCAGTGGGAGATCTGAACATTGTGTCTGGGGCTGTGACCTTCCACTATTAAAATACCTTGTATACTATCACATTCTAAGCTGCTTCAAGGAGCTGTCAACGAACGCGAAAATGTCGCGTCCTAACGGTTTGATCGCCACATCTAGTATTGAAGTAAGCTCTTGTGGCTGCTTTCAGCTTGATTGGCATTTACTAACATCAAGACTTACAGCTCCTGGCTTGGACTTTGCCTAATGGCTGGAAAGTGACTATTCTACTTGGAGGGCTCAAGCAGAAATACAGAAGGAGCCTTGGTTCGCGAAACTAAACCCCAACCAGCATGTGTAATTGTGGATCACAACAGGGAGAAATTTGCAGTGTATGAAGGATCTGCATTGTATTTGAAGCCACGAAGAAAGTAGGAGCGCTAACACCTACAAGCAATTCTGGCTTATTTGGCACGCCATTACGGTACAGATAACGAATTCTCGTTCACATCTCCAGACGACATTAGTCGTGCCGAACAATGCAAGTGAGTTTGGCTTTATTGATAGGGTAAAAATTGTTTGAGCATGAAAAATATTAAAAAATATATCCTGGATAAAATACCCTCTTGTCGTGATTTGCTCTTCGCCGTTGCAAGCAATCGCGACAAGATTGCCGAAATCTGGAGCGCATTCGTGCTGCAATTGTATGAACAAGAACTTGAGGGCAATGGTCTGGCAATGGGAACGAGGGCGAACAGTTGTCTGTTACTTCGTCAGAGGGCAGATATGGGCTGAAACCGAGTTCAGCCGGGATACGAAGAGGGAGCAAAAGCTGCGAATTATGCTAGCCCACGTGACGCTCATATCTTGAGGTCTGCCAATGGCCCTCCCTCGAGGTAAAAAGAAGTGGGATACAACAAGTCGCAATGAAAGAATCTAGAAAATAAAAAAAATAATAATAAAAAATCCAGAAATAGATAGACCATTGAAAGTCAGCTATGTGCACGACAGAGGGACAGGGAAACCGGTTTCATCGCGATGTCGAGGAGTATCGCGTCGCGAGACTGAGGGTTTCAGGGAGAAATTAACTCTTGGCATCTATACCAAGTAGAATATGCGAGGTCGCCCTACGAGCGGACGATTGGTGGGGCAGTAACAACCTTACTACGAAATATCCAATTAATGCTCCCCAAGGGTCCATTCTCAGCGGTGTAGTACCCACAGGCTCGGCCTTTCGGCAACGCTCCGCCCAAATATCCTACGTTGCTCTCAGCTGGAGCCATTTTTACGAGGCGACAGCATCAATGCACAGGAGCAACTAACCGGGGTTCACCGTGTCTGGTCGTACCCGCTAGCCTCGATATGGCCTAGCAGAAACTGTGCCAGGGGGGTACTCATCTCTCAATCGCCGCATCACGGCCGCTGCCAAACGTAAACTATTCTGAGCATCAAACATCGCGCCATTGCTTGTTTTTCTTGGCCCACGTCTTCATCCCGCCCCGTCGTTTTCGTACTTCGTAAACAGCCGCGTAAAATGACGGCAACTGGGTCAAGAGCCACTAAGAAATGGACAAGGGCCAGAGTGCCCAGAGTGCGGACCGGTTGCATCACGTGGTATGTGATAACCCTCCCCGAGCTTCCCCTTGAATGACTGTATACTGACATTGTCCCAAGCAAGTGAGTGTGTGTGGGTGAGATATCACACGGAAGTAAAGTGCTTACACTCCCAGGACTCGCCACATCAAATGCGATGAGCGAAAACCCGCCTGTCGAAAGTGCGAGGAAGGAAAATGGACTTGCGAAGGTTATGAATTGAACCTCACACGGAAGCGCCACGCCAAGGCCAAGGCGACCACTGCGCTCGATACGTGGATTGTGCCCGTAAGCGGGACTATACCACGGCATGCGTTGATACTTCCTCACCTGACTCTCTATGGTTCTGGGAAACCGACAGAGCTAGAGCTTCTGCATCATGTACGGACCTCTACTGCCCCAGACTTTGCATCATCTGTATGCCCAATGAGCTTCTGGTATCTTCATGCTCTCCCTCTTGGCCATTCAATCGCACCCATAAAGCATGCCCTCTGCGCTCTTGGGAGTGCTCATAAATCCTTCAAGACTCGACAGGCGATAGGCTCGAAAGGCCTATCACTCGCTGACACTGATTTGGTTAAAAGCTCAATCGAGCAATATAACCAAGCCATACATCAGATCAAGGCACTGATACAAAAACCATCTACCCAAAATACTGAAGCCGTCTTAATATGCTGCGTTATTTTTATGTGCATAGAGAACCTGCAGGGCCGTTATGCTGAAGGAATCAAGCATTTTCAATCAGCCGCTGCCATTCTGTCATCCCTACTTGAACTACCTTCGCGTTCGGCTCCCTTAACGGCGGCATCATTCACTAAAGCAAAACAAGGCAGGATAAGCGACTTCTACAAAACAATATCTCATATGCTCTTTCGAGTAGGCCAGGATCTTTCCGTCTACGTTGGATCAGACATGATTGCTGATCTCAACTTCGTCCTCCCCATTGAAATGGACACTTCTAATTCCACGGCACCGTTTTCCTCTGCGGCTGAAGCTGGAGACTGTTTATTCTCCATTCAGAGGGGCTTCGATGCTGACATATTCGCTTCCGAATTGGAGAATCCGACCCCAGAGCCAGTTTCAATTTCTGCCACCATTGGGCGACCTCAGTGGCTCTGGCCCAAGGCCTTTTCTGCCCCGCCCTCTGATGGCTCAATTCAATTGGCTAAAATGGAACCATTCTTTGATAACTGGAATGCTCGCTTCAAACTTTACTGGGATCAACTTCATGTTGAAAAAGCCTCCAAATCAGAGTTGAGACAAGCAAAGGAGGTCGCAATTTTACAGGCCGTGTGGACAGCTCTGAGAAGGAACAAAACTATATTCAAAGACTTTCAAAAAGAGGACTGTGAAGAGATTTTGCACCAAGCAGAATCATACGCCTCAGAATTTGCAAACGATGAGCCGGTGTTCGGCTTTGATGGCACACTGGTTTCCTCGCTGACCATAACGTACACGTCATGTCAACACTTTGATGTCCAGAAACGATGCATCAAAATTTTACGGTCTATCCGTCGAAGAGAAGGCATATGGGAGACGAATGAGCTGGCTGATATCCTCGAGACCGTCACGATTGCGAGAGAAAACAACCAATGGAAGTGGGAAGAAGTGCCCTGGTTTGTCCCTCAACTAGCACAAATGGCTACGTCATTCCGCATGCCACACCTTGATATTTCTATGGGTGCGCTTTCATTAAATGAATAAGGCGTTAGAGGTCATTTGGACAGGTGAATCTATTCTATGGGAGCTCCATTGTACAGTAGACAGCCAAGGTGTTGGCCGAAGATCGGATAAACATAATTTTCAAGTGCTAGCGGTAGGGCTAGGATGATGAAGATCAGATATATATTCATGTCACTATATATTTCCGTTTTGGGATCGTCTTTTCTTCCTCGTATGTTTTTTTTTTAAAACCTCTTCCTGTATTTGATCATTGATTCTCTCAAACATTCTGCAAAGGCTCGAGAAATAGGCTTGGGAGGCGTGCTGAAAGGTATTCCATTGTTTAGTAACTCTGGAAGTAAATTACCAATGACGTATGAGATTACTAAGCTGTTTTCATTTCAACAAAACAATATTCGAAGAAACGTGTCTGCTTGGGCCAAGATGTAAGGATCAAGTATCTCTATGGAATGTGTTTTCTTATTTGGACGATAGGATCCGTCAAAACCATCTTTCGTGACCAAAAGACAGATGACTTCATCACCGCCACCACATATTTCTTGACGGTTTCTTTCCTCAATTTACCAATACTTCGCTGTTATCGCTGTAAAGTTTGAGAATCTCGATCATGGACTGCTAGAGAGGGCTGAAGTTCGTTGACAATGGGTTCAGATACGAGCAATAGATTCCGCCAACTTAAATGATGTAATCCCATCGGGTCCACGCTGCCAATTACTATCCAAGTGCTTAATCTGCGATTCGCATTGCATGTCCTTTTTACGGCTACAGGTCAAACCTTTTTGTTTGTCCATCGCTGTTGTCCCCCGCCTCCTGCGCGGAACGTTTGTTATCTCGCCAATACACCCACATCAGCAGCAGAGTGATTGGGATCGAGGCAGCATACAGCAGAAGAATAGCCAAGAAGGCTCTGGTATATCGTGGTGCATCAGAAGATCTGAAAAGCTGCTGCCCGGCAATCGCACCCAGATTGCTCCCGATGACCACCATGGCCAATCCAAGGCTTCGGTTGCTGGACTTTGTCGCGTTGATGCTCAACCAGGCATCATTGAGGCCCTGAGATAGTGCATTCCCGCCGCTGAGAAGCGTAAATATGGAATATCGCGACCATTTGTTCTTTCCTGTTGGCAAACCAAACAACGCGCCTGCAAATGCGATGGACCAAATGAATGCCAGGATGCACCAAGGTCCACGCAAATGGGTCTTGTCGGAACCAACCGAAATCAAATACGACAGGATGATGACGAGCACGCTGCTGACAGTGTTGAGAAGGTTGGCGTTGATCTTGGAAAATCCCAAGCCCTTGATGACTGTTGGTCCGTAGAGCTGCAGTCCTCCCTTGGGTGCGAGACTGAGAATGTTGAGAATCATGTGGAGCCACAGTCGGTAATCGACAATAGCTGCGCCCAAGGTGTTCAGAGAAATGGATGCCTTGTCCTCCCCTTTCGTCTCGTCTTCTGCAATGACCCGAGACCGAAGAATGGTCCGCTCACGCTCGGAAAAGAAATCCCATCGGCCATGGATCGGACGCGTGTGGGCTGGGCTGCGTGGAAGAAACGCAACAAAGAGCAGGAAAATAAGCAACGTGATGGCGCCCTCGACTATCATGACGATTCAGCAAACGCAACGAAATATTAAGCATATAAACTCACTGATAAAAAGCCATTGCCATCCAGAAAGGCCATTCATTCCAGCCATCTGAAGAATACCAGCCGCAATCAGGGATCCAGTTGCGGTGGCAGAGTAGTTGCCAAAGTAGAAAATGGCCGTCCTTCGGGCCAATTCTTTTCGGGTATAGAAGAGCGCCAGCATATATTGAGCCCCCGGGATATATCCTCCTTCGAATAACCCGAGAAGGAAACGCGTGGCGTAGAAGGAGTGAATGTTGGTGCACCAAGCCTGAGTCAGGGCAACAGTGCCCCAGGTGAGCATCTGGAACGTCAGCCACACCGGAGCACCTAACCTCTGGAGAATCAAGTTCGATGGTATTTCTGCAACGATGATTCCGATGGACATTATCTGGCTGCCCAAGTTGACCTGATCAGAGGTAATGTTGAGGTCTCCGGTGATTGTGTCTGTCAGCGCGTTGGAGATGTTGCTTCGGTCGAGCTGAAGGACGAAAAAGCCAGCGACAAGCATCGGCATAAGGAAGAAGTCGAGCCTATGCAGTGTTAGCAGTGTTGCTTGTGTCGTTTCCATTTCAAACTTGCTTTCTAAGCACGGCCCTTTCCTCGTCGCCGGTCCATGCTTGGACTACCGCGCCTTCTTGATCGCGTCCAGACGCTGAGTCCTTCTCCGGAATGGAGGACATCATGTCCTTTGCGTCAGACATTTTGAGAATCTGACAGCTTCTGACTGGGGGAAAAAAAAAAAAGAGGGCCTGAGTTGACAAGGCCTCTATCGCTTGGTGTGGATGAGGAACCGCTGCAAGATATAACCGTCGAGCTGACCCCCCGGCCAATGATAGCGATCGGATCTGTTTGACCGCGAGCCTATCACGACAGGTCGTATCAGCATCGCGTGCTTAATCCGGGGTTTCTGGTGCGCTGGGGGGGTTGGAGATGAGCGACGGTTGACCCCGATCAACGACGATGACGAGTATTCGCGAAAGCTCGGACTGTCGGGGTTGAGCGTCGGAGGTGAGCGACGTCGCGGGCGCATCAATCAATGTGGAGCCCCCGGCAGCAAAAGTTGATAAATAGCACAGAGATGAGAAAAACACCGGAGCCTCGTCATTTTTCTCTCTTCTATTGGATCAATTCGTCAAAAACAAAAACATGTCTCGTGATCCGAACAGACCCAATATCGTGCTCGCCCTCGCTGACAACCTTGGCTGGGGCGAGCTGGGGTGCTACGGCGGAGGCGCTCTCCGTGGCGCCGCAACCCCCCGGATCGACAAGCTTTCAACAGAGGGCCTCTTGTTGCACAACTTCAATGTTGAGAGCGACTGCGTGCCCACGCGGTCTGCTCTCATGTCTGGCCGGCACCCCATCCGCACAGGATGCCGACAGTCCGTCCCGGCCGGCTTCCCCCAGGGCCTCACGGAGTGGGAAAGGACGCTTGCCGAGTGTCTAAAGACCAACGACTACGCCACAGCCCATCACGGAAAGTGGCACCTGGGAGATATAGAGGGTCGGTATCCTTCGGATCGAGGCTTTGATGAATGGTTTGGCATTCCCAGAACCACCGACGAGACCCAGTTCACATCCGCCATCGGCTACACCCCAGAAGTGGCTGAGCTGCCGTACATCATGAAGGGCGTGGCTGGGGAAAAGTCTGAGAATGTTTGCGTGTACGATTTAGAAAAGCGAAGGCTCATTGACGAAATGCTTGTTGAGCGGTCCAAGGACTGGCTCACGAGAAAGGTGGACGAGGAAAAGGCCTTCTTTCTCTACCACCCCCTTGTCCATCTCCACTTCCCAACTCTGCCTCACAAAGACTTCTCCGGCACAACGAACCAGGGTGATTTCGCCGATTCAATGGCCGAGATGGACTACCGTGTCGGTGAACTGATTGATCACATCGATAAGCTTGGAATCAGGGACAACACCATTTTCATCTTTGCTTCGGATAACGGCCCTGAATTTCGGGAGCCGTACCGAGGGACAGCTGGTCCGTGGTCCGGAACCTATCACACCGCCATGGAAGGCAGCTTGCGCGTGCCGTGCATCATCAGATGGCCAGGCAAGGTTCCGGAGGGAGTCACGTCCAACGACATTGTCCACGTCACCGATCTCTTCACCACAATTCTATCCATGACAGGCACCGATGTGCCCAAAGACCGACCCATTGACGGTATTGATCAGACAGAATTCTTCAAGAACCCGAAGGAGGTCAAATCGCAACGAACCGGCTTCCTGTTTTACATCAAAGAAGAGTTGCGCGCCGTAAAATGGAAGGACTGGAAGCTGCACCTGGTATGGGAACCCAAAGTCAACCAGTCGTCCGGGCGCCTTGAAAGCCCATATCTATTCAATACTGTTCGAGATCCCAAGGAGGAAACTAATATCCTTGCCTACAACACTTGGGTCATGCAGCCAATCATGAAGCTCAGAACCGAGTTCCAGAGAAGTCTCAAGAATGATCCCGCACCTCCAGATCCGTTGAAGGATTTGTAAAAAATAGCATACATAAATAGAATAAAATATCCACAAGGAGTAAAAAATATTCAAACCGGTTCGCCAAACCCCCATGATAGTGCATCCAGGACCGTAGGTGGGAGATCGGTGGCTTCCAGATCAGCCGGTAAATCATTAAATATCGAAACAGGCTCAGTATGTGTCGCAAATTCCATTTGAGAGTCCACGTGGTGCACAGAATTTACCTGTTCGCGACTCTGCTTCATGACCGAGCTTGCCAAGCTCTCAAAGATATCCCGGTAGGCTTTGCCGGGTGGGTATCTCTCAACCATGCCCCACAGAAGAGAGGAACAAGAGTTGATGGACGCCGCCGCATCCTCTTGGTTGAAATCGGGGATGCGCTGTATCGCTGCACTCTGTGCACAATAGGCAATGGCCACGCCGCTCCGAAAGAGGTTGTGAACGGTGCGCCAGTAGAATCGAAGTTCGCCAGCTCGGAATGATCGCTTGTAGCAGTTGATGGCATCGGTGGCGCTCTGGGCTAAGATGGCGAGGTCATTGTTTGAAGGATTTGGAAAGCTCCGTGACGGGTAGTAAAGGAGCACAAGATCATTATAAAGACTGCCGTTAAATATTTCTGCCGGGGCAAGGTGTGTTGACTGTTGTATTGGTGGAACAGACGAATGCCACTCGAGCAATCGTCGTTGGATGTCTTCCCTCCATGCATGCTTATCTAGTATCGCACCATTGCACGGTCCCTTGTGATTGAGTGTGGTGTAAATTTCAGATTCGAAAAGCCGCCGTTTGATTAGATGCACAGCAAGAGCTCTCTGCGGGTCATCTCGTCCTGGTAAAGGAAGAGGCGTTTCGATGGCTTCGTCCGGTATTGAATATGGCCGGCCAATGATGCAACATAAATTTCGTTCAAATGTGTACAGAGTCCAAAATAGCCACCTTCTTTCATTTGCATGCTGCTGGTCGAGCAAGTTTGTTGATGCATCATGGTCTTTATGCAGATTTAATTCGATAGCGAGCCTTGTTGCAAGCCCGATGAAGTGCCATGCGGCTGTGAGGTTGGATGCAAAACAACAGTATTGGACAATAAATAATAGGTTGATCAGGTGTTGAAGGTCACCGGTACACGTTGATGCGGGATTCTGTGAAAAT
This sequence comes from Calonectria pseudoreteaudii, assembly GCA_001879505.1. NCBI lineage: Eukaryota > Fungi > Ascomycota > Sordariomycetes > Hypocreales > Nectriaceae > Calonectria > Calonectria pseudoreteaudii. Next base: position 227,421 of record KV875262.1, on the reverse strand, counting down.
AAATGAGTGGCGGTGGTGAAATAACTTTCCGATCTCGATACGGGTACCGAAGAATCGACCCGGTTTAGTAGCAAGATGGAGGTACCAAACACGATCAGGGCGCGAAATCGAACATTGACCAAAGGCACATCGGAAGCGGCAGAGTCGTCGTACAGGGGTTCAATCATGTCGAGAAATTCCTCCTTGGAAGAGAATATTGGAGAGAAGAAGTTGCAATGCTCGAAATACGTGTCGGCCAACTTACTGGCGACTTCTCGACGGGGCATGGTTGGCAGCGAAGGCTCTGTCGGTAATTCATCCAGCAGAGAATGTCCATCAGATTTGGTTTCCGTCCAAGTCACCCTCGTCATTGGGTCAGAAAGAAGCGATTGCAACAATGACAAGCCGTTCTGATTCACAAGGCCCCTCGAAAACGGCTGTGTCTGCAGGCAATTGGTGGCTATGCGGCTGACCAAGTCTTCAGACGCTCCATCAGTGTCCGGCGAGAGACTCGATGCAGGACCAAGCTCTCTATCGCCCGTGGAGGAGATGTTTGGGGATAACATGTCAACATTTTCAATGCCGTTGGCAACCAGCTGTGCCTCAAGATAGGCTATACGATCCTCGAGGCTTCTCATATAACTGCACCGGGGTTTTTGTCAGTCATTGTGCACGCTGGTTGGCCGAACCCGGGGAAGCAACCTTCTCGGAGCAACTCTACCATCTATATCAGTGCTTACACACTCCACGCCAGCACGTTCGCAATTGGAGCAGGCCGGGATGTTCTGGTCGCATCGCTGCTTGCGCGACCTGCACCTCGCACAGGCTGTGACATTGGCCCGACGGACATTGGACCTTCGCTGTTCACGAGACATTCTTTCTACGCTGGAAGAAACGTTTGCAGGATCAATACAGGCGGATAAATGTCAACAAGGGTCCGCAATGCCTTGTTTTGCAGGCATCCCGACGCCGTCTGGGATGTGTCGCTCACCTCCGACGACTGCGCTACCCACCCTTGGATGGCGTTATCGGACCCCATATCTCGGACCCACTCTTTTAAAGTCCCCACGTGACCATCACTTGGTGCGTCATGAAATGTTGGAGATACCCTAGAGAATGCAGGTTTATCTCCTTGTCTTTAATTTCTTCCATGAAGTGTCCTAGTTCCTGTTGTGGAATCAAGTAATTCGAATATTTCAATGTCGAGTTTTTTAATCTCTTTGAAGTCTATATTATTAGTCTTGCTTAAACTGGACATGTGAACACTTCATTTTGTACTCTATCATACATGTTCTGCCTCCTCATGATGAAACCAATCGACATAACCAAGCCCTTATTCTGACTTATTTTGTCCTGGCAAAACCCGACTGATGCCAAATTTCCAAGCCGCAAAACCCAACAACCCGGCGCTTCCACCAAGGCTGCTCGCCCCAAGCAAAGCAACGGCACCAACGCGGACCCCGGACGTTGCCACCAGTGCTGCAGGTCCAACAGCCATGCCTGCATAAGTCCAATCATCAATCTGGCACTGCGTCTCACTCTCCAGGAGCCTCCAGCTGCGATCCTGCCACTCAATGTCCTCTTTTCCTCGCATGCGGAAATACAAAATGCCTTCCGACAGGCCAATGGAGACCAGGGAGCCCACGCATGAGCTGCGAAGCAAGTGGCGCGTGAATTGGGGCAGAGGCTTGCGGCGCGAGGGGATCAGCTGAGCAGCGCCAACAATTGCTGAGGCGATGATGCTTCCGGTGGTAATTGCGCGGTTGAAGACGTGGACGATGAGAAACTCCTTCGCAAGGGGCTGATCCTCCGCGTAAGGGGGATGAGGGAACAGTCGCGACATGCTTCTGTTCGCGGCTTATTCGTCCGGCCGGTGGGTGAATCCTTTTTTTGGGGGCCGTTTTTTTTTTTCTCCTTCTGGTGGCTGATGTGCAGCCAGCGTTCGGAACTGGTTAGACTGCTGACGCAATTGCACGAAAGAGCGCAATAGATTGGAATTTTAGAGGCTATTTCTCGCTTTTATGAAGGAGGCAGAATCGAATTCCCGGACTATTCGGACATCAGATTTGCTTGAGATAGTTCCTTTGCAGTGGCCTGATTTTCGCTTGGCCCCGAGCCGAACATGCTCGGATCTTGAGGCCTGAGCCGGACTAATTTTGGGCCGCCGAGCAAACGCTGCTGTGTGCGCCGCTGGCGACCCTCTGTAGAGCGCTGTAGAGCAGCCCTGAAGCGACGACCCCCCACTAAAGAAAGCCTGGAGGTGCCGGACTGGCTGAGGGTAACGAAAAAAATAAAAACCAACAGTCAATCTAGTTTCGGCAGTGGATAGAAGCTTGGTTGGATCGTCGACCGAGCTTGACTTTAAGTTTATCCCGTTCATCTTCCAGGTTAAAAATAGCTCGTGATCCCGCGGCCTGGGCGTGTTTTGGCTCCTTGAATTCCATTGGTCAACTTCCTGCTGCATATTCGCATGAAACCCATCCCACCGGCGCCGTTGGCTTCTCGTTGGCTCACCTGAAAGATGGGCATTACCTTGTTTGGTCTTTTAACCGCATACCTGCTTGTTGGTCGGGTCTAGCCCGTTTGTGGCAGAGTGGGAGGGGCCGACATTGGGGGAGGATCTACTCTAGCTCCCGTCAAGAGCGACCGGAATGATCCCCGACAAGCACATTGGCCTTGCAGATGAGGCTGCTCACATTTGGGATGCAGTCCATTGTCACGGTTCCCCGCAATGTTGTTGGCTCCAAAAGTATTGGTCGATCCGTCCCCTCCCTGGGCTATTTGTCCAAATCCGTCCGACCGATCCTCCTTGGCGTTGATGTATGTTGTGTGTGGTCTTGTTGGTTGCCTGCACCGTGAATGCCTTCTCTGGATAATCCCATGCCTCGAGTGTGCAGAACACTCGCAGCTTCTCTGCCGCTTTTATTGCTCAACGGTGGCGCGCCATTGGCCACATGAAGCCCCAAAGACATGGAATCTAAGCAATCAGGGACCGGACCAATTCCTCGATGCGTAGTGCTGACTGTACCGCCTTGTTCTGGTGGAGCCGGCCCTTCATGGTGCATGGTGAAGGAAGGGCTGTGGAGTGTGAAGGCACATCCAGGTCGTCGCGTGCAGTGTCAACAGTGGCAATCAATCGACATTTCTAGAGGCTAAGAGAAAGGGTGAGGTTGTGCCGTGCATTTAGAGATGCGGCGCGACTCTGGTTTATACTGCATTTCCGCGTGTCTGCGATGCGCACTAGGGGCCATCCACCCACCCTATCCTGCTGCTGCTTGAGGGACAAAGGCGGAGACAGCCATTCACACGAGGTGTAGGTATCGCTAGCTGGTCGAAGGGCCGGGGTTGAAGGCTGTGAAGGATCTGAACGAGAACGAATGGTGGGGACGCCAAATTGCTGACCTTGCCTGTCTGGAACATGGGACCACGCTGGCCCCGGCTAGGACGGCAGGGCTGGTGATCGATATATTTTCAATATCAGGCGACGACGGCATCACAGCTGAAATAATATGAAGCGGCCGTCTGAACGAACGTTTTGGCTGTTTCCGACGAGTCGAGTTGAGTCCCCCCCCATTTGTTGCAACATGGAAGTGGAAGTGTCGGACAGCGGGAGCAGCGCCCCGAATGACCCTAAACGAAAACGACCAGCCAAGTTGTTCCACAAAAAGTCTAGAACCGGGTGCCAGCAATGCCGAAGCAGACGTGTCAAGGTAGGTCAAACACGAGCACAATTAGAAGAAGAAAAAAAAAGTTCCCTTCCTCTTTCAAACTTGAGCGCGTTTGCGTGGATACTGACGTCCATGGTGCTCCACAGTGCAACGAGGCCAAGCCCATCTGCAATAATTGCGAGAGGCTAGATTTGACCTGTGTTTATGACCGCCTGCAATTGGATGGGACTGCCGTCTCGCCAAAGCCAAGCGATGGACTGGGGCAGCGCAGCAGGGCTCACGAGACTAGCGATCCCCCAGAGTCTGAGCATCGACGCAGGCTGGAACTCCAGCTCTACAACCAATTCATCACCGACACAGGCCTCTCGCTATCCGTTGGCGAGGATGCGCTGCAAAGCTGGATCTTGCCGATTTCCCGCCTGGCGTTGCAATCCGATGCTCTGCTACACTCCATGTACTGCGTGTCGGCGCTACACCTTGCAAGCCGAGATCCGATAAACAAGGATCATCACCTGGACATATGCCACACATACTTCAACATGGCGCTGCGGGAACACACGGTGGAAATCACAAAGTTCAGCATAGACACTCTGGACTCTATATTATTTACCTCAAACCTGATCCGATACTTTGACTTTGTCATGCTCCAGGAACGTCCCCTTTCGCCATACAGCCCCCCGACCGAGTGGATGAGAGTTGCGAGTAGCAGCTCGGTCATTTTCGAAAAAGCCGTCGAGCTATCGAGAGACGCCCCCGATTCGCTTTCCAGAATGCTCTTCTCCAGGTGTGACTTTTTCGAAGCAGGGGCGAGGCACGAGTACGGCCAGGGCCTGGTGCATTTGCTGGAGCGGCAAAAGTATTACCAACTGACGGAGCCTTGGAGCCCGGAAATACAAGAAGCGTACCAGTCGACCATTCGATACATTGGCTTCATCTGGAGCGCAATGAACCACAACGAAAAGCCATCGCGCGTCGCCAAGAAGCTGATTCTCTTTGCTCAGATGGTGGACAAGCACTTCATCACTCTGCTGGAAGAGCAGCGGCCAAGAGCGCTCGTGATTCTTGCACACTACTTTGCTCTGCTATCAATGATACGAGGTATTTGGTGGAATAACGGCATCGGCGAGCGCGAGGTTCGCGCCATTGCTGGAGCCATGCCCGATGAGTGGAGGGGAATGATGAGCTGGCCTCTCAGTATTGTGGAACAGCAGATGGTGTTTACAGGGGAGGTTTGAATCGTAAACTATTTCGGAATACGGGACAGGCTTAATGAATTAATGGATTTGACAAGAAATAAAAGGCATCTGGTACGGTGTTGGGGGAGGCATAGCTTTGGCGCATGGTCCGGTGTGGAATTGTCGCATTTTCGGCTGGAAAATAGATATTTCAAAATATGGAACACAAAAATATTGACAAACTCCAAAATTTCCGGCTCCAAATTACTATATTGCAATCACGATGCTCCCTAAAGGAACTGCACCCGGGTATTGATATCCTCATCAAGGACCCTCCAAGCTACTTACGTGATCAGTACCAGAACAAGTCTTCTACATTTGCGTCGAGTTTTCCAGACTTCTGAAGCTCGCCCAAAGTCTCTCTGACCCGCATCACCATTGCTTTTCCGTAATCGGGACCCAGAGGCGGTGCAGGTTTCGTGCCGTCGTGCCTTAGCCATGGCACTCGGGCAGTTTTGGACGCCACCTCCCGCATGGAAAGAATCGTCTCCTCGTCAAAAGCCCCGCCGAGCACAACGGCCTTGGCGCCGTTGCCGACATCCCCGGACCCGATTTGACTCCCCTTGGTCTCGGGACTTTTTCCTGCCAAGACCTGGGGGATCTCCTTGATGCCAGATTCGGGCGTGAGGACGAAGTGCACCACTAGCGAGATGCGCTTTTAGCAAACTAGTCCGCCTTGCTAGCAATGGAGCCCATAGCGTCGACTCACCTTCGTATTCTGGTTTTAACCCCTCAATAACGCCTCTGCCTATTTGTTCTGTTTTACCACAGAGAATTATGGGTACGGGGCTGGCCATGTCGGTGGTGATGGTGAATGAATGACTCTTTGTAGTGCTTATCGAATACGAAAAAGGCTAACTTGGGAGCATAGAAATTCGAAGGGTGGGCAGTGGCGCAGAAAAGTCATTTATAAAACGATAGGAAACTAGAGTAAGCGCTAATCCCTTTCGTCAGCAAGCGTCGTCATGGCCAGATACATGTGGAAATGACTCGCTCGTGGGTACGTCCGATCACTCCGTTAAGGCTGAGTCTTAAAAATAGGCATGACTAAGCCCAGCCTTGTGGGTTGATATTGCCGGCGATGGCTAAATATGGTAGTGAATAAGCTAGCTCCGGAATCAGATTGGTGGATCGGATCGTGTGAATGAGGCTCCATGTTTGTGCGTTACGACATTGAAGTGACCTGGCTTTGGATGGCTTTTTAATCAGCACAAATGAAATATTTCATAATATATATTAATGCATACAGTAATTGTCAATTCATCTTCAAAGAAAGGATGCACTGGACAGCCTGTTCCATCTGTTGCAACTCTTTTCTTCACAATTTGCTCCATAAGTGTGACATGATGCGGAGCATTGGAATTGAGCTTGGACTTTAACGTCAAATCAATTGTCAAAAATGGTATTTGGGGCCTGCCTGCTTGTTGCTTTATCCAATATGAACCCAGTTATATCGTGGAGTAACCCCGCACGATAAAAGGCGTGCACACCGGTGATTTTATAATTGAGTGACTGCATATTTAAGCAAGATACACCATGATTGTAATTAAAATATCTGACCAATCCCATATTTCGTCACGTTCTTCATAGCGTACGTGATTGGGTGATTACTTTGAGGTTGTGTTCGCCCTTGCGTCTCGATAAGCTAGCGACAGATGGTCTCTGGGGATTGTACAGTCTGCATTCCAGTGCGCACTTGTCCTGTTCATTCTCAACATCATCGATCTAGAATGATGAATTATTAACTAGCAGAGGGAAGTAGTCTATTCATGCGGAATGAAACGCATTCCTATTCTTCAACCTAGAAGCTCAGGCCTGGAGTATGGCAATGTCACCTTTGGGCTGAAACAAGCCCCGTTGTCAAGGGATTCCTGCGGATAAAAGTGCCATGCGTGTCTCATCATCTAGGCTACCACTAGATCCCATGTCTCTCATCGAGCAATGGCGTGGCAACTGTGGCGAGGTTATCACGGCGACAGAACAAGCCCATGGAATGAAGCCTCTGGGTTTTGTTGTCGTCTACCTGCTCTTAAAAAAGGATGATTGCAGCTCAATTGAAATAAGTCCATTCATTTTCACAACCTTGCAGATTTTCTTAGCATCCGTCCTTCTTCATCGTACCACGGAACATTTGCCACGATAGTTGTATCAAAGGATACTCTCTGAATATTCTCGCCACACCGATGAAAGCCGCCAACTCCCTTCTGCCTTGGGTGGCAATAGGGTACTTTTGCCAAGCATCAGCTGTGGCAACTTCAGTCATACAGCCCACTACATCTTCAACTATCACGTCAACCACCACATCGTCAACTATCGCGTCAACCACTACATCGTCAACTATCGCGTCGACCACTACATCTCCAACCACAGCATCGTCAACCACTGCATCGTCAACCACTGCATCGTCAACCACTGCATCGTCAACCACTGCATCGTCAACCACTGCATCGTCAACTATCACATCAACCACTGTATCGTCATCGACATCGACATCATCATTGCCATCATCATCTGCTGCACCATCATCAGATCCCTTCCAAGTCTCATTTCTTAGCAATGATCAAGCGACAGTTGAATCCCTTTTCCTGTCTGATGCGGATGCTATATACCAGGAGGGAGTGACCATAACCCCTAGCCAGGTTTACAGCATCGGTTCATTTGTGGGTGGTCCACAGATTTTCTCCCAGGGCCTCATTTTATCGACAGGATTCGTTGCAAATGCCAAAATGGGCAACACACCAAATGATGCACTTGGTTACCGGGGGCCGTTTTGCCCAAGTTCTCATGATGAGACATCGTTCAAAATAGTCTTCGCATTGCCAAGTGGAGTAGGTGGCATCAAGGTGAACTGGATGTTTGCGACGGCCGAAACAGAGTGAGTTCATGATACCTAGCGCTTTGCGGCAAGAATAAGAACTAACGCAATACAGTGACTGCCCTGAATCAATACCGGATTATTTAGAGATCGATGTCAACGGAGCGCAGGAAGCGTCTATGGACTCTACTTCGTCAAAATTGGTGTCGGGGAATACTGGCCTGTCATATTCCAGAGCATCACCGCCGCAATCATTCACCGTCATGAATCTTCCGCCGATACCCAGCCAAACCCTGCAGATTTTTATTTGTGATGGTTCGGATGATGAATATGACTCTGCTGTTCTTATAAACGCCGAGCCAATTTTCGTCTCCAGCACCTCCACTTCAGCCACGCCAACTGCTACTAGCTCTACTACATCCAGCTCGACAACAGCCAGTTCCACGACGTCTACTTCCACCACATCTAGTGCTTCGTCCTCTGGTTCTTCTACGACCGGTTCTGCTACTACGTCTGTTACAACCAGTACTACCACGCTTAGCTCTACTACTTCTAGCTCCATGACCAGTTCTACAGCTTCTAGTTCTGCCACATCCAGCTCTGCAACGTCCAGTTCTGCATCTAGCTCCACTGGAACTAGCTCTTCAGTGGCCACTTCTACGACGGCCGCTTCTACAACGACCAGCTCTATCACATCGAGTGCTACCACGTCCAGCTCTACGACTTCTAGTTCCACGGGGTCTAGCTCTTCTACGTCTGGTTCTGGTTCTACCACGACCACTTCTACCTCCATGACGACTGGTTCTGCTACTTCCAGCTCTGTCACCTCCAGTTCCACTTCGTCGATTTCTACGACTTCCAGCTCGATCTCCACAACATCAAGTTCTGCCACGTCTGGCACTACAACGGCAACCTCAAATACTGGAACCACATCAACCACCATGAGCACACTCATAACCACCTCTACCAGTGCTACTTCTGCGTCTGTTACCTTAACCACGTCGACTGCATCCACCTCCACCTCATCCAGTGCTGCCGCAACCACCTCTAGTATGGGTTCTACATCAACCACGGTATCGGCCGGCACAACCTCAACCCACTCCACCACTTCAACTACATCGAGCATATCTAGTTCTGCTACTTCTAGTGGTTCTTCTACTGCATCTACCACTACCTCTACCATCCCCAGTACTGCTTCCACCACTTCAAGTAGTGCTTCCACATCGAGTACGGCATCTACAAGCACCACGTCTACTCGCCCCACTACTTCAACCACATTGACTATGTCTACTTCTATCGTGTCAAGTGGCACTGGAACCACCTTGAGCACTGGGTCCGCATCGACTACGGTATCCAGTACCCCCTCCATTACCAGTTCTACATCGATTGCCGTGACCAGTACCACCTCCACCCACTCCACTACATCGGCCACATCATCTTCTGCTACGCCTAGTAGTGCTTCCACCACCTCGTCCAATATCGCTTCCACAACTACTAGTATCAGTTTGACAACAAGTGTGATAGCTACTCAATCTACCAGGTCAACTACGTCGGGAACTAACACAATCACCACCACACCCACCGTATCCAATACCCCTTCTACAACTCCCGTTGCTAGTTTGACGACAAGCGTGACTGCTACTAAATCTACTACACCAACAGCGTCGGGTACTAACTCAGTCAGCTCCACAACCAAGTTTTCCATGATCACCATCACCACGCCGGGCACACCGTTTACACCAGGCACACCGTTTACACCGAGCACACCGGGCACATCCAGCACATCGGGAACATCCAGCACATCGGGAACATCCAGCACATCGGGAACATCCAGCACATCGGGGACACCCAGCACTACTATATCTAGTCACTCAATCAGTTCTACAGGGTCTACCAGCTTGAGCAACACCTTAGCTACTCCTACCAGTTTATCCTCACCATCTAGTTCTACGCTTGGATCCAGCTCAACTCCCAGGACTAGTGTAACTGGCACGACTAGCACAACTAACATTATTTCTAGTGATACCCCGAGCACTAGTCCGTCTAGCACAGGAACCAATGTTGCGAGTGATACTCTGACAGCGGGAAGCATAACCACTACGATCTTATCATCCAATACTCAGACGGTAAGACAGCAGAGAATATCATAATAGCCAAGCAATAGCACTGACACTTTTAATAGAGTACCGGGACGCAAACCGGATCTTTCCTTTCTACTACATCATCAGCAGTGCCAAGCAACGTTCCACAAATTTCTGATTACGTCTTTGGTGGATGTCTTGGCTCTCCATTAGGCTACCCTGGCTTCAGAGAGGTTGGTAAGGATGCAAAAATGGTGCCATCTCTGTGTCTTTCACTAGCTGCGGGATCCAAGTATGCTGGAGTTTTCAATGAGTATGTCTCCCCTGCTTTTCTTCTTTGTTGCACATGGCTAATCTAGATATCTCACAGTACTTGCTATGTGGGAGACACGCTTGACAATACGTCATTGGTAGGAACTGGGCAGTGCAATATCCCCTGCCCAGGAGACCAAACTCTGTCTTGTGGTGGATTGATTCAAACGCCTGGCCAGAAGATGCGCCGATATTTGCACGATAAGCGGGATGCGCCCTCCAATATTCTCTTGACTCTCTATATTAGAGTAGACGACTCGACTGCTGCGACGACAACTACTACCACTGAACTTGGTGGAACTGGGACCCAGGCTGTGACAAATACAGTCGGTGGCGTAACTGATACACAGACGGTAACAAATACAGTCGGTGGCGGAACTAATGTACAAACGGTAACAAACATTGTCGGTGGAGGAACTCGAACCGTCTTTGTTACAAACACAATCATCACCTGGATCACTACCACCATCACATACACGACTATTGATGAGGCCAACCCTACCACTCTTATTATTACCGAGTATTGCACCTCGTACTGTCCGGTTTGTTCCGAACCTCATTACAACACCGTCGAGATGTCAACTATTACAGCCACTTGCCATGCTTGCGGGAGCAATGGTGAAAGCACTGTTGTGCTCACCGTACCATGCGCAGCTGTCGGCCGTCCTACTTTGACTGCACCAGGGTATCCACTACAGACATATAAATCAGGGGGCAGTAACCCAGAAGGCAATAACTCAGGCGGTAGCAACCAAGGTGGCAATGGGGCTCAGGGGCAGTCAGGCGACGTCTCTAATGGCGGCGGACAGCAAGGTAGCCCAGGAACAGGGAGCCAAGCCCCAGGTTCGTCGCCAGGTACAGATAATGCATCGGCACCAGTAACAGGTGGAAGCCAAGCCCAAGACTCATCGCCAGGTACAGACAACGCACCAGCACCAGGAACCAAGTCTGGCTCCAATGATGGGCCCGTGAATTCCGGGGCAAATGGTGGATCTTCCAGCAGCGGAGCAAACAACGGAGCTTCCGGTTCTCAACCTAACCAGGGACAGTCTCAATCTGGATCCAATGGGCAAGCCTCTAGTCCCGGTATGGATGGTGAATCAACTGTTTCTGGCAACAAAGAGGATTCGTCTGCCGCCGAGTCAAATGGAGGATCCTCGGGTTCTCAGTCTGGGCTGGACTCTATGGGCTCTGAAAATAAGGCGTCGTCGCCTGATTCTGGAGCAACCGAAGGATCGCTCAACTCTGGAACTGGGAATGGCTCATCTGTCGCCGGGTCCAGTGGAGTTAGTGGATCATCTGATGACTCTGTATCTGGCGACTCTGCATCTGGTGGTTCTGCATCTGGTGGTTCTGCATCTGATGACTCCGTATCTGGTGGAAATGACGAAGAGCCGTCACCTGCTGCATCTGAAAAAGCGGCATCATACGGATATCCGATATCGACAAAAACTCCGGTCGTTCTTAACCCATCTCGGGCAAGCAACGTTTGTGCGGGGAATGCCAAGCTCCTCATTGTGCTTGGCCTTATGGTTCTCATGTTTATATTTTAAGTGAACGAAGTTAGGAATTTGGAATTACGCGCAATACAGATATCATTTTTATTTCAAATTCCCGATAGTAAAACCGCATGTGAATTTAAACGTAAGCTAGACCGTTAACAACGGTATTGTTTCTTGCCCCCCTCCCCCCTATTCCGACAATGGCAAATTCTTGGTGGTCCAGGGTGCCGATTCAACGGCACACTTCTCAACATTATCATCCAATTTTAGCACATGATGTGCTTCAAACCCTCTGGTGTCATCAATTGCCCCGATAAAACCCCTCAAGCGACTGAGAGGTGCGGGAACACAGCTGGGATCAAGTCGGGACCATCCAAGGTCTTGAAACGGACGGTCTCGAACACCATGGTCTTGACCACTTTTGAGTTCTTGCTGACCAAACTCAAAATTTTGTTGTTAAGTAATAACATGCTTGGGCTTCGGTCCTTCGAAAATCAGGCAAAATGGGCCAGATCTAGGCCTTTGCCAGTGGCTCTTGGGTTAATCACCAATTGGTTTAACCTAAGTCATCACACTTTTCCACGTGGCTAGTGTGTTTGTTGGTGGGCTGTGCCCTTTAGCTGGAAAGGTGCTAAACAGTACCTCTACTATGAGTCTGTTCCTCTTCGCTTGGGATTCTAGTGATCATTGGCAAAAAGGCAGTTCATTAGCCTAAATATGCTTGGCTAGGGAAGTCGGACTCTGTGTGTGATTTTGCCCATTTTCCCCTCATGAGAACAAACCAAGTTATACCTCGAGTGGCATTTGTTGACGGTTCTGCAAATTCTTCCGTGAAACTAGAATAGCGCCACGCAATGTAATGTCAATCCCACGCTGCATTCAGCTTAATCAAGCGCATATGACCCATCCACCATCACAAATCCAGAAACTAGGTTCTTGCGGCAATCCAAGGGTTTTTTTATGCACCTTCGGTCGGGAATTGCGAGTTTACTGGCTTTGAGGACATGTGTGTCACCAGAATAGGTACGTCTCAACGTGTGAAGCGAACCAAGGTTAACCAACCACGGAACGTCTAGCTTCTTTTTTTTTCTTATGCCCTTACGTCATGATGATGCAAGCTTTGTTGGTGTTGGATTTACATTCAAGAAAAAATTGGCGTTGAACGTGTATGAACTTGGGTGAACCTTCTTGACGTTGGACCCAACTTTGTAGTCCCATATACTAGAACAACAAACCCTAAATTTGTCCTCGTTTGGTATAAAGCCACGGTCATACCGGCTGCTTAATCTTGGATCGAATTAATCTGTCTAAGTCGCCACACGATCCGTCCAAAATCGACCAAAGTTTTTAGCTGGGGTCTCTCGTGTGGTGTGACGCACTTAACCATGGGTGATATTTCGGCCAGGGAATACATCGTGAGTAATAACTAGCGCTGATATGGTCTTGATCTCTCTAAATATGGTTTACAGATTCTACAATGGGTCTTTGTCGGGCTGTGTTACATTCTGTTCTTTGCTCGAATAGCAGTGCGAACGTGGAAGCGGACATGGAGGTTTTGGCTCTCTGAAGTATGGCTTGCTATTGGAGTTATTACATTCACTGCTATAGTACTTGGCGGCACCTGCACCTGGTTGATGAATGAAGGTGATTATTCAAAATATTACGGTCCTTCATTTGCCAAGGTTTGTCGGCCGATGATAGATTTTTTATGGTTGGCCCATTTTCTGACTAGCAGCTTAGTGGCAATATGCTATCTGCATAATTTTCGACGTGGGCTTTTATTTTCCAAGATTCAGCCTCTTGGCGTTTTACAATGAGCTTTTTCCCATTTCTGAGCAAGGACTTAGGAGATGTTTATATGCTGTGATTTTTTACAATGCATGCGCGTTTTTATGTGTTGCATTTATGGACATATTCTGGTGCGGGTTGCCTCTATCTCAGAACTGGTAAGCTCATCTACTGCCAAACGATGTCTACCCAATGCCCTGAGCTGATTATGTGTTAACAATGCGGAGGGCCCGAGTGAGCTCCTGCAAACTTATGGAATCAATCAAAGTTCTTTATATAAACTGGCCTATTGGGCTCGTTGCAGAACTGCTTGGTGGGTCAAGTTCTGCTCATGCTTACGTGTGGCTAATTCTCTGCTTCTAGTTTTCTTATTACCGTTTGGGATGCTACGAACATTAAAGAAATCTTCGGTAAAAGAAAAGATAGCATTAGTGAGTATATTCAGCCTTGGAATTGCCAATATTGCAATGACTATCGCCCGAATAATCTTTTATGCGAGGTCCATTTTCTCCCACAGTGCAGGTACGTATTACAATCGGGACTCTGTCAACTAGCTATGCTCATCGTTGATGAATGGAAGCTGTGGTTGCTGCTGCAGAAATTGCAAGCCAAATTATTGTATGTGCATTACCGGCATTGCGTCCACTGATTCCGGTCGTATCGACGTATTGGAACAAGGTTTCCAGCGTCGTGACAGGTTCAACCAGAGCCTCAGACGATGAGGAAAGAACTCTTCATGGGTCATACGATTCGAGCCAAGCCGAGAAGCATACGGGAGATACAAAGGGGGCAAATGCACCCCAGCTTGCGGCGTGGCGTCCAAACTCGATGGAGGGAAACGTGGCTGAGCTTTCACCACATCACTCACAGGGAGCAGAACAATCTTGAAAGACAAGAAAGCTTGTGAAGTAATTATATCGAAAGGGAGTAACTTATTGACGAGTATTAGTTCGTACTCCTTGATCTATATGGCGAATGTAAACCAAGAAAGCCTACCGCTAGTGTTATCAATCCAAAACAACACAGCGGTCCGGGTCATGTAAGAGATAGCAGCAATCTTGGCTGCCCCTCATAAATACCACAAGGCTATGGAGAAGCCTAGGCCTTTCGGGTGGGTGTTCCTGATATTCATGTTAGTATTTATATATTGTCCCAAATATGCCATGCGTATTTTGAAAGGGAACCGCATGCCCATATTCAAATTTAAAACACATCTTCCACGAACTTTACAGGCCGTCAGATCAACCAAACCACGGTAGCCCAAGCCAACGGGTTCCTGTTCAGTCGATCCGGAAACGACAAGGTAGATTTGAGAAAACTCAAACCCGGCCTTTTGAGTCTCGAGACAATACCCGCCTTGTTGCCGCCAATCCGGCAATTCGGTCGCCACGCCCGAATACCGTGCGGCGCCTGGTAGACATTTGGATCCGCCCGCCTTGCAGCCCACTAGCCAAAAGTGCACGCTGTACATCCGGGCCCGGATATATCAAATCTCAGCCACTTATTTACTTGGAAAATCTCCACATTTTCTGGATCTATTGAAATCTCCTGCAGGCCTGTGTAACAATCTCGGAGATCGAGAGTCAATCCAGAAGTAGAATAGAGACGCGTGGAATTTCCACATCCATGTCCCGGGATAACGGGCGGGCAATTAAGCTTGTTCCGAGCAACATGAGTCCCGCGGCGATTTCATGCGGTGAATTGCATTATGTGGTTCTGTCAAAGGAGAAGATGGGTGTATTCTATAAATGTGATGGATACCATCAGTGCAGCGAGGATAAATAAAACCACGCAATCCCTAACGCCATTGATCACTGAGATTCACATCGCCTTTCGCTTTTGCAAGAACAGCACCTTGAATTGATTCCCAGTATACGGTCATGATGGGACCCCCAGGCCAACAACAGGTATTCTCGGTCGAGGAAATGGGACGCCGGCGGCTGTGGCATCCCGAGTGGCACGGCCGCCGAAAGCCGTTCCTGATGCCAAAAATCATGATGGGCATCATCATCCTCGTCATGTTCCTCGCCATCATGTCAAACTTCTTCGGCACTGCCTTCCGCCAGTCCAGTAGGATAAAAGCGCTAAAAGTCCTCGCCGTCGACTTTGACGGGGGCGCCATCCACGAGGCCGTCCGCGCCGCCTACTCGCAGCTGCGCAGCGACTCGTTCCCGACAATCGAATTCGGCAAGGCCAGCGAGTTTGCCGACGCAAGCGCGGTGAAGAATGCGGTCTGCCGCGGACATTATTGGGCTGGCATCTACACGCACTCCAACGCAACTTCGCGCCTGTCGGCGGCTCTCCAGGGCGGCGCAGATGCATCACGGTATAACTCGACGGATGCCATCACTTACATCTACAACCAAGCCCGGTACCCGACTGTGGCAGATGGCGACATTCTCAGCAGCATCACAGAACTGGTTGCAGTCGGAAGGAGCGCATTCTATCAATCCGCCGACGGCATCGAGGCATTCTCATCGATGAACAAGTCGGACCACGATGCTGTCACGGCATATCTCAACCCCATCGCCGCGGCCGCCGATCTTATCATGCCGACCACCCAAGGCACCCGAGTGTACTACAACACGGCTTTTATGGTTGTGCCCATTCTGGCCCAGTTCTTCCTGGTCCTGGCCATGAACGGCATCAGCTTGCAGCACCAGGTGTTTACGCACGCGAGCATCCGCGACGTCTGGCTGCTGCGGTTCGCCATCGGCAAGGTGTACGCCTTTGTCGGCGCGCTGGCCATGACGGGCTACCTGTGGGCGTTCCGGGAAGGCTGGGGCGTCGACGGCCGCGACTTTGTCCTGACGTGGCTCGTCATGTGGCTGCATACCGAAGTCAACTGGGTTCTGATGGAGTCGCTCATCGCGAGCTACATTCCGCTGCAGTTCATCTCCCTCTTCGTCGTGAGCTGGGTCATGGTCAACGTGGCCAGCGCGATATTTCCTTTTGAGCTAAGCCCCGGCTGGTACCGCTGGGGCTATGCTCTGCCTGCCCACGAGACGTACGAGATGCTCATCTATGTCTGGTCCGGCTGCTCCAACCCAATGAGGGTTGCACTCCCCGTCATGTTTAGTTGGTTGGTTGTCGGACATGTGGTGGCGTGGTTTTCAATTCGAAAGAGGTGTCTTGATGCTGAGAGTGAGCTGAGGAGTAAGAGCGACTGCGAGAGCTCAGAGTCAAGTTAGATGATTAAGAGACATGACCAGGAAAGTTTATAGGTTTGCGTCTAGTGTCGCAAGACTATAAGGTATCATAGAATTAGAATTAGAATTAGAATTAGACCAAAATACAAGTTCCTTCCAGTTCCTCTATGGTTGGCCATAGCAGACAACCGACAACGCTCATCCACCGCAAAGGTGCAAGTCGATGAGAGACAAAATGTACGATGAACAGCGCTCAAATTAACGTGCCACTATGGGGATCAGCACTCCAGTATCTAATCAGTCACCAAGGTCAACTAGTTTCTTGTTACCCCTCTTTGTGAGCCATAATTGTCCGACTTCGGCCAGTGACTCAATGCTGACTATTATGTCCTTTCGCAACTTGATAAATTGGCGATTAACCAACTAATCACGCCATCAGCCATTCAACATAACTTATAGCGCATCAACTAAACTAAACTTCATATCAAACCCAGCATGTCGCCACCACGCCCCCTCCCGGCGGGAGTGCACATTGAACAGGCAAAACTCGAAAACATTCCTGTCATTAAAAGCATGGTCGTTGCAGCGTACTCAAAGTACATTGAGCGCATTGGTAAAGAACCTGCTCCAATGAAGGCCGACTATGAAGAAATGATGAAGACTCACGAAATCTTTGTCCTCCACAACGACGAGGCAGATGCAGTTGTCGGATCCATCATCCTCGGCATCGACGAGGAGTCGGACTCTGTCAAG
Source organism: Calonectria pseudoreteaudii (assembly GCA_001879505.1). Lineage (NCBI taxonomy): Eukaryota > Fungi > Ascomycota > Sordariomycetes > Hypocreales > Nectriaceae > Calonectria > Calonectria pseudoreteaudii. The sequence goes on along the minus strand of KV875262.1, from coordinate 210,139 downwards.
ATCAACAACCTTGTCGTGGATCCAACATCGCAGGGTCGCGGATACGGGCGAATGCTCATGGAATTCGCAGAGGAGTTTGCCCAGTCCAAAGGGTACCAAGCCCTCACGCTGTTTACAAACGTCAAGATGTACGAGAACCTGGTGCTTTATCCGAAAATGGGCTTTGCCGAAACGGAGAGAAAGACCGAGTCGGGATACGAGCGCGTCTACTTTAGGAAACCTCTATGAAGAAGGATGAGAAGAAAAAAACAAGTGCCGACCGCTCGCTTATCGTGGCAAAATGCTGGGCGCGATGGTGTGTGGCACACCATAGTGATGTTCTGGAATAAATTGGCGAGGTGAGCCAAGACGTGTGAATACTTGGCGTCATGGAACCCTGTCAGATCAGATGCAAGCAGGAACACCTGCATAGAACCGTTCGCTTGGCCGTACGCAACTGGCAGCCTTGGCAGGTGATGGAACATGCACAGAAATAAGCAGGTTTTCGTGGGCATTTGTTGATTGGCAGTTCTTGGCCCAAACAGTTTGGAATGACGTTCGACCACCACTATCCACCTCCACGAGAACATAGACGCATCGACAATAGTCCTGGATGAGGAAATCAATTTAATTACTTTTGTGATTGTTTTTAGTTTCATTATGCACTTCTTATCAAACGCTCTCAATTGAAAACAGGAGAGTGATTCATATAAAGTAGCGCTCCGTCGCAGCAAAAGCACAAACACCACTCAACCAAATACGCGGATGCGTTTTCGCACAACAACACCAGTGCACCGTAATATTATTCGATTCATAATAAAAACCAAATTCCCTCTTACGCGGATTCCTAAACACGTATTCTTCATCTACAATTCATCAACCACAAACGCGTAAAACACGTCGAGACGATATCCGGTCTAGGGTAGGTTTCGCCAAGACTTGACTCAGCGGGGACTTGAAATCCCGAGTCAGCAAAAACGCTCCCACTGAGACCCGACAAGTGTTGGGATTCCAGGTTCCATTTGTGATATCACAACGTCGCCCCTCCCCTCCCCTCCCCTCTCCCCCCCCAAATGCCTGTGAGACAATCCCAACCATCACCCCGGTTCCCAACACCCCCACGCAAAACAAAGAAAAAAGAAAATACACCAAAAAAAAAAGTCCGAGTCCGGCCGGCAAGTTTGGCATCCCAAAGCTTGCGGCCCGAGAGTCCGGGGTATTACGCCTCCAAGCGCGCCACCCGTCTGACAGGGCGGGTCGGATTCAAAAGATTACAACCAAAGGAGAAGAATAAAGAGAGTTAATTGGTGCCCTTTGTTGATAAGCTCAGAGATTCACTTCTTGCTGCATTTGATTTAGTTTGATTTGTGATATTGTGATAGATAAAAAACTTGAGCTGCAGAAGCTTAACTTGGCTGACCGCAATCTCATAAACTTCCCCCCCCCCTTCCCTTTCCCTTCCTTCGTTCCTCTCTAGTGTGTAAAATGACAAAAAACTTCTGGAATCCATCCAAGCGGGGGGGGGAGTGGGTTACTGAGTTGAGTCTGTTCCTGTTTGATCCCAGCGGGCCCTTGGCTCCTCCTCTCTACTTTTTTTCAGGGGGGGATATCCCTATTGGGCCATCTTCTTTTTTTGCCTTTATGTTACAACGCAGGCACGCGGTGTAGGTTGTAGGGCTAAGATTGCGCGCGCGCAGGGGACCCGGACAATTTTTGCGATGACACCTCAGCGCATTGATTGGCCCCCTCCTCCCCTACGCTCGTCTCTTTGGGGAGAGTAGCAGAAGATTGCCCCTGGACAGATGTAGCAGGTGGCAGCGCACGAGGTGACATTGGAGCACGAACAGGTCGATACAAGGCTGACGATAACCGGAGGGGGCCCTGCACGTCTGGGCCTCGTCTTCTTTTTTAGCTTAATTCCAGTCGTTCGATTTTTTCCCTCCCCCCTACCCTTCCCTACCCTTTCCCGTGCGGCTGGCGGACTTTATTGGTCCACCGCAACCAAGCCACGGCCGCAGTATTTGCTGTTAACTCACCTGTTTCGTGACGTGTAGGAGATGTGACGGAATTTGCCCGTCATTGATCGTATCATATACTGTGTCTTTTTTCGCATCTCTCTCTATCTGCCTTATTTCGTGTCTTTATTTTCCGTTTTCACTTCCTTACCTCGTCAATTGCATGCTTTGACCGCGTCATCCTTTTTTTTTCTACTCAAGGCACGCGGCGCGCTTGGCAAAAAGTTCCTTATCGCGAACGCCGACGGGGGTGCACAGATGTACTGTAATTGCCTAGATCTCTCCCCTTGCTCAATCTCCCTCTGAGCAGAGGTCAAAAAGCTTACTTTTCTTTTCATCCCAACTGGAATGCATGGACATGGCCTTGTTGGTTGGCGACACAAATATGCCGATACCCCAGGTGCACGCACCGATTTTTACGTGGAAAATGGAGAACCGGACAAATTTGGTCATTTTATTTTTTGATAATTCATCTTTGCTATTAATTTCATGTGCCCTCCCGTTCGTAAAGATGGGGTCATGCCTGTTTATCGGAGGTTTTTTTTCTCCCTCTCCGTGTCCCCTTCATCTGACCCCTCTCACCCCCAAAAAGCCAATCGCACTGGGGCTAGATCTGAATGGCCTCATGCGAGACTGGACCAGGCTGAAATTATGGGAGGGGCCGATGAGTGCGGTGCGCCCGGCTGTGGTGGGTCTATTATTGGTGACGGGAATGTGGGATGTGGATCTCGGCTGATGCCTCTTTTTTTTCTTCTTTTTCCATTTTTGCCGTCAGGTTCCCGAGGGTATACTGGATTGAGCCAGCCATGAAGATATGGGCTGCTGCAGGATTCGCAAAGGGCCGACGGAAGGATTCGGCCATTGTAAGCATGCTTATTATTGTCTGCATGTAGGTGCTTGCATGAATCGGCGAGCTCGGAGATGGTAACCGAGGCCGGGTTGTGTGGCTCTCTCGTATCCAGATTATCGCATTGAGTTACTCGTCTTGACCGCCAAGCCCAAGCCCATGCCCATGCCCATGAGTAGTCCCCCTGCGGACTTTTGCCCCAGGGAACAGCTGCTTTTCTGCGTTGAGCCAAAAATACGATGGAGACAAGGCCCGCGACGGTCGAGGCTCTAGGCGACCCCGCCGCGGAATAATAACCTGAAGCTGGCCGGTGTGTCTGTGTAGGAGATGGTTTTTTTTTTTTTAGGCCAAGCGAAGCCAAACCAGGACACGCGTACGACACGATAAAACAAAAAAGCCAATTGGGGGGGGTGGTCGCTCTCCAGCAGCGACTACGACGACGAGCTTCTGGAAACTTTCGACGGGTGAGTGCTGCAGGGCTCAGGGTTTGGTCTTTGTCCCTTTTTGGAGGGGACCGTGGTTCCTCTGGCGCACCCATCAAGAGGGTCCCGATGCGCGCACCAGCGTGACATCATGATCCTGGCTCCACGTTGCCTCTAGTCAGCGAGCGACCAGATAGAGAGAGAAACGGCGGCGGCGGCGTCGTGGTATGTATGTGCCCTGCGCGCGGGCGCCAGGCGTGCAAAATGGCCATTGATTTTTTTTTTTTTTTTCGTTGGGGGCGGAGTTTGTCATTGCTGCTGACATGGCGTGCGATGTGATGCGATGCGAACGCATGCCATGGTAGCATTGCACTAGAGTTTCAAGCTTGTGTGTGTAGAACGCCGAGTTTTGTTTCGTTACAGCGTACGTGTGTGCTGTGGTGGTGTGTGCTAGTGGATGGAAATAGGCTGCCACACGCTCGTAGGCAAAACAGACAACACACTCTCACACACACACACACGTACACATACTCGCACTCACACTCACGCACCCATGTTATGACGTTTGGAAGCCCGCACCCTGCACTGTCAAAAGCTTAACTCTGGCATTGCCCTGGCTGCCATTGAATTAAAACATCCAGGGTGAAAGGGGGGGAGGGGAAGAAGATTGCGATGAACCATCATCTGCAGGCGCTCAATTTACAATGGCAATCATCACATCAGCAATGACGACGTTTGACCTCCATGCATTTTGGTCTCTTGTCTGTGGAGCCACGAGCCGTCCAACACAGACACACACACACACAACTGCAACCAGCAATTGGATTGACCGCAAAACCGTCCCGATCGGGAAAATCGGTTGGGTCAATCACTCGTTTGGAGGTTGAACCAACCCTGCACATCTCGCGTGCTTGCTGATCCCAGCCTGCTCATCGGGTTCGTCCCCGGCCATTTCCTGTTCTCTGCCGTGTCTGTGTGTGTGTGGTGTGTGTGTGTGTGTTGTTGGCTTGGCTCGATGTGACCTGAGATGACTGTGACGAGACAAAGGATGTGGCTGGGCGGCTGCAGCTTCTATCCATCGCTGCCGTCCACTAGAACGGGAAGAGCAGCGCTAGTCCGGGGGGTCGAGGAAAAAAGAAACCCACAACGGTACAGTACCACGGACGGAGAAAATAAAAAAGAGTGCAGTAGCCAGAATGGCCCTTGAGGTGAAGGGAAGGACCCAAAAAGTGTGATTAAGGCCACAAGGATCCTGCCCACATCCCTTAGCCATGGAACGTGGTAATCAAACGAAGAAAAGTCATCCAGAATACATAGTAGCCTCCATCCATCCCATCTCTTGCTGGACATTGGCGGATGAGACGGCCAGCGGCATGTAGCGCCCTTTTTTTCCTTGGTTGCCAAACAGCCCAAGGAGAAATTGCAGCGAGAGGCGGAAGGGGGAATCTAGAGGGATCGAGACACCTCGCTCGACCGAAACTGGCGACGCAGGTAGGCCGTGACACCCGGGGCTTGTTATGCAGTTGGCTGCAGGGCTCGCTCGGTTCGGCACCCGGCACCGCAAGAGGGTCGAAGCGGGGCGCAAAGGGGCGGTTCCGCGCCAATGAGGCACTCGAGTCCGTATAGGTCCGACCAGTTCGGCAAGACCATTTTATTATTATCGCAGCGCAGCGCGGCCGTTTCCTCGGAGGGTGGTAGCGGACCCATTGCCGAAACCACGAACGACTCGCTATTTCTTTTTTCTTTTTGGTCCGGCTGTTTTTCCTTGCCCTCTTACGGATTGGTGGTGGTAGAAACAGATGTGTGTGTGTGTGGTGGCCAGACCAGACAGAGAGAGAGAGATAGTCTGTGCTTTTGTGCAACTGTGTGTTTTGGGTTGGACTTGGTTGGTGGATGGGGGTATTGCCATTGATTGGGAGGGAGGGGTGGTGGTGGTACAACCAAGGTGGACAGATAGGACGGACGAAATGAAGAAAAAAACGAACAGGTCCAAGTGTGGTTAAGGTTTCCCAGGCTTCACTTCGTCTGCAAGCTGAATCCCGTCATCCCTCCTCTGTCTCTCCCTGGGCTGGCTGGGCCCAGGAACCCTGACAGGCGTTGGCCCACGACCCCTGCGCTGGCAAAAAGCTTGGCCTCGGAGCCAAGTGCCAGCAAGCTGAGGGAGCGCGGCACTGCCCAGGAACGTGGTTGGAGACGGGCCAATGGGAGGGTGGGAAACCAGGCGTGGGTGGCGCCAGAACCAGGTGGTTCCAGGTGTCTCCAGGTGTCTGCCACATCTGGACAGGCCTCTACGGTGTCCCTCCTTCTAGTGGCTACTGGTGGCTACAACATGGTGCTGGGGGGAGGGGAGGCTACTGGGGTGTGGGCTGGCTCCCTGGGGCGCAGCAGCATTACGAGATACAGCCAACGGCACCGATCTTGACCGTGACGGCGGCCCACCCGCGCCACACGGCCTGGTGCAGATCGCGCAAGCCTGTTGGTCCCTTCGTAAAAAAGAATCAGAGAGACGACCACCGCCGCCTCCGCCGCCCACCCCCCTCCCCTCCCCTCCCCTCGCTCCCTCGCGCGCCGGCCGCTTTCGAGTCAAACGTCGACCCGCGCCCGGACGTGATACCACGGTGCCCTGTGTGCCGGTTACCGAATCCAGTGCCCCCATGGCTGAAACTCAGCAGAAATGACAGCCAGACGCCGATACGAGCGCTCTCTTCCCCTTTCGTCCTAACGCCTGGGGGAGAGAGGAGAGGCCGCTGCTGGGGGGGTGCGCGAGGCGACAGGGACAGGAGGGGGGCGCGGCCTATCCGTTTTTATCTTTTTTCCTTTGTTGGTCCTTGTGGCGTGTGCGTGTGGTGTGTGTGTGTGTGTGTGCGAGCCAGCGAGAGAGAGCCAGCGAGCGAGAGAGCCTGTGTGTGTGAAACCCAGACGAGACCGAGACAGTGTAAATAATATAGCCTACCACCACCGACCACCACCGAGGCCATGCCATGCCATGCCCTCCAAAACCTTGATATGAGACCTGTGGCCCAGTCCCAGTCCCGCTTTTGTTCTCGTCCTGCACTTCACCTCATCTCTCACAACCTTTTTTCATCCCTCATCCTTTTCTTCCTTCCTTTTCCCTTCCTCCTGTTCATGAAACCGTTGCAGGTTGATCAGGGACACTCATACTGATTATACCCACTCCCCTCTGCGACGACATCTCAATCCACGACACCCAACAAACCGGGACCACCACCATCCACCTCCACATACACACACACACTCTCCCTTGACTGCATTTCGCATCTTGACTTCTGTTGCGCTCCCCGAGGGAACCGTTTCCCCTTGTCCGCTCCTTTTTTCCACGTCGTCCCGGCGGTTTTAGAGCTTGGCCAAGCCGGCCTGAAGCTATTCACGACTTTTCGCCATGGTGAAGCAGGGTATTTCAAAATGGGCCATGCTCGTGGCGGGCATTCTCATGTCCATGGGTATTATTTTTTACGCCCGCGACTTTTACATGCTGTCGCCCTCAAGCTCGAGGGCACGACCGCCGCCGCCACCCGTGCACGGCGATCAGAAGGGACTGTGAGTTTTGCTTGCGCCTGGGGATGAAGGAAAAAAGAGAGAAAGGAAAGAAAGAATGGAAGCTGACCAAATCGCCCACCAGTGATAGCGCTGAGTCCCTAAGACCCGAGAACATTCCCAAGGACCTGCCCGGCCTTATCAAGGCTCTCTGGGAGCCCGCCATTCATCCTCTGGAAAACACTCACTTCAAGACGCTCGAGGGCTACGACTACAACATCCCCGCCGATGCCTACCGATGGAAGCCCCTCGGCAAGAAGCTGCTCATTGTTGACATTGACACCCGCATGAAGAACGCCCCCGGCGACATCATGAACCCCGATCCTCTGGACTACAAGAACATGACTCGCGGAACTGCCGGCTGGATGGGCCACTACCTTTACTGTATGTCAATTCGTAGATTTTCTCTCCCCCCCCTCTTCCGTTTGCTGACCTTGTCGCGTAGCCATGATTCACGGATACGACTACCGCCTTGTCCGCGCTCCCGAGTTCCCCGACCGCCACAACACCTGGGTCAAGGTCCCCGTCATCAAGGAGGCGCTCAAGACGCACGACATTGTCGTCTTCCTCGACGCCGACGCCATGTTCGAGTACCCCCACCTGCCCTTTGAGTGGCTCATGAGCCTGTGGAAGTTTGACAAGGAGTCGCTCATTGCTATGGCCCACGACCCCGACTCCCAGCGCAACCGCGACTCCAAGGGCCTCGTCATGTTCAACACGGGCTTCATCATTGCGCAGCAGAGCAACCGCACGCAGGAGCTCTTCTCCAACTGGGTCGACTGCCCCACGGGCACCCGCTGGGAGGGCTGCCCGCACTGGGACAAGGACTGGGCCCACGAGCAGGCCGCCTTCTCCGAGCACGTGCGCTACGACTACATGGACGAGGGCGCCAACACGACGGCCAGCACAAAGGACATTGTCGCCATCCCCTGCATGGACGGCAACGGCGCCCCCTACATTGGCGACAAGACCTGCGGCGGCGTCTTCATCCGCCACCACTGGTTCCGCAAGCACCTCTCCATCGACAACCTCAAGAACGCCATCCTCGACCTCACCATCCGCCGCCTGCACGGAAACTTCCACGCCTCCCTCGACACCTACTTCAACGATGCCCACGAGGAGACTTACCCTCTCGACATGAGTGTATAATGAGCCAACCGCATCTAATCAAACCGGCCTTATCAAAGGCGGTCAAAAAAAGATGAGAGGTTGGACCTGACGAGAAAAAAGACAGGAGCCATAATAATTTCACACAAAAAACCCATACACAAAACACACACAACACAACATCCCCCCTTCACCACAACCAAAAAAGGTGAAGCGTGTCAACTTTTTCATGTATCATAGAATTTTTTAATCACGTCATCGGTAAATAGAGACGACGGGCTGACAAACGGAGGGCCGGGAGACGAGCAAAGGGAGTCCATTTGAGCGATACGGTTGGCTATTTCTTTCCTCACAATGAGGATTCGAATTTTTTCATTGCTGGTTTTTTTTTACGACTCCAAGGGTCACGTTTTCACACACAAGTTATACTGCGTTGTTTGCATCATGGGCGTATACCTCCAATAGGGTTAGGCAAATCTCGATAGCGATCATATCCAACACGTTGAATGATTTTGCATCCAATGGTCAACAGAAATAGAAAGATATCAAAAATGACAAAACACTTATGTCTGCATATACACACACACACACACACACACAAGGACGTGAATTCAATGTACGTACAGCCAAGATGATGTACATGATGACAAAAGCCTGGGGAGGGCGGGGGAATGCGCCGCGCGTTCCACGGCCTGGTGGGAGGAATGCTGGCTTGCTGCTGGTAGGGCCAATGGATCTCACAGGATCTGCCCATGTGCGTGCGCCCTGCTCGTTGCGCGATACGACACCCGGGGGGAGGGGAAGATAAGTCTGTGGGCACTTCCCCAAGCCAAGAAAGAGATGGCCATGGATGGATGCGACGACTCTTTCAGCTGGCACACTGTGCGGGCCTGCCGTGAACCAACAACATCCATCATCATCTCGTCTTAAGCTTATTCTCATGCCTGACTGCCCTTCCCGACATGTCGCATAGGAAACCGTGCATTGTATAACAGTGCTCATTATCTTGTTAATAACTCTAATCCACCCAGGGTTGCCAGCATGCATAGATTAAACCATTATGCACGAGAGAAAACCTGTTTACTGCGCGCGCCACGCCCTCGGCTCGTCAGGGCCGAGCCGCCCCCTCCCCCGAAACGCGGTTTCACCCGGTCTACAATACGGGGTGAACATACGTGTACACTGAGGGAAGAAATGTTTTAGCCCTGATTCGGCATCGTGGTTACAGGTGTTGTTGGGTCGTGAACCATCCTTGGCCTCGAGGCACCAAGGCGCAGTTTTAGTTGGACGTGGCGTGGCGGAGCATTTTGCGTTGGCTCGTCACCAACGAGGACACGCCAGCGAGGAGGCGGTGGCTGGGTGTGTCGTAATGATATGTGACGGACCCAGAAGTGAGCAGTCGTTCGTTGTCCACTAGATTAGCCCAGTTTCATCTTGACACACTCATCTCAGCGGAGACGAGGGAACACAGATTGGAGCAGCTTGCGAACCCAATGTTCCAACGTGTTTTACGAGACACGCGTGAGATGGTGTGCAAAAATGTTACCTGTCTCACGATTTGTTCATACTTTCTCTGCCTGATGAACTTGGACTCGTACAACTAGATTCCAAAGGCAGCGGAGTTCTTTGGAATACGTACTTTTTGATGGTTATCTCGTTACACCTCGTTTATGATCTAGTCAGATTAGGCCTCTCTAATAAGATCATGATCTCCATCTTTGCACCACAAAAGCATTTTCTCGGACCTGACTTGCCGATCCAAGTTGGCACTGTGTCGTCATGGTAGAATGCTCATGTTATTTCATCAACAAAGCAATGATAAATCAGTAATCGAGCAACTAAAACAAATGATTTGACTCAAATAATAACATGCCAGCCTCAGGTTTCCCGATCATGAATGTGCCAAAGCCAATGGGTGGCTACTCATAGTGGCCTAGGCCCACTGGGCAGGCCATGCATGTGGTGACGAATTTAGATAGGGCCATATCTTATCTTTCGGTTTGAAGGATGTGACGCTTAGCTATCCTATCAAGATGGCATTTGGCTGAAGCTGAGGTCGTTTCTGCGATAAAGGCAGAGTTTGGTTTGTGTTGATCTTCCGGTTCCATCAATGCAACCCCCCTCCCCAAATGTCCCCACAAACACACGGGACGCATTTATCTTTCTTGGGCTATCAAACTTGTAACATTGAGTCATGATGCATCGGTATTCTCAAGGTAATTCTAATGGCGGAACAGCTATCTTTGGTATCCTGATACTCCGTCAGAACATGTGATATTTGATCGAGGCGAAGGTGCCACCACCAAGTGATTTTGGTTTTCCAATAAGTACCATTCTTTTTGGCGGATTAGGAAGAGAAGAAATTCTAGCCCTTATTGGAATTGCTATTTGGACTTTTGATATGTCTTAAATTGCCAGTACAGAACTGCTGTATGCCGACGGCTCACACAATAAGCATCTGGGACACATTAGCTCTTTCCTACAAGACCTAGCACCAAGAAAATCCGACTCCCAATTCAAAGACCATGGTATTTTGCTACCAATTGACAGTGTAAAAAACGAGTAAGTGAGCAGCATGCAGCTAAAGTCAATTGGTCCAGCTTCCGTCAGACTGAAGGTATATCAGGAATACTGTCCCCTCTTCAAGTTTTTAATAATCAGCAGTTTTCTTATTCCTAGCGGGTTAGCGCATCATTTGGAAGGGGAATCACCTCCCCTGAAAGTCCCCATGACAGTGATGAAAAATGGGTCGGTTTCCATCCTACGGGGTCGAAAGTTGTCGGTCTATTTTCTCCTTACGTAAGAGCACTCTTTCGCATCTTCTAGTTTTCCTTCTTGCGGAGGCAAAAGCTGTTGAAAATATCGTATAAACATAATTTGTACTTTTAGAGCGATTTATTTCTTTAACTGGGCTTAATATCGACAATACGAGGCTTATGTCGCATCAGGAAACAAGCATAGAATAGGTTGGAAACCATCAATGAGTGAGTGTTCTGTGAGCCGAATATTTCTTTTTCAACTCTAATTTAGTACTGACCAATAATCTGGGCCAAGGAAATCATGGCGTCAATACCCGCGATTTGAATCAAATACGCTGGGTTTGGTCAATGGCGACAGCAGGGTGCTCACTGTGAAGTCGTTTGTGAAGGCCGTTCGTGAGAACAGGAGCTCAACAAGGTCGGAAACCACAAGGGTGCCCATATTTATTTAAAATTAATTTGTTTTCATTATGCTTACCATGTTCTAGATTTCCTCCCGAAGTATCAACCCACAAGGTCATTGATATAACCCATCCAACAAACTTAATATCTAGGCGACAATAATAACCTTTCAATATAGCGGAGAAGATAGCTAATCTTGATGCCATTCCAACCATGGTAAAATGCCTTCACAAGCCAGTTTTCCCAAGCCAGCATTTTCTTCTTTTCCCTTGCAGCAGCATCAACATTGTCACCGTAGCGCACCCCCAACAACAATTTAATAGCCTTGTTTTTCTTCCAGGTGTAAAGTGGCACGTCTTGGTACACCAGCACAGCCCGGGATTTTGCCGATGTTTGCTCAACTGTGAATCATATATGTTACGTTACAGCAGCGCTCCCTACGAGCAACCGCATCGCTTCTCTCCTTCACCTTTCCTCGCCTCGTGCTTGTTGGCCATCAGCCCAACTCGCCAGCTTCAAACATGTCTCGCGCTCATACCCTGGCCAGTGATGTGATCCTGCCCATGCAGGATCCGTACATGCAGCAGATTATCGATGGCACCAAGAACTACGAGTTTCGCAAGTATTGCTTGAAGCTGAGCGTCAAACGAATCTGGTTCTACCGCACCGCACCACACTCAGCCCTCACGCACGTTTGCCAGATTCTCCCCGCTCGCTGCCGAAATCTTGGCGATCCTCCCCTTGAAGAAAGTGGCTTGGGGAATTGGGAATACAATACCCGACATAAAGATTGGGATGGCTACGATTTTGCTTACAAGATAACCTCCGTCTACGAGCTGCGAAACCCCATATCCCTCGCCGAAATGAGAACGGCATACAAATTCAAATCTGCCCCACGCGGTATGATGTATCTGCCACTGGAGATGGGCGGGGAGATTGTGTGGCATGAGCAGAAGCTAATTCTTCGGAATGATGACCTCCCTGAAACAGGCTCAGTAGAGCCAGAAGCCCAGACTCTAAAAACACAAAACGATATTCTGAGTGTTGGAACAGAGGTACCAACAACTGGAAAGAAAAGTGGGTAGGATGCTGAGATCATCAGGGTGAAAAATTACATCGTGCAAATCTCTAGTCACGGGTCACGGTTGAGAAAGAAACCAACCTGATAGCCCAATGCTATACTAGTTATAACCCGAAGGGGACTAAACTAAAGCCGAGTGTTAAAAGGTCACTCTGATTAGAGATAGGTGTATCCAAAAATGAGCCACTTGTTGTAATACAACACTATGCAGCATTGGCATTTGACTTTCAGTTGGCTGTCCGCGTGTGTGAATATGAAAGGTAGATGGGATATGCTTTTTCTTTTTACCAATGTCTATCATCTGATTTGATTATTTTGTTGTCGTCAGGTATGTATGCCCGGTCTCATCACCAGCATTCAAACCGTTCTTCTCACTCCGTTTCAGGCTCGGAGGAGTGTGTATGAATAGCCCCAAGAAGCACCTGTTCTTGTTCGAATAGAAGATGAAGGTAGTGTAGAGAATATCCTCGGAAGAGCCTATAAGGCTCGTCTACCCACAATTCGATCTCCTTCCAAAGGACGGACAGGTCTTTTGCTTCACGTCTAAGGACACTGAAGCTCAGCAAGTATTCCTGATTTGCCTTGATTAGATAGTCGCATGCACCTTTTTGCAGGTACAATGACTTGGAAACCTTGGACCCCGACCAGTCGGGTATCAAGGGCGTATAAACAATAATTGCCGGCTTGGAGAGGAATCGCCACAGAAGCTGTTCCTGCCAGAACCCGGCATAGTAGGACCCGCAAATTTCAATCCAATTGTACGGGGCATTCTCATAAAAAGGCCAGGAATCAAGTTGAAGAGCTGACAGTTAAAAAGAAACTGGGACGTGTCTCGTTCAACGTTGTAGGAAAACCGGCCGTGAAGGGGACATTCGAATGCGACATTAGCACAGTTGGGCGAACTTGTATTCTTGACACCGTATTTGTCGACGAGACCATACTTGGGACAGCTGGCGCGAATGGATAGAGTGCCGGTTGATGCTGCCAGGAATTCAAGGTCCTGGATGATCCTTTTCAGGGACTCCAACGACGCCATCCTTGGAGAGAAACTCATCTTCGACCCAGATTTTATATTTGACCTGGTATCGATCTAATAGGCATTTAAGCAGATATTGTTACTCCGGCAAGTATTGTTGAAATCCGTCCATGTAGAGAAGACTCTCTCGATAGACCACATCATTTATCTCCTTCTGCTCGCCTGTTGCATTGTCCCACAAGTCACAAGTCACGCTCACATCCAAGCCCAAGTCTGGCATTCTTCTGGCCATAACAAAGGTCAGGCCTAGACTGCAAAATGTCAATATATGAGGAGAACAATTGGGTTGGATGGTGATATTGATCTCTGTGGGCCTGTCAGGTTGTGGCAGCAGAGTTTTGAGATGTGTAGGGTAGTCAGATTTGAAAACATACGACCCTGCTAAGTGCGCAATGCGAACAAAGGTCATACACGATGGGGATAGGTTTGCGGGAGTCTGAGTCAGCTGAGGCATGGTCTAGTTCGATATTTACGTGTCTTAATCCGCCTAAGTGCCAGTTACAAACACCGTAGTTATGGAGAATGGGCTGTGAAACCCCAAGAGAGATTTTTCTAGGCAGGAACTAATCAACAAGGGCGACCTCTGCAGGAAATTGGCACTAAAAGAAGGAAGGAATGTTTGGAGACATGCACGCATACAAAATGAGGATTTTTCTTTTTATCGCTGGCCTCAGTATTGGAAGCATTTCCAGCTTCAGAGAGGATTTTGGCTTGACGCTGCTTTCTTTTCGTCTAGCGAGTTTGTCGCTGAAAGAGTTTAGTTTAGAACCATTACCTCATTCACGCCTAGTTTTCAAGAGACTGGGCTAAATTCTTCTATGCGACAAAATTTATTGGACCAAGAATGACACGGACCAAAGAGAGCAAGGTACTTTGAAGTGACATTCACTGCGTGGATGGCTGCCGGTGATTTGGCTACATTAGTGCAGTGGCTTCATGCAGCTTCAATGGAGACATGGGCCAGTCTAACCCATGTAAGCCTAAGATCACCAAGTGCTGTGGCTGTGGCTGTTATTCATGAAGGCTCACAGTTGTGCCGGTCCCCATAAGCTGTTCAGGTTGCACGAGATGGTAAGCGCCGTCTGGGGCCAGGCGACCAGGGTCACCCGTGCTCGCCCTACGAGGCGTAGAGCATGGAGTGCTTAACTCTCACGGGCAGCCTCACCAAAGGACGGCGGAATCAGGCAATTGGAAGAGCTCTTAATTCGACAACTTCATCGCAGCCAAACATCAAAACTTTGAGCTTAATTGACTACAAGAACCCACATGAATGAATCTCGCACTTTGGTTGCAGAGTGTAGGCTTCATCGCCACGTGCAATACTTGAACTATACCAACGGCGCTACCAAGGATGGGCTCCTCAGCCCTCGAATAGACCCTTAGTCTCATTTTGAATGGACGTTTGGACTCTGCTTTTGTGATTCTGGGTGCAGGCAGTTGCCAGATCCCACATTTGGCTTCACTTTTGCCGGAACCGCTGAATGCGGCAAGGAATGACGCAAATTTCATACCTACAGCGGCCTAATCAGCCACGATACCTTAAGCGAGCTGACCAATTCGGAAAGGTGCGATGTTGAGCGTACTAAGCGCCTTTAAAAAGCTAGCTACGCGTGGCAGGATAGGGCCGTCCCGTTGAAACTATTGATTTCGAAAGCCCAGGTAGCTGAGATATTGACATGCCAAGATGGTATTCTCATACGACTTTTTGCCACAACATGTATGTAGTGCTTTACCTCCCAGAGCTATGTTGAAAGCTACTTTGAAATGCCGAGTGGCTTTCCATTTCCTTCCTCGCCAAGACTGACCGGAGGGGACGGGAATTATCACGCGCGCCACAGCGCAGCCCGACGACCCGCGGATTTTCAGTCTAATAATTGGCATCACATATCCCTAGCTGGAAAGATTGCCACCGCGGATGAGTTACCTGTGCAACATGTATAGGGCTTGTCGACCAAGCTAGGTTGCATCGGTGCTGTACCCACACATCAGCACTCCCGGTCTCACCCAGTCCAATTTAATTTGCAGTAGTCCAGACCTCATTGCCAGCCGTATGTGGCCCATGGGGCCCATATACCTTTGAGAACTTACTGGTACTTATTTGATACTCCCCTAGACTCCTATACATCGGATGCTGAAAGAAGCATTGATGAATGTGGCTGGATGGGCGGGTATCCGAAGATCGGCAAACCGCCGTGACCCGCACTGCGCGACTTTGGATTGTTTTCGCCAAGAACAACAGTATATTGACTATTCTATCACTTTGCATGGTGGCCTGAACCCCCCGTGTCGTGGCCTGGGTGGCGACCAATTACACCAGAGAAGAAAAGGTCAAACGACTGGCAGCTGAATACTAGTAGTGCGTTGGTTTTGATGACTGAAAGGGACCTGTCTGTCAACCAAACCTGACTATGGCCCACGCCTAGGATTACCTCCCCCCCATACCACATCTTCACAATGGTGATTGCGGTGGGAAAACGCTCTATTTCTCTTTACCTTGAAATTGAAGAAGAATCATGCTGGAAGAAAAAGATGAAACCATGTCGGCCAACAACAGTCTCCAAGCATACGGTTACCCAAATAAGGATAGTCAACTTTGGATCATGACTCCGCGCTCAGTTCCGCAGCTTGCATGAGGCACCATAGACTAATGAATGCAAGCCCATGTAACCTCTACCGGAGACCTAGCCGGTTAGCCTTCTATGCTGCTTCATTAGCCGATGAAGCAAGCCTTGGCTAACAAGTTACGGCACCCAACTTGGCCGACATGCACCTCGGGTTCTAGTGGAATCCCTCAGCCCAGACCCAAGGGAGTGTGATTCATGTGATTCATGCAGTGATAAAGGAGCTCAGCCAGCCACCTGTGCTTGATCAATGAAGCCATTCTGTATCTGTTGAGACGGCCACCTGCTCATGTCCCACATACTCCATTGTTTGACCGAAAAGGGGTCATGAGCATCTTCAATCGACTACCTGGAGGCCCACGCAATCTCTACAACTCCTGAAGAGTATTCAGACTTGGGTAGTAGACTGACTCAGATGAATATTTAAATCCACAAGAACTCCCGTGGCATTTTTCACTCCAAAACACCAGTTCAGCAAACACTACAAGTTTTTCAGCTCAATTCTTTCCATAGATTTTACCACTCTTCTCCCCACCTCAAGAAAAAAATGCCTTCCACCATCCCCTACGACCCCAGTCTGGTGCTTGCCAACGTTGTCAGCACCGAGGCACTTGAGTACGTCTCCAAGGTGTCAGCCGCTCAAGCGCCGGCAGACGCTGCGCAAGATGCCCTCAACGGTCTCTTGGGCACAAAGCGAAGCTTGGAGATGACCAGGACTGAGCTTCTGAACCTGGGCATCATGGATACCAAGAGTCTCGATGACAAGTTGGCGACGTTGGATGAGAGGATCACCACAGCGGCCGGCAACTACGCCATGGAGAAGATCAGCGCCGAGGACGCCGTCGAAAAGGCTCGCGCGGAAATGAAGTCGGTCAACGCCCAGGTTGAAAGCCCGGTCGACTATGTCAAGACGGAAGTCAAGACGATGCCCCTGGCCGCCGACTCAGTCAACATGGACGTCCAGTACTTCTCGTACGAGGAAAGCGGGCAGGACGCGGTGACGTTTGCGAGCACCATCTCCAAGTTCGTGTCGGGCTCCCTGAGCATCTTTGGCACAAAGGTCACGGCCCAAGCAACGGCGGCCACGGCGAATCAGGTTCACGCCCAAGCCAGCAAGCACGACGTGGCCGGAACGCTCGTGCTGTCGGTTTCCTGCACGCACAAGAACGCCTCCATCCTGGCGCCCTTTGTGCTCAACGTGGACAAGGGCATCAAGGCCTGGAACCACATCTTCAAGGATGATGAGAAGCAGCAGCTGGACCCGACCAACGGCGCACAGCTGCTCAAGGTCGCCACCGAGCCCGAGGAAGAGGATCACTACAGCATCATATCCGGCATGACGTTTGGATCCAGCTTCGTCGGCATGGTTCATGTTTTGAAGTCCAAGAAGACTTCGGCATCCGAGAGCATGTCCACTCTCGCGACGTCGCTGCAGGCGCAGATGGACACGGGCGGCTGGTTCGAGAACGCCTCGGGCGGGTTTGGCGTCAACGAGTCGTTTGCCAACGACGTCAAAAGCCTGCTCAGCACCCAGAACATCACCTCGCACGTCACCATGATCTGCATGGGCGCTATCCCCTCCATCGTGGCTAACGACGTCAAGCTCGGCGTGCAGGAGTTTGCGTCCTTTGACCCGGCCAAGAGCATGGCGGCGCTGGCCACGCTCCAGAACGCCACCACGGCCGACCAGGACACGGTCAAGTCGGCCGCCGACGCGGCCCGCACCGGAAAGCAGATGGTCAGCATGCGAGCCGGCGATGTCAAGTCGGCCCTGTCCGCTCTCGGCGAGATCGACGACGGCGCCAACAAGATCCTCGACATCAACTCCATGATGACGGCCCTCGACGACTACCTCAGGAAGGCCTCGGATGGCAAGTGCGGCATTCCCATCAACTACTACCTCAAGGACATTACCAAGAAGTACCTGGCTGAGATGTGGGTTGCCAAGTACTACCCTGGCAGATACATTAAGCTTGAAGGTGACGACAACAAGGATAACAGCAACAACAACGGTAACAACAACGGCGGCGGAGAGCAGTAAATTGATGGCGCAAATTTCCTAGTTGAATAGTGGATTTACCATCCGGTTCTGATGAATAACTGGAAACAGGATGGCGTTCACCTGATGGAATCAAGTGGATGCTGGTTTCTTTCTTTTGATTCGACCTTAATAAAGTACCGATTATTGAAATATTGACAGCGTGATTGAATTTTGAATCGTGGTGATGACACAAATAAACGCTTGTTAGCTGAGAAAATTCTATTCTTTTTTGAATGCTGAATAATCGTATTTCACTGCCTGGGGCACAAGTAACCGGCAATGTGCCTATCCTACGTATATCTGTTGAGGTTTAACTGGTGAAGCATGGGGCATCCGGATGTATCTGTTCAGTCGACCACGTCGGCAACAAGGTGATTGCGACCAGTAATAAATGAGAAGTTCAATTGATCCTAGTTCATATTTATTTCAACATTGGTGCAATGCATCATACTTCTGAATCTCGTCAGTGATTGCGAATGGCCTTCTTCATGTTGTATCGTGGGCTGAAAGAGCTTATCACCACAACATGAAACTATGTGAGGAATTGAAAATGTTGCACCATGCTCGTTTAGCGTCTCGGCACTGTGAGAAAAAAAAAATGCATCGCTGACATCTCGTTGCCCACATGGCGACCCACTGTTACCTCCCCAATCTGGCTACGAATCCTTCGAATGTATGACCCTTGTTCTTGGGCACATGAAGAAGTGTTACAGCGCATGAGTCTGCCAGCAATAGATCGAAAACCTTATACGATGCAGTTGCTTATCTTGTGTTTCGAGAACACACTTTGATGCGGGAACTGTTTTTGGTAGCCCACCGTTGACATAAATGGGGGAAATTGGCGCTAGCGTCAGGTCAACGTTTGTAAAAGATAACCGGCATCGTGAGTTTTTGACTCTAATTAGAATTTTAAATGCCCTTGTAGACGTGTTTGAAGAGCTGCGATAAGCCGTGCCACTTGCTACGCTGCGCGTCGATCCCCCTGTCCAAGATGTGTGAGGGGAGGGGTGGAGGAGAGTTGGCTAACCCAGATTGGCTACTGTAAGTACGATGGTGCTCTTTTCCACGACCCCGCGGCGATCGGGCTAGAAACAATGAGGACGGGTTTGGCTATTTCACGGGATTGATGCGAAAAAAGGAACGAGGACGTTGCCTCGGTCCTTGTCAAGAACGGGAGCGGCTTCTTGGCAATCACGCGACACGGCAACGCCGTCGGCTGGGCATGCAGCGCGGAAGACGGACCGGGCACTCGGTGGCCCGGGATCCCTGTGGCAAGGAAGAGAATTTTGATTGCAGTGAGCCAATAAGTGAAGATGCAACGCAGACCTTGCAACTCTTAGCGGCCAACATCCTCGGCACGCCAGTGTCTGGGGAACAAGCCGGGCCTAGAGGCGCTCCCATTGCATCCTCCCCACCCGATTGTTGCCCGTCCATGCTCTCTCAGCTCGATGCTTGCAGCTGGCTGCTGCGGTAGTGTCTCGTACGCAAGCCCCGGGTGCTATCTTGCATTCAATCGGCCGACCCTATCATGAACCATGGCTGGCTGCCACCCTCGGGCTCCGTTGGAGCCAGCCAGCCACGATTGACTCTCGGGGACGCCACCACCCCAGCAGCTCACTCTGGCTGCCGAATAATAAGCCTTCCCTCTCGCCCACGACCTTCCAGACCCGTCACGCTTGACCGACTAACACGGCCGGATGGCAAAAAGTCTGACCAGAAGACGAGATTACGGCGGACACACTCTCACGCAACCCCCCGGTAGAAAAAAACCTCACAGGTCAAAACCCCCCCAGACACCTTAGAGGAAAATAACCCGATACATCCCCTTTTCATACTAGACTGCCCACAATGACATCAAAAACCCCCCACCGCCTGCAACGTACCACAACCAGGTACGTAACAATACCTGCACATAGGTGCCCTACTCCAGACCAGGGCACAAGCAACCCTGGATCCAACTTGCGGCCTAAATGTTGGTCTGTGTGTGGCTTTTTTTTTCCCTTCTGTCTCTCGCCTTGGGGGTTTTTAGTATATAGCTGTAAACTTTTCCCACGCTGCGTGGGCGTTTCCTTTGGGCGGGTCTTCACCAACTCCTCCGTATCATGAAGTTGAGCTGCGGACGAGTTTTCATCACATACCCACACCGGCCACCCTAACAACGGGAATTGATGCGGCTCTAAGAGCCTGTCGAAGAAAGAAAAGAACAAAACAAGATACATCAATTATAACGCAGCTTACCAAACCAGAAAGAATTTGTTGCTAGTCGACTGTTTGGAATGGCCGACCACGAGCAACAGCAGCAGCAGCAGCAGCGCACTGACACGCTTGAGGAGGTGCTCCCGGGCACGCGCCGGCTCTTCGTCGACGAGTGGGCTAGCGTCTCGGGCGACAGCGCCCTCGAGAAGGATGGCGACGTGATCCTGGTGCCGCAGCCGACTGCGTCGCCCAACGACCCGCTCAACTGGAGTCTCGCGCGCAAGATCTGGCACACGGCGCTGGTGTGCTACATTGTGGCCCTGACGGCGGCCACGTCCAACGTGGCGGGCGCCGCGTCGACGGGCGTCAACGAGCAGTACGGCATCAGCTACGACGTCTTCAACACGGGCGCCGGCGTGCTCTTCATCGCCATCGGCTACTGGACCCTGCTGAGCTCCCCGATGGTGCACCTGTACGGCCGCCGCATCCCGTACCTCATCGGTACCCTCTGGGGCCTCATTGGCAACATCTGGTTCGGCCGCCTCAAGACGACGGGCGACACCATCTGGTCCCAGCTCTTCGTGGGCGCCTCCGAGTCCGTCGCTGAGGCCGTCGTCCAGCTGTCCCTGCTGGATATTTGGTTCGAGCACCAGAACGGAACCTCCATGGGCCTGTACACGCTGGCCACCACCGTCGGCACCTACGTCGGGCCCCTCGTCGGTGGTTACGTTGCCGACACCATCGGGTGGCGCTGGATCGGCTACATCGGCGCCATCTGCTCAGCCTTCACCCTCATCCTGTTCTACTTTGGCCTGGAGGAGTCTTCGTTTGAGCGAGACCGCTACCTCGACCAGCTGTCGGGCAACAATGCCCAGCAGCAGCAGCAGCGGCTCGAGTCGCCGGCCGCTCAGTCCGGCTCCAACCCCGACTTCTCCCGCGAGGACAAGTCTGCTCCCACTGCCACGGACTCTGCTGTAGGCATGAGCGACGAGGAGGCTAATCGCGTCGCTCAAGTTGAGCGCAACCGCATGTCCGTCTCGTACACGCGACCCAAGACGTACTGGCAGCGTATCGCCCTCATCACCCCCGCGTCCAACCTCCGCGGCATCGGCGCCCGCCAGTATGTCAACCGGCTCTGGCATACGATGCGCATCTTCACCTTCCCCGCCGTCTGGTATGCCGGTCTGCAGTGGGGCATGCAGAACATTGCTCTGTCCTTCTACCTCACCGTCGAGGAGGACTACTGGATCGAGGCGCCCTGGCACTACGACGATGCCCAGGTCGGCAACATGAACCTCCCCTGCCTGATTGGCAGTGTCATTGGTTGCTTCTACGGCGGTGTCTGCAGCGACAAGTTCTTGCTGTGGATGACGCGCCGCAACAAGGGCATCATGGAGGCCGAGTTCCGTCTGCACCTCATGCACGTGTGCTCCATCATCTTCCCCGTGGGCATGCTGCTTTTCGGCATCGGATCCGCTCGCGGCTGGGACTGGCCCGTTCCGTACGTCGGTCTGGGCTTCATCGGCTTTGGCTATGGCTGCGCCGGTGATCTGAGTCTCACCTACCTCGCTGACAGCTACCCCGAGATGGTTCTAGAGGGCATGGTGGGCGTTGCCGTCATCAACAACACCATTGCCATGATCTTCACCTTTGTTGCTAGCTACTGGCTCGACACTGGCATTGAGCACTGCTTCATCGAGCTTGCCGTGCTGGGCTTCATCGTCATGATGACCACCGTGCCCATGATCATCTACGGGAAGCGCGCTCGCCGCTGGACCCGCTCCAACTACGTTACCTTTTTGCGCATTCGTGACACGATAGACGCTTGATTGAAAAGAGGTGGGAGGGGGGGATGGTAATTGCATCAACCTGCTCGAGATTGTGGTAACTTGCCTATCAGCTCGGTTGGTCTGACTCTTATTGTCTGTACTTTTTTCGTGCTCTCCATGATGAAGAGCACCCTTCTAGCATTACTCGTACAAGTAGACTTGTTTTGTATACCTCGATTTTCCACATATATATAGACTTGGGCCTTCCCAGATTTTGAACGCGCTTCGGACTTACATCCTCTGCTTCTGATCCCGTGGTCTTGACTGTCCCGGCCCAAGTTTGCGTAGACCCTAGACCCCTGTCCTTCGACCCTGTAGGTCGAACCGAAACCGACTGGATGCAGCTTTGCATTCGTAGATAAGCAGTCGCCGCGGCATCGATGCAAGCTCGAATGGTTTACCCCCTGGTCGTCCTGTGATACGCTAAGGTCCACTACCCGGATCTTCGTCACATATGATCGGCAGTACATGCGTTAAATATTATGCATAGCACCCGTTCTAAGGCCGGCGGGACTAGTGCCGTTGTGATTACCGACGTTTCCATTATCCCGGGATGGTGACGTGTTCACCGAGTCATTACGGCACAGTTGGTGGGGGCTGCGATTGTCTCAATGTGTCAAGCATAATTATTTCGCAATGCTTCATAAACTAGAGCTATCACATTGAGCCCCGTCGCGTAATTCGCACATTAAAATCAGAAGACACAAGGAGACCGTACGTCATGTTGCGAATTGGTCTTTCGGCGTCCACAATTCCAAAGTCGAAACGGCGAAATAACTGGGTCAATTGTGTTAGAAAAGAAGCGCACTGGACAGACGATAGCAACCTACTTCGATAACCATTTTGTTCAGCTCCATCATGGCTATAGGCCGGCCCAAGCAGCCCCAGCGGCCTTGCCCAAAACACAAGTCGATTGTATTTTCCATCGCCTGAAGGTGGTTCACATCGGCCAATATCCACCGGTCGGGTCGAAAGATTTCTGCGTCGACCCCAAAGACATCTTTGTCCCTCATTGAAGTGAGCGCACTCCAGGCCACGTTCGTCCCGGCGGGGATGTGTGTGCCGCAGATAACGGCATCCCGATCTGAGACGCGAGGCACAATGGCTGGGGCTGGAGGCCACATGCGAAGGCCTTCCTTGATGCAAGCTTGTAGGTATGGAAGCTTTCTGGCTTCCGCGTCGGCAGCAGGACAAGATAGGTTTGCGTCTTTGATCGCACAGTCTATTTCGGTTTGCAAGCGATTGCAAATGTGAGGGTTCGTGATGATGTGGACCACAATCGTCCGAAGAGCCCCGGCCGTTGTATCTGAGCCAGCAATTCTGTCAAGAGTCAAATGGTATACTCGGATGTAATTGAAAGAATCTTGACTCACATTTGGAGGAGCGACTCGGACTCGGCTTCTTGTTGGCTGGTGCCGTGCTTGACGAACGAACCAAGCATATCTCTTCGGTGGATGGCTTTTGGGCTATAGCGCTCCGCAACCACACGCTTTGCGACAGCAATGATGGGGCCGAACCCGACCGGGTCCTTATCTGACGGCATCATGGCTTTGCAGAGAGGTGAGTGCAACAGACTGAGCAGCCAAGGCACCAGGGCAAAAACAGGCATTATGGGGATGAACCCCTCCGTGATTCGTATGTAGTCGTACATGTCCTTGTCGTTGTCCATGAAGCCGAAATACTCTCCAAAAGCAATGTCGGCGATGATATCGAGCGTCATGTACTGAGACTTGCGCGCAAAGTCCATTGGGAGGTATTCAGTCGGCGTGGAGAGATACTTGTCTTCAATTAGGCGAATGAACCGAGCCACTCCAGCATCGATCTTCTCTTGCGGGCCGTCTACATCTTTGCCCGCGTATCCGGGCGCGAGCTTGAGGCGCAGCGCAGCATGGGCTTGGCCGTCTATCATGGATATGCTGCAGTCATTGGGGGGATCGAGCCGGAAACCTTTATACCATGCAGCTCTATCGAACTGTGAGCGAACACCCCAGATGCGGCGGATTTCTCGGGGGTCGCCGCAGATGACGTGGTTGGGACCGACGCGAGCGACCGGGCCTGAGATGCAGTCAGCAAATTCATTTGCGGCAAAGTGACTGTTCAGAGTATCCAATGTGCGGCTTCTCACCGTATTGTTTGCACACCTGTTCCAACTTCCTAGGCAATCCGCCTTGCCAGGTCCTCTTCACGAGCCACCAGTTCGTCCAGCCTGCAGACCGAGGGCCAGGGATGTGCCGCAATCGGTTCCATGATAGCACAGATGAGACGACGAAGTGTGCGCCGAGCAAAGACGCGGCCCATGCCCAAGACTCTGGCCGGGAAATGAGCTTAACCAACGTAATGACAAATGAATCTTGCATACTTATTTTCGCTCACGTACTTAGAAGGCATCAAGGGTCCCCCGCTCACCCAGGTTTCGCTGCACTTTATATTTCTTTTGATCGGGACACGGCATATTTTTCCCCACCAACAACCAGCATTCAATTTTATGTGACCCTGTTCAGTGAAATGTGGTTGGCCATATGTGGCTGATGCCGGTTTTTAGAGCGACATTACTGCGTCGGAGCGTTGCGTTTCGCCAAATGCAGTTGCAATAATGCAGCTAGCGCTTAGTAGTAGTACTTGACGACGACGGAACGAGTTCAAGTCCAATTACGGCCGAAAAGGCTGCGCATATTGTTGGGTGTGACATGGATTTGTATTGCTAACCGAAAAAAAAGAATAATCCCATGCATCAAGTTTCCCAGTTTCCCAGTGATTCCCAAACCTTCATCATGCCCAGAACCAAAGTTGGACAGTGTTGACCACCCAAGCGCCCCGTCCGTACCAATCCCAATCTCAATCTGACGAGAACTTTTTTCATTTTGATGCAGGTGAAGAGCAGTGGTTGATTCAAATGACGCCGGCGATAGCGATGCCAACGGCGGCAGCAGCGGCGAGTCCCAGGCCAGTCTCGCGAGGGGCGGCATTCTTGGATTTCTCGGTCGCCGTGCTGGTCGCGGGGCTGAGCCAGGTGACCTCGTCGCAGATGGTGTCGGGCAGAATCTCAAATTCGTTGATGACGTTAGGTAAGTCGCTGCACTTGGCGTGGAAGTTGTTGATTTCCGACTTGAACTCGGTCTGCCAGTTGTAGACTTCCGAGACCCAGGATGTGTACTCTTTGGCGAGGGAGCCGGTGACGGCGGGAACTGCGCACGACTCCGTCATGGTCAGGTACTCGGCCTGCCCGACCATGAATTCGAGAAGCGGCTTCTCGGCGACAGGCATGGCCGTGATGGCGGGCAGAGCGTCGACGACGGCCGATGAGCACGCAGCAGCCACAGCGCTGCTGTGTTCGGCCACGGCGCTGCCTATGAATGGCCCGGCAGCGGTGGCGGCGAGAAGAAGGGGAAGGCGGTTGTAGTGCATTTTTGGTGGTCGATACTCTGCAAGGATGTAGATGAATTACAATGAAACTTCCACAGACCTGGGCAGGAAGAGGTGATGTGTTATATAGACCACTGCTTTGTTGAGCATTTGATTTGGAGTTTTTATTCCCCAGCAGAGTTTGACTTTAAATATCAGCATGCATGAAAAAAAAATCGTTGGACATAAGGGCTCGCCATCCATTTTACCAAAAGAAAGATCAATCTTGATGGGGCGCTGCGGCGCGTTAGGCTGAAGGTTTTTCAGGTCGTGGTTCTCCCAGAATCAACCTTCTTATTCATCCAATACGCAGACTTGATAGTCTTTGTCTATGCACTTTGAAAACTTAGCATGTTAATCCGTTCACCTCTTTGGAAAGTACTAGCCCGTTGAGCGAGATCCGCACAACGGCGCAGAGATTGGCTGAGAACCTTTGCGGCTGGACCATTTTGGTCGCCGTTGGAGGTTGCCAGATTTCCACTGCGTCTGTGGCACTTTTTTCTACCTTGTTCGGTCTTTTCTAATACACCCCTCATTAGGAGATTGTCACCAATAGAAGCGGAAATATCATGTTGGGTTTACAAATCGCCAATTTTGGTTAGGCCAACACACATTGTCTGAAACCTGTCGTGGATCGCATCGTTTTACCGCTTTTGTGTAAAAGCACCGCGTCACTACAAGAGCATTGACAGATCTACACGTAAAGGGCTGGATAATGATGCAAAGGTGCTCACTAGCCTCCTCATTTGTTACGCCAGCTCGCGAGGTGGCGCCTCGAGCTATATCGCCGATTGGCTGTTTCGCGAGCTCTGGCCTCTCATTGGCTGGCAATACTTCGCACTCAAGATCCTCCACGCTAAACAGGTCTCAGAACAGAATACAACATGCAAAGGCGGAAAAGGAGGCCGCTTATCGGTTCTTAAATCCGTGGGATTCAGCGGACCTGGAATAGGACCTGGTGTATAAATTGGTGTTGATTCCACTGTGGTTCCGTCATCCTTCTCACTCAACGGTCCTTCGCATCTTACCCCAGAGGCAAATACTGCAACTCTTTGAACAAACGCATATTCTCATTAGTATCAGATTGAACCTTCCAAAATGCCAGCCCAAACTTACAGCTTCAACCCTGCCACCGAAATCCCGTCTCAAGAGGGCAAAGTCATTTTCATCACAGGCGCCAACACTGGCCTCGGCAAGCACACTGCTATTGAGCTTGCAAAGCATGGACCAAAGCACATCTTCATGGCCAGCAGAAACCTCCAAAAAGGCGAGGCGGCCTTGAAGGAGGCTCAAACCGAGGCTAGCCCCGGCACTTCCGTGTCAAACCTCGAGCTTGACCTCACCTCTTTTGAGAGCATCAAGAAGGCGGTTCAGGACTTTTTGGCTGTCTCGGACAGGCTCGATATTCTGTACCTGAATGCAGGTGTCCTGGGTATCCCGGCGGCGCTCACCAAGGAAGGGTACGAGGTTCAGATGGGCACCAATCACGTTGGCCATGCTACCCTGTTGAATTTACTCACACCCATCCTTCTCAAGACAGCCGCATCCGGCTCTAAACCCCGCGTGGTGAGTGTGTCTTCTCGCGGCTACATGTACTGTGACCCGCCGCGTATCGTTTTCGAGTCTCTCGAGACCATTGATGCACCCATCCAAAGTATTCAGCGGTACACCCAGAGCAAACTAGCCAATCTTCTCTATGCCCGCCAGTATGCGGCCCACTACCCCGAGATAATCTCTGCGTCAATGACCCCCGGAGAAGTGGACACGGAGCTGTTCAAAAGAGAGCCAGGCGACGATGGTATCAGACATTTGCAGACGGAGATTGCGCCTAACGCGGTAGGCCCAATTGAGGAGGGTGTCAAGAATCATCTTTGGATGGGAACAAATGAAAATGTTGAGAGCGGCAAGTATTACGAGCCGGTTGGCGAGGGCAACAACCTGGTTAGCCCAGGCACGGATGATGAACAGGCCAAGCAACTCTGGGAGTGGACCCAAAAGCAGCTCGAGAGGCATGGTATTTGAACTTGGCAAGGTTGGAAATATAATGTACTCGTTGTTTAACCTAGTCCTATTGCGCTATGTAATCCTAGTAGAAACCATTGTGGTTCTTTTCAGCAGAATGAAAGATTTTTCCCTCATTCGCATAAACCCAAGTTTTTGTTCTTGAATCACAGTCCCGTGTCAATACTTCATCAGGCCGATGGCATATGATTTTAGTCTTCTCACCGACTCCGTCAGGGAGCAAGACCTCTATTCTGCTGAACCTGTTCGCTTTGGAGACAGTTGGCGGCTCCAAATCTGTTTCCGCGACAAGCCTTGTCGAGTCAAACTTTTTGTTCGCAGAGAGCATCTCGTACGAATCAGCATCCTCAAGGCTCCAAATTTCTCCAGCAATAGTAGAAGCCGTTCTAGCATCCCAGATCCCTTCTCTCGTTACCGTAAGCCTAAGAAGTTGAATCGCCTGTAGCCGGAGGCGAGAGACGCGGCATTTGATAGCCACAAAATAGAGCGGCACAATCCACCCTCTGTCAGTAATAAATGGAATCCCATCATCGATATGTTCTAGGTGCGTGTCTTTGAAGTCGGTGCTGAATATTTCTTGGCGAAGAGTCAAGGACTGGTTGAGGATCGCCACAAAGTTATCCGTATGATCATCAAAGGCCATTTCACCGCTCGGATGAAGGCAGGCACTGGCCATGATGTGTGTCATGGTATAGTAAATTCTCAGCACACGGTATGCCATGGGCCCGCTAAAACCCATTTGAGCCACAAGAGAGACCCTTGATACTTTGAAGATCCTCAGCCAGGATGCAAGCTGCACCTCAATTCGTCGCTTGTGATCAAGCAAATCTTCAGGAGGCTGCGTGGCGGGTAAGCCCACGCCGTTTGTTTGCTGCCACTGGTGCGTTATCTGCATAGTGTCGTTTAGCAACCAGTCCAGCCGTTTTCTCGCTTGTGTCATGGATTCAAACATGACAGGGAGTGGGTATGCGTCAAAGCCTTGCGTTAATTTGTAAAGCCCTCTGACGCCTCTCCCTAGAAGCAGGCAGTTTAGATTCATGTTTGCAAACGCTTCCAGTAGTTTGGTGTCGATATCGTCGCGGTTTGCATCCAGGTTGATGGTGGAATCTTCAGAAGCCACCAGGTCGCCAAGCAGTCTCATGCCATTTTCAAGATGCTTTTCACCGGTCCTGTAGTGGCCCAGCAAGAATTCAGTTGCTGTAAATATCATGCATATTATCAGCACGGTCCGCACTGACATCTTTTTCCTGTCTAAAAAATACGGCTGGAGCTGACGAATCGCGATGTTGTAATGCTTCAAAATGACCACTTCTGGTGTACGCGGGAGTTGGTTTGCACCCCCCTCGCAACTGGCTTCAAGGCCCCCTAGTCTGTGGGCAGAGCCAAGGGCAATCGCAGCATGAAGAACCGCTGGCTCATCACAACACCCTCGAAGAACCAAGCTATCCCAGAAGGGAGAACGGAAGAGGCCCGGGATCTTCTTGACAGTGCGATGACAGAACCATGTAAAATAAACTTTATCATCCTCACTTAGAGAGCAATAGACTGGGGATGGGCCCGGGATCAACGGTAGCCGCCAAGGTGGAAAGTCTGGTTCGGTGCCCCCACGACCGCCCCAGATTCCATAGCCGTCACACTTGCGGCCGGTTGAGGTGCATTGGCGACAAGCGGGTCTTGATTCATCACACTTAACTCTTCGGATTCTATCATGGAGATGTCAATTACCAGCAGAGTAAGCGGGTAGCACTCTAATGATACGTACTTGCATGTGCGGCAGCCAGTCCTGGTTCTGCTCTGCTTGGAGCCTTTGGCCACTGCCGTCCCTCGCATGGCAATGCCGGGAGAATGAAATACAAACCAGCAGAGAGATGGTTCTAACAGGAGAAATCCGTTGTGAAAACCCCCAGTTCCAGGATGGTCGTCAAGCTGCAAAAGGTGCCAAGTTGCGGATAATCCGGTGGCGGACTGCTGCACTGAGTGAGACGGAAATGACTCCACCAATGGCGCGGTGGATGACGCTCATTTGCTAGGTCGCGTACTTTGCGAGCCGATTGGCTGGCAAGACTAGTGCATCCTCCTAGCTAGGTATGAGGATAAACGCCGTTATCCCCGGCTTCATTACAGCCTCACTAGCACGTGTTGCGGAAATTATTCTGTGACATGTGCATCTCAAGTGTGGGCCAAAGCTGTGTTCATGGTCATCTTGGGATTTATGCGTACTTTCATCTTGTCCGTAACACGAATATTAGTTACAAATACCAAAACAGAGACATGTGCGCTAGAAAACACTACCATCTTATTACGGACAGGCCAATGTGAAAATTACACAAAAACTGTGCATCAAGCTTTCCTGCACATTTCCTCTTTTGTTCAGGGTAGCTTCTTCTTCAAAACCACATGATAAGTAACCGAGGCCGGAAATAATAACAATCTAGATGATGAGGCTCCTACCCACAGTTTCACCCACAGTTTCAACAGCGATCAAAATGACAGGATAATAGTGACCAGTCTACCTAAAGAGGTTCCGTAATCCTCGCAGAGGTCTGAGATTATGACTACTATCAGTCATTATGAACAACTAGATGTGTAGTCTGTTATCAAGCCATTACCACCATACAGATTCACTTGCATTTTGTTCACCTTTTTCATATCTGTCGATTACTTAACACGGAGTGCCTATGTGAGTGAGCCCATGCAATGGTTGGTAACTGGCATTGCAGAAAATGGGTTCCTCCACTTCATGTTATCTAATTGGCCGAGGAGCAAAAATGTTGTGAGTTTGGTTATTCTTCTTCTATCTCTTGTTAACGGGGAAGCTCTCCTGTCACCTCGCGCATATTAGATACCCCGCAAAGATGGAGCGTTCATCAAGGGTCACCAATCCTGACCTGAATGACATCGCATTTATGACTAAAGTGGGTCACAATACGAATTTCTGCTGGATTCACCACTGTCCCCCACGCGGTATTTGAACAGATCACCAAGTTAAGCTAGATTATTTGGACGCATAATGAGCTCATCAGTGGATACAATGGGCATCCATTTTCCTCCAGTCATTAAAATAACATATTCAGTACTCTTTTGCCCCACCTAATGGTGCTCGGTTTCCTAACCACCCTGTCGTTCCAAGAAGTCCACTCGGAAGAAATTACCTTATTTGAGAGGACTCAACCGACATCGGATTTGGTGTCTCAAGTTTTTCTTCAATTTATCTTATCTGATCAAACGATATCCCCACTATTGGAAATCAGCTAACTGCCGAAGCGGTTTTCATACGAAAATCCAGCTCGCTTCAGCTGTTGGTGGGTCGCGAATGATCGGGCACGACAGGAGGTCGGCTTACCTGTTCAATGTCATTGTGAACTCATAAGAAGAGGCTCAAATCACTTCCTTTCTTCTTCTTCATCTTTAATCAATCAATCTCAGTTCCCCCTTTGATCCTCTCCAAGCTCTAAAATCATGAAGCTTTCGCCCCTGACTCTCATCGGTCTTCTGGCCTTGACCTCTGTTCTGGCCGGCCATGCTGAGCCCGTGGCCTCCCATCTCCAGGCTCGTGACGAACATGATGTAAGATTGAATCCCAGGCAGTTACAAGCCCATCTGTGCATCGTTACTGACTTTATATTTCTAAGTTCCGCTGGCTTGCCAAGCGGTGCTGCCTTAGCTGCACCAACCCTTACGCCCGATGCAAGGCCAATGACAAGCGCGAGGCTTTCGACACGGAGGGAGAGGCGCTTTTCGGTAACGAGAAACGCTGCTGCCTCAGCCGTACTAATCCATGTGTCAACTGCAGTGGAAAGGGACCTGGTGGAGAGACTTGTGCAGCCCGAAGGCGAAGCGAGGGCGCTTCCCAATGGCCCGCCAAACGATGCTGCCTCAGTTGCACCAACCCTTTTGCCCGCTGCGGTGCTAACGATAAGCGCGAGGTTGTAGAAACACTCGAGGATGCCTTGTTTGTCACAAACTAAAGAGATGGCCAATTCTTGTGGATGTTTGCCTCAATATTGAGCGAACTTCTTACGGCTGAATTTTGAGTCGTGATAGATACTACGACGGATAGAATAGCTTCCAGGAAAATCTAATATTTTATCACGCTTCACCCAAACAGTCAAAACAAAATTCGCATGATTTTATTGACTCGGATATCGTGGTCACAGACATAGACGGCACAAGATCAGTAATCCTATTAGGACAGTAACGTAAGTGGCCATGGCAAAATAAGATATTTGGTCAGTTCTATTCGTCAACCTGCGCCGAGAATCAGCTGCTGGCTTGAGCAGCGACATTTGGCTATTGTCTTCATGTTTCATATTGTTTCGAGTTACCAGCGTCATTATCAACGTGGTGATGATTCTATCCTTGCTTTCTGGCAAATACCATTGCAACTGGCACCTCTATCTTAACCTTCTGGTTATCTAAAGCTGCCAGCAGAGTGTCCCACAGCGGCCCACTTTCGGATTTGGAAATAACTGGCCAACACAACGTCGCGAAGAAATTCTTGAACCAATCGAATCCTTGGTAAGCCACCCAGCCCTCGTCATTTTCCACCCAAACTCTCTTCTCCCATTTTTGAACCTTGCTTTCCCGCATTTGGTGATCGCTCATCTTGAACGCCTTGAGGTTCCCCCGTGTGTTGATGTATACTCTTCTCACATCATGCCAGTCTGATCTCGGCAGAGCCAAACATTCTAGGCCTGAGTTCATGATCGGAAAACACTCCCGTAAAAGACCCTGAGATGGCCATGCATGTGCCTTGAGTAATGCATGCCATGCGCTCTGCGCCTCTTGGTTGCCAATTATTAATGGAGGCGAATAGTGTGTAATGGCAAGGGAGCCGCCTGGTTGGAGTTCTCGGTGAAATTCTTGAACTGCAGCGTCCATGTCAGTCCAATAGAGGCATTCACATGCGGTGATGAGGTTGACTGTGCCAGATTCCACAGAACTCTTTTCGGCGCACTCTTGCAAAAATTCAAACTTTCGAGCAGGTAACAAGCATTCCTCTGTCAGGAACCTCTGAGCAACGGTGACGTAACCATCATTTGGATCCGACACAATGACTTTGCTATACCGCGATGCAAGAGCCGATGCGACGATGCCGCAACCAGCACCTTTATCATGGGCTATGTCCCACGAAACATTTGATTTCTCAGAATGATAGTCAAATATTGCCCGGAAAAATGAGGGCGGGTACGCATGTCTGTAACGAACATAAGCAGACCAGTTCACGCCGTGGCTTGACGAGAATCCATATTGCCGGGCACGCGATGCAGTCGCAGTGTTCAAGCTCCTTACTAAGGATATTTTCGGCATCAGTTGGCAAACGATGTGGTATCTAGCATGGTTGAGTTTCCGACATCAGTGCCGTCTGGAACAAGAATCGCGCACGGCCTAGTGCATCGTCCCGAACGGATTAGAGCTATTCCGACGCCGTCAATTTGATATCACACCGTAGTCAATTCATGAAAAAAAAAAAAAGACAAAGAAAAAGCGCGAAGCGATTATCAGCTGCTTCCTCAGAAATGGTGAAAGAAGATTCTATTCATGCCTGAGTTGAAGCTGAAGAGACTTTTCGAGAACCCTCTCTTGTTTACTCACGACCTATCGAATGGTGATTATCTTATGCCAACTCCAACAAAAGAAACTGGAGTAGACTCCACATCAAAAAAAAAAACATACAACAGCGAGGATTCCCCGGTCGTCACCGACCCGAGTACTAATTCACCGCTTCTCAGCTTGACTATGGGAGAGCGGACGGGATCCCGTATTTTCTGAGAGCTATGGTCGTATGTGCTTGAGATAGCGTCGGAAGAAGCTCATAACGGAGCGAGCTCCGCGACGAACCGAATTGTTGCAATCTTGAAGCTCGCCTTGGAGGCCAACCCGTCATATTGGAAAGCTAGAGGCACTCACTTTGATATTCCTGCTGGTGGCGACGGAGTCTTTTGGGGGGTAGGCGAAGCCGCGCGTTGCTTGCGAGATGGAAAGACAGAGAGCGACTCCATTGGGGAAGCATTAATCACAATCATGGAGGTCGTGAATGAGATTCGGGCACAGGCTGAGTACACATACCCAAAAGAAATCTAGTCGTGCCAGTATCTCCTTCCCTTAAAGGGCACGTGGACCTGCGCCATTGCTGTTGTCAGTTGGCCACATTGCCACCCAACATTATTGGAAAAGACAGAAAGATCAACCAACAGTCTGTACATGCATTGGGCCGTGGGTTTGTTAGTATGTAGGTCCATACATTCATGCCCTTTTGAACGGTCCCTTATTAACCGCTGTGGCGCCCTTGAAGAGAAACGCCAAATGTTAGCCGGTACTTTGGGCACCTAGATTTAGGCATATCCTAGGGCCAAATGTATTTATGATGCTGGGCTTCAAGAGGCAGTGGCAACATGATCTTGCTCGAACCAACACAAGTTACGTAGTCAATGCATAGACTCACCGCCCTTTGGCCTTTAAAATAATAACCCCTCTTTTCTCTCACAATAACTGACCGTCTTTGCCTCCAACGATTTCCTCCTACTAATTTCTTACGAAGTTATTAGGATTATAAACGACAATGACAGGTCCAGACGAGGTAAACTATCTTAGAATTTCTTCCAAACTCAGAGCTAACGCGTCATTTATAACTTGCAGATGATCACACCATTAATAGAGGGAGACGGGGATGGCCCTTTATATTGCATGTTGGAGTTGTTTGTCGGAAGCCGTGAACTTCGCTACACCTTCATGTTCAACGGTGTAAAATTTTATATTGATATCGAAGCAAAAAATCTTGAGGGTGGGGGTACGGTACTTGACGAATTCAACGCATTCCGGGACGACCTTAATGGTGATGGTGAACAATTCAACAAGTTCGAGGATTGGGTCCTGGATCCGTTTCATGATATCATGACCAATCTTGCTCCTGTCCAAAAGCTTGAAACCGATGGGCTTCCGACACTGCTCGACTATTTCTCTCCTTGAACATTCGCTTTTAAGCTTGTCAACAGGGAAGGCAGACTTGACTTTATTGAAGAGGATTATGATTCCAAAATCCATGGCAGTACAGCCCCGAAAACTCAGATTGTTGATGTTTTATACTCCGGGCGGGAGTCTGATACTCTTCTCCGCTCTTCATTACCACCGGTTCCTCTCATACCAGCCTCCAAGCTCGAGCTGCCGGACGGTGACTTAACTAATCTGCCCACAAAGGTTCAGAGGCTCGGATCGAACGATGCTCTCTTCTTTAAGGCTGGTTTCAAAGGTCATGGGCATGTCAGAGAGATGAAACTCCTTTCTCAGATCAACGAGAGCGGGAAATTTGAGGGACAATTTCGAACCTCCAAACTCGTTGGATTGGTTGTATGGGATGAAAGCGACACGTGCTTCATGGGGTTTCTTTTGGAGTATATAGATGGAAAAACTCTGTATTATTGGAAAGACAAGCCATCATTGGACATGAAGGTGAAGTGGATCAACCAAGTCGAGGCAACAATGAAACAGCTGCACCAAGTTGGCATTGTTTGGGGAGATGTCAAACCGAACAACGTCATGATTAACCCCGATAACAATGCAGTGGTGGTGGACTTTGGCAGAGGTTACACTCCTCAGTATATTCCAGCAGAATTGCAACAAACAATCGAAGGGGATCTGATAGGCTTGGATCATATGAGAAAGGAGGTACTCGGAGAGCTTGAATTACGCGAACAAATCGTGTCAACTGATGTCAATGTACCATGCCACTCTATAAGATGATAAAATTACAGTCAAGTCCCATTTTCTATTACAAGAAATGCTTTTTCTGAGACCCTAAGTTTCCAGTTTGCCAAGAAGTCGTAATATTTCTGCAATCGCTAAACTAACGTCATACATGATGCAAGAATTTCCAGTCTTACCAAGGTCCTAAACACCAAAAAGTTTGCTATGATTTACGTAATAGCTAAGCTCTCACTGAGATCGGTTCGCAGGTTAAAGTTCCGAGGATATTTTTGGGCGTGATCTGATGAGTCTTGTTTAGTAAATTGTCTAATGACACATGACCTGCCTGCACTGAACAGGGGAAGCAGTTCACAGAGATTGGGTCCATTCTTGGAGCGATATTGAGTGGGGAGGAATCAAAAAGAAATGGCTGAAACAATGGATGCGTCAGAATAGTCGATGATAATTGTTATGCTGGGCAGATATCTCACCATATCTTGTGACAGGTTCTGATTCTCGCGACTCATAATGTTGGGCCTGGTATCTCCTCTAGGAGTATGGAGGAGAAGGATAAGACTGGGCCGGCAAACTCCGCAATGGGCCGACCTGACTGCGACTGGGGCACCACCCATAATCTTGGCGCGACATTTCTTGGTCGGGACATTCACGTCTTACGGAGTTCAGTTTTGCTTCATCAAAGCACACCACGTCATTATTTTCGTATTTGGGAACACCTTAGATCCCTGCCTACTCCGTATTTTCGCTATGAACTTCCTCCGGGTAAATCGAAACTTTCCCCAAAATTTGGGTTTGAATTTGGCAAGACCGAGCGAGTGTAACTAGAGGGGCCCTAAAGGTTTGCAAATCAAACGTCTGATTAATTACCACACCTACCCACCATTTAACCAAGAAAGTTCGGCTAGGCCCACAATAGATCCATTTATCTTGAAAACACTCAGGTAGACATGTGCATTCATAGTACCTAACAGTTTAATTGGTGGGAGAATATGATGATAGCCTTGCAGCGACTTTGAGAGCAAGTGATGAAATAAATCACGGAGAGAGCGACACGTGGTGCACTCGCTGATTTATGATGAAGGGATACCAGTTTGTGCCATAATTTAAATGGTACTGCGAGCGGGGTATATTCTAGCCTCTCTCCAAATTCAAAGATCTCGTAAGAAAAGCAAGAGAAGTGACCCATATCTTACGAAGGATACGATGGCAGCGCCAGAAATCATCTCAGCAAAGGACGTGAAAAAGACAGCGGCTATTTGTGCCAAGTATGGACTGACCGAGGCCGAGTTTGGGCAGCTTCGCCAAGGAGCATCTGCTGCAAAAGCGACAGCATACTGCCCCTACAGCCGCTTCCGCGTAGGTGCAATGTTACTGACTGAAGATGGAAGCCTCATCAACGGAGGGAATATCGAGAACGCATCTTTCCCAGTCGGTATGTTATGAGGAACACTTGCTTGAATTTCTTGTTGATATTTACCCTGTAGGCACATGCGCTGAGAGAGTGGCATTAGGCACTGCTGTAGTGACCGGACACCGCGAGTTTAAAGCTTTGGCAGTAGCCAGTGATATCTCCCCACCGGCTAGCCCATGCGGAATGTGTAGGCAGTTGTAAGTAAATTGTCATATCTCTTCTATTTTCGCTCTCTTCTCCTCCTCCTTTTTTCTTTGCTTTTCTGACTAAAAGGGGAATACTGATATAGCATTCGAGAGTTTTGCATGCTGAGCATGCCTGTTATCATGTTTGACAAGAATGAGGATTATGTTGCCCTTGAATTAGAAAATGTTATTCATGAGCCCCGCCGTCTCTTTTGATAAGTCTTTCGTTTCTAATATTTACTAGATATTGCCTTTGTCCTTTGGTCCTGATCAGCTCCCGCCTTCTGGGATGCATGCAGAAGTATAATGCATCAGACATACGAGGGTGAATACATCGGGAGAGAGGGATAATGATGTAGATAACCATGGCTAATGGATCTATTCCTGCTCCTCAAGAGTATAGATTTCTTGAATACTTCAATAACCTCTGCCAATATTAATATTGTCCTAATTATGAGCGCATCTCTATTGTCGATATAACTTTTATTTTCGGTATCCTAAATTGCTTCATCCAGCTACATCCTATTAACCCAATCCTGAAGGAGGCTGTCCAAGTTTCGTTCGTCTCATGCACTGGATATCTTGCCTCTTTGATAACCAAATATCGTTTATCATAGATTCATACGTCACATCCGCTACCATCCAGGAATCCTATTCTTTCAATTTGTAATTGGAGGAAGTACACAGGATGTTGATGCATTTACACAGTGATAATGGGTGGATAACTTATATTTGGGTAACTAAGTACAGAATATTGATATCAACTCGTCTCAGCTTTTGCATTGAAGCAGACGGCATATCTGTCCTGAACAAAATAATCCTTGCCTAGCCAATCCTGTCAACTGCCTCCACCGCTTTTATGTATATGAGTAGCATATGTGCTTGCAAAAATGTCGGTTGGAAAAAATCTCGTTATGCAGAAACGTAGCCATCATAGAGACTGCTTGTAAACACTTATACTGCTGCTAGATCACGGCATACATCTTAATTCTCGATGGCATTCTCAAGGTTGGAGTCGCGCTTTGAACTTTTGCAAAGTTTGTAGGCGCGCTGGCCCTCAGGCGTCGCCATAGCACCGTCAGGGACTTGGTCGCACCATTTTGTCGCACGCTCTTCCATGGAGATATCCAAATCGCGCTTCGAGTTTTTGCAAAGGTTGTAGGCACGCTGGCCCTCAGGTGTCGCCATAGCACCTTCAGGGACTTGGTCGCACCACCTGGAAGCACGTTCTTGGTTTTGTTCGGGAATCGTTGCTGCCATGACGCTGATAGCACGGACGAAGAAGATACCGAAACACTTCATTTTGAAGGTAAAAAATAGAGTGAATGAGTGGGTTCTGGTGGATGCTTTTTTGTTTTTCAAGAATGTTCAATGATATAACTTGATGAGGTTTATCTGGGAGAAATCATGGTGAGAAATGGAAGTATTTATTGTTCATATGGGTGTATTCCAGGAGTAGCCTTAATAAGTTGATTAGACCTAATCTGATTAATGAATTGGGATATTACGTCAGGTCTGTATAAACGACATTTTCCTTCAAACTATCAGTCTAGTAATACGATTATGAACTACCTCATTTTGGAAACAGATATTCCTGCGCTTTCAGTGCCGTGTTACACCTGAATGGGTTGGAGTTGACACTAGAATAGGCCCACAGAAAGGCAAGCTGCTGGGATAGTATGAGTTGTCAAACGTAGGTATAAAATAACTGAGTTCAAGATTCGTACAAGTTGGAAGATGATTGGCCTGAGTTTTAGTCCGTGCGGAGAAGAAATTAAAAATGAGCATTGTAAAAATTTTAATTCCACGCTCCCATCCCCGGCAACATCTTAGCGTCTCGCTAACTTGTCACGGGGCAGGACGTAGCCTCACTACGCCACCATACCCAAAAGGGCATGTGCTGTGATGCCATCCATTATCCACATTCTAGATAGGAGCGTCTTAATGTATGGGTGGAGACTCGTGACATCAACCGTTTGATGTGTGTCGATTGACAATCATTACTAAATTTCCGACCATACAAGAAACGTACATTGCTTGGAGTGGTGACCACGGGAACGAAAGCCATGCGGGAAAGCCAACGTTGACAATTATTTCATTGAATGATAGCCCTAAAAATTTCGTTGATTAGAACGGTAGCAAAAAGAATCGTCGAGCACGGCGTTGAAAAGTATTCCATCCAAGTAAGGATCATCGGGTCAACCATCGGGGCTTCTCATGTGTATCCCTTGAAAAGCGTTCACCAAAGTTGCTGGCTCAGAAACTTTCCCGGCGACTAGCTGTAGTATCCTGGTTGTTATTTGAAGGATAGCATTTGGGGTGAGATATTGCCCTTGACCGTTTTCTCGAATTTCATGATCCATATTGTGAAGTCCCTGTATGTCTGATATACGCAGCGAGTCCAATCTCGCGGCAATTCCGATTGTCATCCACGCTCCTGCGTACTTTTCACGTTGATATCATCTAATTGTTACCGATGGAACTCAAATATACCAAGATAGAAGGGGCATTACACTGAATTCCGCTTAAGGCTATGCGACACGATGATTGGAGAACTTTCAATTTAGGTATATCATCAGAAGCCTTGTCCATTACCATATTTCGACAAGATGCAGTGTAGAATTCAATAGCTTATTATTACTTTCCGTAGTAAAATTAATGGCTGAGGAATTTTAAAGTAAATGCCAAGAATCCTCAACGTGGAAATCGTGTGAGGATTTGCAGCTGTGCACCAATTACGGAGACATCGGAAAGAGGCAGGGGTTGAAAGAAAAGTTCTTGTTGGCAGATTTGAATGATCTAATCGAGAAAGCGAGCGGAGGTTCAGCATTGGATGGCGACCTGGAGGTTTTCTTGGTACGCTACTCCAGGGTAGGTGGGAGAGTGTAAATAATCTCACCACATTAGAGAAGGCAAGTAACTTTAGCTACCCAGGTGGAAGTTGCTCTGAGATTGGCGAGCCCCAAGTTAGGCGTTTCATTGACAGAGCTGAAAGTCATGCAGCAATCAATCAAGGACCTTACCCAACAATAGTTAGCGATCCAACTCAATACAAGGGAAACTAGTCAGAGAAGTGGTACCGGCTCAGCCATGGAAAGATTTGCTGACACCTGAGACTCTCCGAATTTAAAAGATACTATTTACTTCCAATGCACCGCTTACCAGGTCAAGTCTGTCCTGCACCAATGCCCGTGGATCAAAACAGCTATTAGATCATTCAAAGCCCTCTACAGGCCCAAGGATCAGTCATGTGTACTCCGTACATCTAGAGGTGACAGGATACGTACGTAGCAGGCTGCTCTTACTCTCTTTATCGCACAGAATTATGATGGCGCCGATCAATAGTCCGGTTACTTGATGAAG
Organism: Calonectria pseudoreteaudii; assembly: GCA_001879505.1. Classification (NCBI taxonomy): domain Eukaryota; kingdom Fungi; phylum Ascomycota; class Sordariomycetes; order Hypocreales; family Nectriaceae; genus Calonectria; species Calonectria pseudoreteaudii. The sequence continues at coordinate 170,165 of KV875262.1, read as the reverse complement.
CGTGGGCAGTGAGCAGCTACGATTGCTATCCTCCAGAGAAGCGCTTCTAAAGCTATGGGTAGCTCTTGACCGCCAGCGGATGTGACCAAGATGTGATTAATCTGGATAGCGATGGTGAATCAATGACAGTTTTTGTGGCAATGTGGCACGTTCCAGATGTCTAACAAAGTCTCGATGAGATTGATCCGCTTAGAATTCAGATAGTGCCCTGAAGTGGAATAAGGTAAGAGACGAGATAATAGTGAAGTCGAGATCAACACGGGGAGGATAACAACGGGAGCTTGAAGTTTGGTGTGATTAGATGTATACATCCAAATCCTGCCAACATCACAGTAAGAAGTGGGATTGCTAGGTGTGTAAATGGTGTTGTCCCAATCCGAATATTTTTATTTGCAATGCGGCCTACGACTTTGTTCTCTATCTCATCCTTCCTATATGTGAGAACTGCCTGGAAGCTTTTTTGGGTTTTCTGAAAGCCAGGCAAACCAGAACTTGGTGGATATACATGGTGCATAAATAACACATTTTGGTTTGCCTTTTTAAGCCGCAACCTTGGCCTTGACCCAGTCTTCAAGGCCACCGCAGGCAATAATCTCTTGCACATTGGGTGGCAGCTCGCCAACCTTCTGCTCCCAGACAGCGCCATCCTTCTCCGTCACAACAACCTTGGACCGGCGCACGTCCCACAGCAGACGCCAGCCCGTGCGGCGGGTCGCCTGCTTGGGGTCGTTCTTGTAGGCCTCGCGCAGTCGTTGCACGAGGCTGCTCATCTCGATACCCAGCAGCGCATTGTTGATACTATTGCGGCTGAAGATGTTGCCGAAGCTGCCCGACACAACTAGGGGAATCTCCTTAGCTAGGATGGCAGTGGCGGCCTAAATAAAGGGGAAAAGAAACATTAATATAGATCCTAGCTTCAGGGATGCCATTGGTCAATTCTTACCTGCTCACGCGACGAGCCGCAGCCGAAGTTGAAGCCGGCCACAAGAATGTCGCCGGCCTTAGCGATGGTGCGGAAGTCCTTGTCATAGTTCTCCATGCACACCTCTCTCATAGTCTCCTTAGGGACATTATCCTGGTAAGTATACTTGCCTTTTTGGCAGTTAGCATGAATCCTCCCTATTATCAAATCAATGATGGCTTTGCTTACCGGGATAAATTCCATCAGTTGAAATATTGTCACCGTCACAGAAGACAATCTCGCCTTCAATCTTCTCGGGGAAGCCAGGGAGAATATCCGTCAAGGCCTCATCACTGGTCTCGGCAGCCGGGCTGGAAGTGTCCTCACCAGCAACCTCGGCGGCGGTAATCATGCTTTCCATCTCACCAATGAGCTTATCGAAAGCATCTGCAGTAGACTGGGCCTTGTCGGCTTGGAAGTCGCCGCTTCCCTCGCCAATGATGACCTTCTCAACGCCCTCGGGCTTCTGATACCAGCCAGGACCAGCAATCTTGCCGTGAAGAGCACTGGCAGCCACGACCTCAGGACTGGCGAGATAAGCCTGGCTGGAGCGGTGTCCCATTCTACCAGTGAAGTTGCGGTTGCTTGCGCTGATACCAACTTCCTCGCTCTCGAGAAGACCAGGACCAAGACCGATACACGGGCCACAACCTGATAGAAGTGGCTGAGCACCAGCCTCAACCAGGACCTGCCAGTCGCCCGCCTCCTCGGCAATTCGCTGCTCAGCAATGGAAGCCGCCGCAATATAAAACTTGACGGTATCAGCCACTTTAGCAGGCTTTCCTTCCTTGGCAGCCTCGCGGAAGACACGAGCAGCGGCAGCAATGTCCGAAGCTCGGGAGTTGGTGCATGAGACGAGATAAGCCTTGTCGATAGCGACGTTCTGAGCCTCGAGGCTCTGGAGAGGTGTGGAAACCTTGACTGAGTTTGGACCGGCCACAAAAGGAGAAAGCGTCGACAGGTTCAGGTAAAACTCCTTAGCGTATGTGGCGCCGGGGTCAGCGACCACTCGGTTCTCTACCATCTCGTCGATTCGCTTGTGGTTGATACGGTCCTTGGTGGGGCTATCCAACATGGCGGCAGTGGTAGCCTTGGCACGATACCAGGAGATGAGCATTTCATCAATAGGAAAGAGTCCTGCTCATATGTCAGTCCATCTCTTCATTTTCTTCTCCTAGGGTGACTTACCACTCAAAGCTCCCCACTCTGTGGTCATGTTTGAGATGGTTAGGCGGTCATCGACAGGAATGCTTGCCAGGGTCAGTTCGGAACCGGTGAATTCAATCGCGTGGTTGAGAACCTCGTCCTGGTTGAAGAGACCACAAAGAGCAACAATGACATCCTTGCCAGTCACTCCCAGGGGTAGAACACCCGTGAAGGTCTAGAAAGTGTCAGCTAGATGATCCCAATTGAAAAATCATCCAGGGGAGGATCGCATCTCAGAAGCGCAAACGCTGTAAATCTCGGCAACAGCGTCTGCAAAGTTGAGAATGGAAGCATAATCAACTTACAATCTTAGCCACGGGAGGAATCTGCCACCAGGTACATCCAGTGGCATAAACACTGGCAGCATCCGTTCTGACAATAGGCGTTCCTCCACGTTATTAGTTTTTAGGATCACGAGTCATCCGGAAAGTTCACGAACCGAGACTCGAAACAGCTCCGTACATGTTCGAATGACTGTCACTTGCAACTGTGACTGACGAAGGCCAGGCATAACCTAATCCAGTTGTCAAAAAATCGACCAGCGACCCGAATGGTGAGAAATATGCGCTTACCCTCTTCAACCATGATTTGGTGTCCAATTCCGTGACCCGCAGGGTAGCTACAAAGGCAATGTTAGAACAGGCCTAGTTCAGATTTCCTCTTCCAGCAAGGTACGTTTCTTCTTGCGAGAATAAGTGGGTGGAGAAGGCATACAAGTCAACGCCATTTTCACGGGCAAAGTCTTCGATCTTGGTGTACTTCTTGACATTGGCCTCAGATTTGTTCGAAACGTCGTGATCCAAGGTGAAGACCAGCTGCTTTGGATCATGAACCTTGGTAGCTCCCAAAGTTTGGTACTTGGATATCACAGGGGCGGTGTTATCGTGCGTCATGCATCTGGCTGGTTTTCTTCACAGAAGGTCAGCTAGGGGCATCCTTCAGGTGTTGAAGCTCGAGGACTACGAACAGGGTAACATAGTCGCCGCTCTTGACAACCTTGCCGGGAGCGAGGCCGACAGAGTGACGCTGGACAAGCTTTTCGGTGAGGGTCTGGGGGATGGCCGGCGGGGCCTGGAACGACTCGGGCCCAGAGCTTGTATCGAGCTGCTGTAGTCGCGGAACAGTGACGTTGTAGGGACGGAACTGGGAGCGGGACACGAGGGCACAAGGAAGTGGTCGGGGCCGAAGGCGGGGCACGGCGACCCGGGACTGACGCCGCGCCAACACGGCGACAGCATCGAGAGCAATGGCTCTCCGCTGCCCACATGAGTCAGTGAGGCCGCTCCACGACGAGCAATTGCGGCGCATCAATTGAACGTACCAGGGCAGCCATTGTGGCAGATGATAATAACTCCCCGTGTGATGGGCGTGGGCTGGGCCACAGGGGTCAGATCTCCAAAGTCCACACGGTGGTGAAGGTAATGGCGACAACGTTTGTTGCTTGCTTGCTGCAGAAAATTTGCCGTTGAACTGCCCGCGGATCTGGTTAAAAAAAATTACTTGGAGTACTGAAATAGAACGTCTCTCATTGGCCAGATGATGTAGACAGTCCGATCTCGGTTCTGGTGCCACCTCTCACGTGACCAGAAATAGAATGCGATAAATTGTATTTTCAATTAAGCAAGGAAACTGTACTGAAAATTGCAATTATAAAAAGTAATTATTTGTGTAACTATCAAAGATGATCATATTAACAAAAATTAATTATTTCTTACCTCCTCAGCTATGTTTACGCTCCTGTGCATTCACGAGGTGGGGGCTGCAACAAAATTAAAGAAAAGAGAGTTTACATACCCACATCACCACACAAATTGTGTGAGCAAAAATGTGATTTCTGTAGAAATGGCAATGTCATATCAATCAACAATATTGGTATATGTTTTATGAATGTGAAACCGGTGCAAATTGAACTCTCATCACTGTCAAGACGATAGCAATACCGATACTGTACTGCATAAAATCTCGCGACATCCGACCATGCGGTGGAGACGAGAACGACCCCATATATATGCGGAGAGCCAATCAAAACTGTTATTAGAAGCCAAAACGCGGAGAAAAAAAGCAAAACGCTGCTCCACTCACTCCATGGTCAGGTTTCACGAGATTTTACGGCAATCCTAGGGTAGGTCGGTCTAATACTTAATACTTAACGGTTTTCCTCAGACATCTGTCATGACAATACCCATTTTACTTTAATGGCCAACCCTATTTTATAACTCTAATTGTATGCCGCCTCTGTGGTCTGGTTTCTTGTTGAGCCTAGGTGCTTCGCTCACGCTAACAGTCCAATACCTAGGTCGTGGTGTCTGTGGATGTTTCTACTCAAGCTAGCTTGGCCATTCAGCAAAAAAGCAAGATGAAATTGATCATTCCTCGCCATAGCCTAAGATAAGACGGCCCACTTCCTTCATTCCAACCTCCGTCAGTCAAGTGTAAGCCTAGTAGGTCATTCTACTAGATGTCACGACAGTTTACCAGGGCAGGAGCATGAGCAAGTTGCGACCTCGTCAAACATCTTCATCTCGCATAATACTGAAGGAAACCTCGCGTCGGACCCCAACAATTGGGACATGGTGCAACTAATCTCCAAGGGACGGAGTCGCTTTCGAAGGCTCGCTCACCCTACAATTACTATTAAGACAAGACTTGAGACAAGACTGTCCACCTAGTCAAAGATTTATTCACCCTGTTTTCTTCCCTTCACGGAGTCTCAAATAGAATTGCATGTCTTAGACAATGCTCCAAGGGCAGACCGAATGCATTCTGTCAATGGGACCAGTATTTTATGTCCAGGGCAACAGATTCAATTTTTCTCGTAAGCGTCACAAACCTTTTCTTCAATTTATCCAAATTTAGACGTTCATTTCTCATCCATCTCCCAAAATGATATGGAAGCGTACCACGACCATATTCGTCACTTTGTGTGCAGCCAACACATCTCTGGCAAGACAATGCCTTACTACCTCAACTAGTCTCACGTCTCTCATCACCTCCTCAACAACATCTTCCTCTGAATCTTCAACCACGCCTTCCCCTACTGCCGACGCTACAGCTCCGTGTATAACTGAAGGCACAATAATAGATGAGCCTAATTCTCAAAACCTGAACACGGATACCTTGGGATGCTACGGGATCTGTCAAAATGATAATCTGTGTAATTTTGGGCTATGTCTGGGAGTACATGTTACATCTTCCACAACACCCAGGCTTCTACTGTTTTTACTCCGGCATCTGGCACAAACAATTATGTCGCTGCACGAAATTGCAACCCCGCAACAGCAAGACTATCCAACACGTGCAGCGACACTAATCCAGACATGGGTGCCATTTCTGGAAGCTCCTATCAAGATTATTCTGAACAGACCGAGCAGCAGTGCCAGGAGCTTTGCAGAGATGATGCAATTTGCAATTCTTGGCTGTCCGATGGCACCCAGTGCTTCATTTATCACGCATCATTTGACAGTGGCTTTGTTGAGGGCAATTATGAAAGCTCACCATTTCTAGGTGGCTCATGGGATTGTTGGTTGACAAGACAAGAAGTCAACTGCGACAGCAATAATCCAATTACAGCTTTGGTGGATGAGAGCCAAGCATATCTCCGATTTTCGGGCCCAAGCAGTGGGGTCAGTGATGTCTATGCCTGCCAAAACCGTTGCAGAGTTGACCCTGTTTGCAACACTTGGTACTGGGCTGGTGGCGAGTCTCAGTGTTATTTCTTTCGTCTAAGCTTTTCTAATGTTCAACAATTGACCACCACTAACCCCAACTTCGTCGGTTCCTGGAACTGTGGCCCTCCCTCTTAGGAAATTCACATGGAGCACACATTACTCCTACAGGCTCACTATACATGCGGCTTTCAATAGCCTTGCGCAATCCTTGTGTAGGGCCACAGCTGCCGCTACTGCAGGCTGCAGCCTCAATCAGCAGAAACAGGTGTTGAGGACTGCAGCTAGCTGCATTTGAAGCCTTTGGCTAGGCTAGGCTAGGCCTACCTAACCTAGCCAGGATCCCGAAGGTAACTCTTATAGCGGTGAAATCGTCTATAAGAGGCAGCCTTTGGAAATAACAATAACAATGCCTATTCTCACCCCAAATAAACCATAACATTATACATATTTTAATTTAACAAATATCCCTTGTATCAATACCTGATCGGGGATTTCGTGTGTTATGTTCTTCTTTCGTCAGGCGCATGCTTGGCATGTGTCCCCCCATAAGTTGAGAAGATCGTTAAATCTTCAAGCTCTTCGTTGTAGGAACGTTGAGACACAAGATCGACCAGTTGCAGAGCAGGGCAGTCGTGGCACAACTCCAAATCAGGTCCATGGTCCCACGTCCATCCGGCGAGCTAACCCATCCATTGACTTTACTAATTGCGATGCCGTCGGGTTGGCTGTTTTGTCGAGGTAATAATGAGAAATCCGGCGGCGAGAGAGGGCAGATCCTTTGAGGAACAGAGTGAGGAATATCCGAGTGCACTAGCCGTAACCTCGTTTGCAACAGGTCGCAGCCTGATAGTACCGGGTTTTCAGCCGTAATATGTCACAGGAGATTTCATTGGCTTTCACAAGGTCCTTTTGGGAAGAAGCAGCATCCACGCTCCACCTTCTTAAGCCTACACTAACGATAAATGCTCAACGCCTGGGCGACCTGCAGTTGCATTGGCGCCAGCGCTTATTGATTGGCTGGGGATGGCACATGCTCCCCCAAACAATTTGTAAAGATAACAGATTGACGTATTTCAGCAGCCTTGGAAATATTCGACAGGGATGTTTTAGCCTTGGCGCATAATGTCACACGGGATATAGGGCACTATTGCACTACGCATTAGCGGAGTGTCGCTTCACTTTTGCCGTAGTCGGCATTGTGGCAGGTAAACCTAGGACCTGAGCGACTAGATCCAGTCCGCCCTGTTTGCTTTCTTTTTTTTTTTGGTTGTATTGAATCATGCGACCGAGGTGGCTTACAAATAGAGTTACAAAATAGGATTGGTCATAAAAATCTTGGTGCTGATATTACAAGAATTATAGTTCAGTTAGTGCGAAGAGAAGTTTACACGAATCAAGCCATATCTCTTGTTCCGATTCTTGTCGCATTTTCATGTCAGTCTCTGAGGCTACACAAGGTGAAATTGAGGCACTCTTGGTCAACCAATCACAATCCGGTATGGTGTAGTGGCTAACATTTCGCGCTCTCATAACTTGGGGGAAATCTCAGTGATCCGCGGAGCCCAGGGTTCGATTCCCTGTACCGGAGGCGATTTCATTTTTGCTTGTGCCTCATTATTTTTTTAGTCTTTTGTGAGAAAGGTTCGACTTTGAAAGTGTTTTTGTCACCTTGACCTGGACCATAACTTTCAACCACTCACTCACTGAGTCCTCTTTATTATCAGGCCCGCTCCCGAACCGTTTTCAGGTTGCAAAAAGATGGAAACCTTAATCAATACTCCCTATGGCCTCCTGCGGCTGGACAATGCCCGTATTAGACGAGATTGGCCTTCTATAACTTCTGTCCGGGAAATCAAATATCATCAAATCCCCGCGAATATTATCATAGTGTGAGTAACACAGCGCATAAATATGTTCACTTCTCTACCACAGGCACACATCTCGCTGACACACGATGTGAATTTTATTTGTACCATGCCATTAAGATGACCAAGTAGTTGAATTAGATACTCTTAGGTGAATTGAACATTCGCTCGTCACAGGATTGATTGAACTCCACAGGTCGCAGCCGGAAATCGCGCTGGTCAAGATTGCTTGATCCATGCTTGCTATAGCGCCGAGCACATGTCTGTGCAGTGTTGAGAAGTAGTGTCTGTGGGTTATAATATAACTAAAACCGCCTAGGGAGTGGTATCAAACATTAACAGGAACTGGTATAGCGCGGATCATCGCTAGCAATTGTTTCTAATGAATGAATGGCACAGAAACCAGACCCACAAGGGGACTGAGAAGGATCCCGCGGCCCCCGGGCATTCGAATGTTCAGGAAGCAGGGATACGTGAGTTCGGATCATCGGCCAGGGAAACTTACAGCGGGTCCTTGGACTGTGGATTTATTGTCATAGCCTCGGGGTCGCGTTTGAGGGTTTCATCCTCGTCTAAGAAACAAGATTGACTCACCGATAGCCATCGTCAATCCAACGAAACTTCGCAGGGACAAAAAATCATAAAAACATCAAAAAGTTTCCAGCGTTTCCCGGCTTCAATAATTTAATATCTTTTTAATGAAGAGCCAATTTTTTCTCTCTTTCTTTTGCATGGTGGTTCTTGAACACACAGCTGTTGTACGCGTCGGGAATCCTTGCCACAGTTGGGAGAACTACCCTATAGCTTAAGCAGACCTTATACAAACATGACCTTGGTTCTCTTTAAACGCTGTGTTTCAATCTGATACTACCTCACACAGAAGCCAATACAGACCCTCTTTTGATTGAGAAACTACGAGAGGGATTATGAATACATGAAAACTTCCAGGACGTCGTGAGACTTGTCTACTCTCATTTGTAGATTCCGTTATGCCAAGATAGAAGTGGATCATGTTTAGGTCATGTATAAAGTATGATTTCGAAAATCAGGGTTCTATCAGGCATGCGAAGAGAAATTGGGGAGTACGAGTTTTTAAATATAAACCAGTATATTTATTCATTCATTCAAATTAGCCTATTGGAGCTATTTACTTTGCTCCATGAATTCGCTTTTACAGAACATGGTATCCAATCATATATATCTTCCAAATACGCTCCGTTTCGTTCCGGCCCCCAAAGAAAACATGAATATGCTTATTTGTTGCTGTAACTGTCGGCGCAGTTGGCAGGCGCAAAGAGCTGCTGAGTATTTCCCAGGATCTCGTTGATGTCGGTAACATATGACTGAGCCAGGTTCTTGGCAAAGTCGGAGGTGACCTTGCTGAGGATGATGCTGATGAGCTGCTGAGCAGCAGTATCAACCGCAGTGAGCTTGTTGCGGCAAGTGGTGCACTGGTTGAGCTTCTGAACCTCATCGACGCGGCCCTTGATGTCGTTGTACAGAGTGCCAGCGCTGTTGCCGAGCTTCTTGATGGGGTCAAGAAGGGTGGTGGCATCGCCCAGCTCAATGGGAGGAGCGTTGCTGCAGGTTTGCTGGCCCTTTTGGATGGCGAGGATGACCTCGTCAGCGCATTTGACAATGGGCTGGATGTCGGTGCCCTGGAAGCTGTTTGCGGCCTCATCCAAGCTCGTGAGAGCAGCGGTGACATCTGTGATGACCTGCTTCACAGGGGTGTCGCGCTGGACGATAAAGGCAGAAGCGCCAGAGATGGCAGTCATGGCGGTCATGGGGAGAGTGAACTTCATGATGTAAGTTTGTTGTTGTGAAAAGGATCAACCTTTTTGAATTTAAAAAAAGAAGTGAATTGAAAAAAAGGGTTGGAGTGTGAGAATGTAAAAGTTGCTGCTGCTGCTGATTTCTTGGATTGATGCTGGGCCTTTGTCAACTTATATATTGACGATATGCACTATGGATGTTTTGCAATCTGCTCTTTGGTGTCTTGCATATGCATAGCGCGACAAACACCGGACTACTTCATCTGAACTTGGACATGTGCACGGAGAGTTGTGAGGGGAGCTCTGTTTCATCCTCTCACTTAGTTGAATGACGTGCACGATAGCGGCTGTCACTAGTCCCTATGCTTGTTTCGGAGTGATGGGAAGATTCAATTCAGGGCATATGAGCGCGCTGGAGTTGACTTTTGTGTTGTACATGACATGTCATACCAAGAGTGAGAAATGATGGTGATATTGGGGTAGAATTTGACGAGCTGCCACTATCATTGCCTGGCTACTGGGGAATCACTCTGGAAGACAAATCCCCCAGTGAGGTTGATGGGATGACTTCATTGTGGCTGATGCTGTGACAGTGATTGGCAAAAAGGAAATGAACAGGAACAAAATCAGAGCGGGAAAGGTGTGGGGCGGCTTGCTAGTGCGAGTTGTTTATTGGTTGCCTTTTTGCTCAGACTACTAGTTCAACAGACAAAGCGCAGCTAGTCAACAACGCACAGTCGGACTGCTAAATGCAATCAATCCAAGGACGCGCGCTAAGAGCCTGGGGTGACACCTTGGCACTGGACCCTCTGTTTGCTTTTCCAGCCTCCGTCTGGGCGTTTTCATCTGGCGTTTCTTTGCAGAGCAATCTAGTTTTAGTCTCGTATTGGACTGATGACCTTTTGTGGAATGTTGTTGGCTGTGACATTTAAAATGAATCCTGCCTCAAGTAGATGCCCCCTGAGTACATCATAGGGCACCTCCTCTGCACTAGGAGAGCCTTGTTCAATAGCGATGAAAGCGGCAAAAGCGCTGACTTGGCCAAGGGTCATAAACGTATGCTCTGTGCGGACGAGCCCATGCCCTAGATGAGTGCTAGAGGGCGACCCTGGCGTAAAGATGTTGCTGCATTGTGACGCATGGGGCACAATGGCCTTGTAGGGGACCAAGAAGGGCTTCCACGGGGGCCCCTCGTTCCAAATAAATCCCTCGTCGTAGACGGCGCCATCTTTTATGATTCGACGAACAGAGTGGACATCCTGTATCGCCTTAGTTACACTGTCATCGAAGGTAGGACAAGAAAAAAAACGCTTACCATAGGCCAGAGGTTCACCAAAACCGGATCTTCCACCTCGACTGGTGGAAGGTCGTAATCGTGCCATTTGGTGGTGATGATAACATCGTCTCTGATCATGCGCCGGACTCCTCGCACGTACATGCGTCGAGGAAAGTTGCCATTGTCCACAAACTCATCTTTTGCGTAGCCCCATTTTCTCCATTCAGCACGCACCTCTTCGGGCATGGATGGGTCGTTGGCAAGGAAGTAAAGCTGACCTGTATCGAGTAATGAGGTTAGTTTAGGTACGGTTGCCTTTAGATTGGGTCATATAATCACCTCGCTGCCAATTTTCGAGCTCTTTGAGAAGACGCAGGCGAGTGGTTCTGTTAGCCTCAGGATACTCAGCAGTTCTTCCTGGCATATCAAATCCAAGGCCAGTAGAGGCGCTTCCAATCAAATCGGTTTTGTCGTTGGGTGCCACGATAGGTGGCGAGAAGATTTCTCCGCCAGCCTCAACATAGCGATTGTAAATAATATACTGTGAAGGATCATAATCATCCGGCTTCTCAAATGGTACCTGGTTATCAGTTCGGTTTGTCAGACAAAGACGCCACGAATATCCCTGAATCCCGACATCGCTGAAAAACTCTGGTCAGCCACGTTCTTGCCATCTACTATGAGGATAAGAGTTTCCTCGAACCACTTACCCATCACCCTCGTTCCCAAGAGGTACGTCCTGAACAGTAGGAATTACACCACTGTCGGGATTGCCCGGCTCGACGTAAGGGTCGACCGGAACTTGGAGGTTTGAATAGGATGAATTGTGGCGGATTCCCGCTGAAGGCTCGCCAAATTCATCAACAGACTCACGTCCAATTACGTAATTGACTCCCGCAGAAGCAAAAAGATCGCCCTCATATGTAGCATCTATGAAATAAGGCGCTGACAGCTGTCGACCATCTTCAGTGATGATGGATGTGATAGAAGTGCCGTTCATGATGACTCCGTCCCCATTGCCCGTGCCCTTTAATGGGGTGTTGATGAAGACATCAACATGCTCCTCCTCTTTCAGCCAGTCTAGAAAAGCTTGTTCGCCTACCTGGCATTCATAGCGCCATAGGCTTTTGTCTTTGGTTTGATTGGCTCGGGCCTCATCGAATCTCTGCAATCGCTCGGTGCCGTATGCCGACGCGACTCGGCGGTACCACTCCAAGACCAGAGGACCAATGGTTAAAGAATTTTGAAAGTTTTCCTATGCGTAATTCGCTTGATAAGTTGTATGCTGTGTTTTCATGATGAATTGATGCAAATTACCTGTGAGTCGAGGTCTGCGCCGCCAGCGCCTTCGACCGCGATGCCGCCAATATGGGCGCTCTCCTCCAACAATGCAACGGACAAGTTCAATCTAGACGCTTGAATCGCAGCCGCAACACCAGAACCTGTGCCTCCAACGATCACAAGGTCGTAATCATAACTCTGAGATGACGAATTCGACTGTCGTCCCAGAGCTGCAAAAGGCGTTAACAAAAGGAACAGAAAACATATGAACCCATCCATGCTGGGACCAATCAGCTGCTGCAGGCAGAATTGCAGTGCATTTTCAAGCACCGAATAGCCAGGCATATCCTGGGCAGTCCTTATTTAAAAAATATTCTTTTTTTTGTAGGTCGGAGAAATTCCGCGTTGCCGTCTTGGCTGAATCACCCTCGTGCTCGGGGGATCCGCTCATACGCTGGGATTATCAAAGTGAAAAGCGCGCAAGTCTCTTCTCCGCAGGTAGGTAGTATTGAATGATAATGGAAATAGGCTTGGAAAGTGGTTCCGACTATTCGGCGACCGTCCCGGTCACGTCTCAAGCTCGAGTCAATTGGCTGGATGGGATGAACTGGGTTGGAGCGGTCTGGGGAAATGGCGCCTCTATGAGTGGGGAAAAGTGCAGTGGCTGGGGACCCCAGGTTCTCGGCTACGAGGACCCCATCCTATCCAAATGACCCATCCGTGATTGATTAGTGATTGGAGCCCATGTATTTCTTGCGCTGAATCATTGCAAATTCAGATGAGGAGTCAAGAACATCGGTTAGCATAGTGTCTTCATTTAGATGCCCGTTATCGGATCCCGCGTAAACGCTTTTCCATTGTTAGGTTTCACTCTGAGTTTGTCTGACGAAGATGCCGATGTCGGCTTGGTTACTTCAAATCGCTTCAGTCCAGGTTGTTAGCCAAAGATTGCGCTTGCGAAGCCCGTTGATGCATTCCCCCGTGGCATTTTCCAATAAAACACGCCATACTCGTTGTCTAAGCATTATGTTGATATCGAAGGATAGAATAAACAATTTCTATCAAATGATTTAATTGTATATCCCAGCCTCTTGCTTTACTCCGTCATCATCGACGCTATTGAAGTGTATTCACCTTGCAACCCAAAGTAAGATGAGATGCGATCAAACTTCTTCGTCTGCAAATGATGGGACTCCAACTCTAGAATCATCCAAAACAACCCCCTGCTCCTCCAACCGGCTACGAAGTGCATCGTACGGAACATTTTGCAGATTACAACCTGAGGCAATAGCAATATCACAAGCATTCCCACATGCCTGGCCTATAGCGTGAAACTGGTGCTCTAGCCTCACGGCTCCTAATGATATGCGTCAGCCTGGATTTACTTTCTATTACTAAGACAAAAGCAAGGGGGGTGTTACCGTATCCCACGTGTGATGAACTTGGGCAAGTCACAGTGATAAAGTTGGTTGCCTCAGATGGTTTTGGGACAAGCGACCGGTAGGCAATCCCAAAGGGTCGCCACTTGTGTCCATCTTTGAAGATGAAGCCTTCGTTGTGAACTTTTCCGTCTCGAAGGATTCTGCGTACGCTATGCGTGTCCGTAGGCCAATACGCCACAGCGATAGGATCATCAACAGGCTCGGAGCCACCATCGCGGGACGCGGTAGCCTCGGTTATAATGTAGTCCGATATCATGCGGCGAGCATCGCGTACATACAACTCATAGGGAAAGTGGTCATTGTCAGGAAATTCATCTTTGCAGTATCCAAAGCGAGACCACTCTCGGCGATAGTGTTCCTGTCGTACTCATTAGACTCGCTCAAATAGAACAGATCAGAAACATACTGGGACACCGGTATCTGTAGAAATAAACCACAAAAGCCCCTTGGTAAATCTAGCAGTGTCCTTGAGGATGGCCTTGCGTTGTTGGCGAGATGCGGTTGGCCACTCGTCATTCATACCTAGTAAATCAGTAGAAAGCACGCCTTCAGATCCTATGAGATCTGTTTTGTCTCCAGGCAAACGCTTCCGTGGCATATAAAAGTCTCCTCTAGCAGCGAAGAAACGCCTGTGCAACTCATAATCGTCAGGGTTGTATCCTTCTGGCTCTGAGAAAGGGATCCGGTTGTCCGGGTCATCAGTCACAGGCAGCCTATACGAGTATGATTGAAGGTGCAGATCGCCATCACCCGGGTTTCCAAACGCTTCATCGGATATGCCGTAAATCAGACCGCTCGAAGGGTCGCCGGGCTTGACGTAAGGGTCCACATCAACATCGATCTGACGATATAGAGTTTCACCACGAACACCAGCCAGAGACTCTCCATAAACGCTGGAAGCCTCGCGGCCGCGTGTCCATGTAATTCCCGCCGCAGCGAGGAGATCACCTTCGTAAGAAGCCTCGACAAAGGTTTTACCAGAAATCAACTCGCCATTCTCGAGGAGTATGGCCTGGATTTGGTCTCCAGCACGCCTTACAGCATTTTCCGATTCAGCCAAAGGAGACTTGTTTTGTCAGCGTGTGCGACTTCTAGTTAGTATAGGTGCACCAAACCTTGATGATGGTTATTAGGGAGTGCTCAGCAAGCCAGTCCGAGATGATTTGTTCAGCTACTCTGGATTCAAAGCGCCATATTTCTGGATCCTTGATTCGCTTCTCGACAACTTCATTGAGCCTATCAATTCGTTTATAATGGCGACTGATCCTCTGGTGGAACTCTAGACTAAGCCCGCCAATGGTTGTACTGTTCTGGAACTCGGATTGATTGTCGATATCTGTGGCACCAAGCCCATTGATTTGAATACCGCCTATGACAAGGGCCGTGTTTAGTGAACGGCTGTTCCACTAGGCGCCTGACAGGCATTGACTCGTGCTTAGATGGGGCATCTTACCAATGTGCTGCTGTGGTGAGACCAAGGCAACAGATCTTCCCAACCTGGCGGCTTGGATAGCCGTGGCCACGGCACCAGAGGTTGAGCCGTAAACGACGATGTCGTATGTGTGGAGCATTGCGCAAATCAGATGGTATCAGTGAGCGACACAGTCTCAGGGGCAAGACTTCAGCCGAGTAATAAGCGTAGCTTGGAAAAATTTTGATCCTCAGATAACTTTGAAAGCAGAGCCAAGACTTGGAGCCAGGATGATGTGTGGCAATCAGGCCAACGACGGCGCCAAGATCTGCAATCCACGAGGCGCGGCGGGAGTCCGCCTTCCCCCCGCACAAGGCCAACCCATAAATCATATCGACCAGGGTACAAGCCTCGGCGAAGTTCGATTCCCCACGCCCTTGACCGGAATATTTCCGTTCTAATGGGGAACCTAGATTTTCGGGTTTGATCCCGAAGTTATCGGCCGACTTCACAGCTACCAGGATGAAATTTGGCCTAATTGGGCCGATGCCAAGTCTATGGCAATTTCTAACCCAGTCGTGATGCTTTTATGCGGGTCATATGCGGTGAAATGTGACTCAATCATGCTGGTACCTAGGTTGAGGCACACGAGTCCACCATTGACATAGCACGATCCTCTTATGCATAATAATAACCAAATCAGCGTCAAGAGATATCATATGTCTAGTATAGGTTCGCGCCGATCTCGGGTAAGGATTTTGGATAAAGCACTTTAACCCAACCCCGCATAGGAGGCTACGTGCCCCTAGTCTGACCTCGTAGAGAATTCCGTGCGACAAAGGAATTTGCCCCGCGTCAGCCCACGCTCGCCCGCGTACTTAAAGAAGAAGCATAGGACATGTTCATATTTCTGAGGCCATTGTCTATATGGGCCTTCAGTGAGTCATTTCTTGTGCCCTTCCATTGGCCCGCTCTCCGCACCGCTCTCATTGTTTGGTTCCCAACCTTTTGTCCAATCTTTCAACATGGGGCGCGGCGTGTTTGCGGGAAAGGCTGCATTCGCCCAAGCAACTCCACGTCTGATGCTATTTTGCACCATTTATGCCCTCGGAAGTATTTTCTTTGGCTAGTAAGTTGCCCGGATATTAATCCGTTTTGATTCCAACAGGCCCACCCCCAGTAGCGAGTGCAACGTTGTCTAACAAGTCTTCTCTGCATAGCGATGGGGCTTCATTCGGTGGTGTCCAGGCAATGGAACCATTCATGAAGAAATTCGGCAAATGGAGTGCGAAGAAGGAGACGTACTATCTCCCAAGCCAGTTGCAGTCACTTATGAACAGTCTCCCTCTCATTGGCAAATTCCTGGGCACAGTTATTGTGGGACCCATCATCGAGAGGTTTGGGCATCGCTATACGATGGCCTTTACCTGTGGTATCCAGATTATCGGTCCCATCAGTGAGTCTCCACAAAGATTCTAGACGCAATGAATCGAGTATGACGCTAACTGTCATTCACCCTCCAAGTCCAAGTAACAAGCAAGAATCCTGCACAATTTATCGCGGGAAGATTTTTAGTATATACTGCAGTTGGGCTTGTTGAAAATGTGAGCCTAAATAGCAGAATTTCCTCTGAGCTTTTATGATATACTAAAGGTTTTCAGGTCGTGCCTACTTATCAGTCCGAAGTTGCCCCTGGTGCCCTGCGTGGCTTTTTTGTTGGTTCGATCCAGCTATGCCTTGCGGCAGGCTCCTTGATTGCTGGCATTGTTAACGAATCCATGTCCAAGAAATTGGATGACTCTGGTTGGCAAATCGCAACAGCCCTTCAAGCGCTTCCAGCTGTCATGATCCTTGCCATGCTCTACTTTGCACCTAACTCGCCCCGTTGGCTTGTATTCAACGATCGCCATGAAGAGGCCCTCAAGGTTCTACGCTCGCTCCGAAGAAAGGAGGATGTAGATAATGGGCTCCCGGAGCTCGAGATTGCCTCGATGAGGGAAGAAGGGCAAATTGGAAGGAGAAAAAAGGGGCCTTGGAAGGACCTGTTCAAGGGCACCAACCGCAGAAGGACGACGTAAGTGCAAATATCATGCACCTTGAAGATGAAAATGTGCTAAGAGATTTGACAGAATTGCATGTGTCATCATGTGTTTCCAGCAACTCACCGGCGTCACGTTCAGCTCTTCTTATGGACCCACCTTTTACCGCTCTGTTGGCCTCGCTGACATGGCATTCGTCTACGCTGTATGTTATTTGTCTGTCCTCTTTATCCAGAAGTCTAATAGTTATGCTAGGTGGTCAACAACGCTACCTCCGTAGTCACAGCGATGATGGCCATGGTCTTTCTGGACATGTTTGGCCGACGCACACTTGTGATTCATGGCGGCTGGTCCCAGGGCGCTTTCTTGATTGCTATTGCTGCCCTCGGCCGCATTAACAACCCGAACCGAAACGAAAGCAACGGCATTGTGGCTGGCATGCAGCTGTACACGTGTATTCTACACATGACACTTGGTCCTGGTTCTTACATCACTGCTGCCGAAGTTGGATCTCAAGCTTTACGAGAAAAAACCATGGCGGTCTCTGTAAGTCATTTTCCCTATAACACTGCTGCTAAACACTACTTACTCCCCATAGACGGCCCTGAATGTTGTTACTGGCTTCTTTGTGGTGTTCTGCACACCGTACCTGCTCAACGAAATTGCCTCCAGTCTAGCCTATATCTGGGGTGGATTTGCTATCCTGTCGTCCATTTGGGCTTGGTTCTTCATGCCTGAGTTAAAGGTATGTTACACATGACCCTCGGATATCGTTGAGTCGTGTCGGTCATAAATACTAATCATACCTCGTTTTTAGGGCCGGAATTTGGAAGAAATTGACCAACTTTTCGAGGCTAATCTACCTGCTTGGAAATTCAACAAATACCAAACTGAGGGTCTCACTCATGAACTGGCTGTCTTGGAGAACAGAAAAGACGGCCCAGCTGCTACCAAGCAAGTGGAGGATGTAGATGTCTAGGGCTGTGTTCTAGCTCAGTAATATTCAAGCCACGCATAGCCAGCCACAGTTCTCCAGCCCCGGAGAGACCATAGTATAGGTTAGCAGGTTCTGTTTTGCCATCAACAAGTCTGTTTGTAACTGATACGCCATGTATTGTACTAAATAGCCCTTCCTTATTTTGTAAAATGTTCCATTTGATCATGGAGAGGTGAAGGTCTGCTCATTTCCAAATATATCCGTGATCAAGGTACAACAAGTGCACTAGGTATTCATGGGTACCAAGTGTACGAATATGGGTGGCTCATCCCGATGGACGTTAGTCATCATGCGCTACCAAATTTCAGCCACAGCTGAAAGGAAACCGAACTATGATTGGTCCATTCTTTTGCCCATGCTTTTGACCACTCTGTTGCCTGGTTTGCAACCCAAGACTGTTTTCGTACTTGGCTGTATTAGATCTCGTTGGGCCTCTTGTCACGCAACTTGTCTGGTCATTCAACCTCACGAGGTACGCATCATGATGTCCGTTCCGGATGGCCAAGGACAGTTTTTGGACAGACTCCCAGTGGAGATATCCAGGCTGATTCTATCGGAGCTCAGTGACGTTGGCTCCTTAGCGTCAGCTATCCTTTCCTGCCCTAGCCTGTACTCTGCCTTCGCCGGCGACGCGTCGGATATTCTCAACCGAGTTCTCCTGAAGCAAATAGGGGTCGAAGTCTTGCCGGAGGCTATTGCGGCATTCGAATCCTCAAGCTTGCGATCGCAAAGCAGACTTAACGACCACCTGGAGTTGCTGGAGCGGCATTTCAACTCCAGAAGCACCCCCGACCTAAATATCACGCCGAAAACAATTGCATCTCTTGCTAAGCTGGATGTTTACGTGCAAAAGCTCTCCTGCATGTACGCTGAGGATTGCCTCGCCAAGATCCCGCCTTCCAAGACCCAACCTGAGATCCCCACCCCAGCTGAGTTGGCCCGCATCCGCCGCGCTCTGTATCGCTTCGAGATATTTTGTAACATGTCCTGTCTTCCCCGCACCGGTCTGAGAATACGGCAAGAACACCTGGAGAACTTTTTCGATTCCTTTTCACCTTGCGAGAATGAGCAGCTGGCATGCATCCAACATTATCTCGTTCGATTAGTCACACCAGGTGAGTTTGCCACATCTGAGGCTCCGGCCAGATAATAATCCCCTTTCCAGTGCCAATACTGACTTTTCAAACCCTAATTTAGCCTTTAATGAGGTGGCCGCTCATGACGTTGCCTGGGGACAAAACAGCATTGAACCAGCCTTCAACATTGACTCGATTACGATTCAAGGGGTCCTATCTCTGGGTTTGGCAACTCTTTACCGCCTTGGAACGGCTGAATCATATGAGGAGAAATACGCCCAGCTTCCTTATGAGAATCCGCCTGTAAGGCCCGAGTTTCTTCACCGGGCGCTGAGTCTTGCGAGCAGGGCCGTCGCGCCCGATTACGGCGATGAAAATGCATTCTTCCATGATCCCGATACGGGTCCGGCTGGGATCTTTCATTGGGCTCATCCTGATGAACTTGCGAACTCTTTCTACCAACCAAACCGGGCCCACCTCCGCGAATGGGGTTATGTGATGTGGGATCAGATACGAATTGACCAAACCAAGGTTTGCGAATCACCGTGGGAGCCGCCATTTTTACCACTGGGACTGGAGCATCTGTATCAAATGCCTGGGAAAGAATGGCGCGAGTCCTGGGCCAGAAGATCTGAGATATACAGTCGTGGTGGTAGGGGATGGTGGGATGTTGCAGACGAGAGCAAAATCGTTTGGCAGCGCTGAGGGTAGCTTTCACGCCAATGCCAACGCCAACGCCGAGAAACAAAACCGTATATCTTGAAGATACCAAGAAGGCCATATCCTTATCAAGAATGTCTAACAAGAAAGGCAAATAATTGTAAACAGAAGACGTTTATACCGCAGGCCTCGTTGGAAAGCTGTGGGAAGACAGGAGATGAAATTGAGATTTTTTTATTGCTAAATATACTATCTTCCGGAAGTATGGCTAAATGAAAACTTGTAGAGACTGCTCACCAAAAGATCAACAAATGACCTCTGAAATAATTAGATTGATCCTCAGAACTGATGGGCATTTATTCTTCGTTTTTTTGAAAGTCATCCTCGCATAGAAGTCGCTCGTCCAAAATAAACCCGACATGTGTCCTGCTGATACTCTCACAATTTCTGCGAATCTTCATCATGAGCACCTTGATGAAGGCAGCCAAGTTGGGATCCATATGCACTCTGGCCCCATTTGCTGAGGCCTGTTGGACCGTATTCTGATCCTCTTGCGGCGGGTCTTCGGTATTTATCCAGTTGACACTGAGGTACAACCGAATCTCCTCGGCCTCCTTCAGAGATTTGACGTAGAGTTGCCCCGAAAATAAATTCAGCCCAGTCACTAATGACCGTGGCATGGGCAACACCGCCTGCTTCGGTACTGTATACAAGTCCAGTGTGTCCAAGGACCGATACTCTGGATTCATGAGTGGTGCATAGATGTGCAATGATACATACTCAGACCGTTTGATTGCTGGAAGTAGCTTCTGAGCTTCAAAGGGGCTGATGATCAGTTTCATTGGAGCGCCATCGCGCCGGCTTGTCAGGATCCACTGCACAGGCCTCTGGTACGAATCAGAGATGTAGGGTAGCCCATCCGGCTGCACTGTTCGTTGGAAATCCACAGTCACCTTGGGACCTCTGGGAAATCTGGCGGAAGACTGCAAGTACTTGGCCGCAGAAGAGTCCGGCAAAGATTCAAATGCTTCCAAAAATTGGTTACTTGAAGGCGGTATCTTCCCTGAGCGAACAAATTCTTCAACGTCGGGATGAAGATAATGATCCAACGGCTTAGCTGGATCTGGTCTTTGGACCTCCCTCTCTTCCTCCACTTCTGGGGAAAGTTCGCGTTCTTGCTCCTTCCGCAGAGTGGCAGATGCTAATCCCAGCACTCCAGCCTGCTGGCATCTTCTATGAATTTCATCGCCAGTGTCGGGGGAACCGTTAGCCACCATATTATCGCGATCCATGTCGAGATTCGGTCGATATCGCACCTCGATTGATTGCGACTCTTCTTCCAGAAACTCGCTCGCAGTCTCCTTGGAGAGATTGGTCTTCTTATCAGGGCTGATCCGAGACCGAATTTCGTTCTGGCGCTGATATCTTCTTCCCTGGGTTGCCCATACCGGTATATTTCGACGCGACTCTTGCCAAGTCTCTGAAATGGCCCACTCAAGCACGTCTTGCACTTGAATACCTCGCTCTGAGATCTCTGCGGATCCGGATGTTTCTATTTTCCTCTGAATTTCCTCATGAATACAGAAGACAATTGATTGCCCATGGCCAAGCTTTCTCATTCGCATACATGCTAGTAAAACTGTTAGTAATCTCAAACCCCATAGAGTTTTTCTTTCAAGACTGTATCACTTACCTTGCACTAGTCTATCCTTTACTAGATTTGCCCCAAGGGTTACCGCGGCTCGAAAGTGCTCCGGAAGTTTCAAATCCGTTCCACGCGTGTGAGCATCGTCAAGGAATACGATGCAACGATCCGTTTGTGATGCGTATGGTGACAAATGAAATGGCTCTATGCGACCGTTACGATCAACAACACATATGGTGTCCTCAGTGTCGAAGAATATTGCTGCTTGTATGTTTTCTTCATCTGGTAACAGGTCTAACCACCTTTTGGCCACACCTAGGTTGTCCAGCTCAAGAATTTGTGCTCCGACGTCAAGAACTACGCGGATCTCCGGGTCCATTTTGACCACACGGTTCAACAAGACCTCTACATTAGTTTGTTCATTCTGCGGATCAAATGGCGGTACTAGGTCGACGGAATTTTCAGGCTGGAGAAGATGCTTGAGAACGAGGGCATTTGTGTGTTTCTGCTCTGCGAGATTTAGCTGCTTCATACTCAATGGAAGAACATTTTCAGAGTCTTTGGTTCCGCTAAAGCCAGTGGTTGGGCGATCTTTTGTTTCTCCAATGTCCCAGCCAGAAGCGGAGAGCCTGTATGGAAATTCTTTCATCTCCTTAGGGAATACGATATGGGCGAGGAAATAGTCGATGGCTGCTTTCGAAAACCGCAGACAAGGATAAACCTCTTCTCTACATTGCCATTGATCGTCGAGGTTTAGGCCACTCAACTGTCGAAACGTTTGTGGTAGTTTGTGAGAATCTCTGACCCAGGCTTCATATTCTGAATCCGCCTGGCTCGATTGGATGAGGTGAGATATTGCCAACTTCAGATTCTTATCAGAGAGACCCTCATAATAATAACTCAGGGATGTAAGTAGGATGATTACATCCGGGTGGCTGAACTCGGATCGTGGTGATGGCTGATCCTTCGCTCGATATGGAACTGCAAGATTTGTATTAGGAGACCTGGTTCCATCCAGGCCGTAATCAATTCGCCATCGCTTTTGGGAAAATACAAAGGCCAGTATACCCCCTGCAATCAGGCCCCGCAGAAGGAGAAGCGTATTACGACTAGACTCGGCCCAAAGTCCATCGTTTCCCCCACATTCAACTCTATCAATGACGTCTTTGGACGGAGTTGGGTTTCTGATGTATTCTTGAACGGCCTCCTTGGTGGTATCATTCCTCTGGGTAATTGGGAATCCCCTGAGTCCAGAGTCACATACCATTTCGGCAATTTCGTCAAGCATATAATCGAGAGCATCTTTCTGGATGATTCTAGTTCGAGGGAAACATCCTTGCTGCCCTGAGTAGGTCTCAATTCCTTGAGGATATGCTATTTTGGCTTTTGCAATGCACCGTCGGAAGACTGCCAAAAGATCGTGAATCGAAGCCCAACGATCGGGGCTATGTTCTACCGCACGTTGTGTTCCTATCGTGTAAACTAACTCGAATTTTATGCTGAAATTCTCATCACTTTCGTCCACAATATCTCGACAGGTGGAGCGAAGGTATTGATGAGATGCAAGAAGGAGCCGAGAAGTAATATCTCTCCCTCGAATAGCATGTTCAACCCCCATAAGTTGAAAAGATAGAATATGCTCAGGCTGAACAAGTAACACGCCACGCTGCCGTTTGCACTGATCAAAGATATTTTGAATCATCTCTGCCTCGACTGGTCCAACCTTTACAGAGCGTGAGAAGGGCATGTGGAAAACGCGGCGATTGAGGAGGCCCCCAAGCTTTGACACCAACATATGAAACATTTGTTTTGCCTGTGGCTTGGCCACTATAACTCGCACCAGCTGGCTACCATCAGCCAAGGTCGTGGTAACCAATGGTGCAATAACGCTTGATTTACCCTCGCCCATATTCAACTGCATCACAGCATTTTCTCCCGAAGGCGGATCGCTCATTGTAGCCGCAATCTGCTGCTGAACTGGTCGAATCATGATTCTGCTCTCAATCTCAAGTAGCAGATACTCCGGGTGTTTTCGAGGATCCCAATTAGTATGTCCAGTATCTTGTATCTCCCGAGCCAAATCTGTTTGGCTTTTGCTTTCACACGATTTCTGAAGGCGCTTCGCTCGTTGAAGCTCTGTTAAAGCAAGTCCATAGTAAATGATGTAGTCCATCCAATCATCCCGAAGATGTTTCCATTTTGCTTGAGTGAGCTGTTCTAGAAAGAATACTGGCGAGAAGCGAGGCAATTGGTATATGTCAACCGCGGGCGGACCTTGGGAAGTCTGAATGGCGGAATCATCTTCATGACGAATGGCACTTGCGCTTGCTACATATAACATCTTGTCGTATGCGTCCGCAACTACCTTGTGGCAGTAAATAGCATATACAGTAAACACACTCTCGAGACCTTTGAGATCCACATTAATCTTCCCAAGAGGAGATTTAGTTTCATGAAGCGACTGGAGACTATCTTCAAGATTTTGCGTATAATTCTTCTCATAGGCCGACTGGGCCCTTGATTTCAGTCGAAAGAGCAATGCTGAAAGTTGGGGATGGTCTGGCCTCTCAGTTCCAAAAGTCGCAGGGTCCAACAAGAATGAAAAGCACGTGGGCTCAAATCTTGGGACAAACGGAGCTGGGCGAAGGAATATATCATTTCGAGTCAGATATCTCTCAGGTAATTGATTCGCTCGCCGTTCGTACTTCAAATGTTGGGGCATAGGGATCGATCTTTGATCCGTAAAAGCTAGACTAATGATCTGCGTAAGATATTGGTAGAATCTTAAATTGTCATGTCTGCTTTTGAACCGTGCGTTTATAGTTTTCATAGCCTTTTTGACATCAATATACTCAGCGAATTCCTTCCGCTGAATAGGATCCAGATCTTGAGGCACCTCACAAGGCCACTGACTTTGCAATCCGTCGACCATGGCCTTGATCACACGATCCTGATTGGCTTGCCAAAGATTCTTGCACCGGTTGCTAAAAGATTTGCAAGACTCATTTGGTAGCCTTTGCTCCTTAGCTTCAGGGCATTTAGAAAATTCTTTACTAGCATTCCGTACAGATTTGGAAATCTTTTTCCTTTCTAATTCCCAACCAGCATTGAGCCCAAAGTTTTGGTTACTTGTTGGGGGAACAATTCGTTCCATCCTTTGGCTGTCATTGAAAAATGAGCAAAGCATGTGGATGATAACCACATCTGATTCCTCTCCAAATGCAAGTGTAGCGAGCCAAATTGCCAACTGATACTTGTCCACCTTGCTCGAATTGTTGCTTAGTGTTCGATGAAGACTCTTCCATCGTTCTGTGAGGGATGGTGCTATTGACTTAGACCAAGGCAATAGCCACCGTGAATCGTACCCAATATCCGTATGGGGCACCGTCGAGTTGGATGCTGGAATAGTTTTACACGAAAGAAATTTTGCAAAATGTTTCTCGAGATTATTGGGAATCGAGAAAGATGGTTGCAAATGTCCCTCGTGTACGATGGTGGATATCTCAAACGCACGGGTCATGGATGTAGACAGGGAGCCATTGTCACGACTTTTGTAGACAACATCAAAGTTGCAAGTGTGCGATTCGGCTCCGAACTCTGACACTCGAAAGCTAGATGAACGAATACTGTCGCGATCAAGGAGATGCCTTTCCATCTTTTGAAGGCTTCCAGGTTCCACCCAGTTTGTTGAATAAAAGAATTTTGACCCATTTGCTTGATCGAAAATGGATTCCACTTCAAGATAAAAGTCGTTGTGCTGTGCCAAGAAACCGATTTTTGGAAGCCATTCCACTGATTGCATAACTTTGAGGTGGGACGGGTAATATGTTCGTTTTGGGGTAAGCCTAGCGATTTCCAAGAGCATGCTAATATCTTCCTCTTCAAGCATGCTGAACGATCTAAGGGCGGCAGACCTCAGAATGAATAGTGCTTGTTCCGTGCCCGTCTTCAAAGTGAGTGGGTCAGGAAGGACATAAGATGTTACCGCATGGAGATAGGTCAATAGTAGTTTACTATTGAGAGATCCGTTGTCAATCAGTGTCCCAAGGAGAGTATCGATATGGTATGCATGGACCTTCGCGGTTTCATGCTTTTGGATCGTAACACTAATGTGGTGTTCCATACTGTCGCAAATTACCTGCCCCTCAGGAACGAGAATAATCCTCTCGTTTGAACCCTTCTCAGAAAAAAGTATAAGCTTATTGTGCAGACCAATAAGAGTTCCAGCGCCCTGCTGCTCATCAATAATCATCTTTCTAAACTCCTTGGACCTGATTTTGGTTTCTCCATGATCGAGCACGAAGATGAGCTGGATTGCCGGAAGGTCAATCTCTAACCGATTTAATGTCTTATTGAACAAACAATTAATCAAGGATGGGTTTTCTAAGGGAGAAAGAATTTTGCTAATAGTTTTTGCTGTAGCTGAATTAAGCGCAGCAAGCGACATAGATGGGGTTTCGAGCTTCCAATTACCGGTCGCTGCTACCCTCCTGGCGGTCCATCCATCCTTAGAAGGTCCCCAAGGATCATCCTTCGAGCGTAGTTCGATACACTTTTCAGTGGTGTTGTACCAATGCACACAGTCGTCGACGAAGGTTTTGGGGAAGTAGCCCGAAAGGGTCCGAGAGGGAACTAGCTCATATACGATGTTGTCCTTGATAGCTCTGACGAGAAGATCTTGATTTTGCATACCAAGGTGAACTCCGTACTTCGATATGAGTGCTTTGCTTGAGAAAGCCAGGCCTGGCTCATCACTTGGCATCACTTCAATACGTGATTTGCCAAACAATGTTTGATATGTCGAATGACTCTCATAATCTGACGGGGGCCTATTAATTGGCAATCCATTGACCAATAATTCACCCGTGAGTAAATCAAAATGCACAGTAGCGGCAGTCTCTCCACCAGAAGCATCATTTATGCGTATCAGCCAGCCATTATCTGAGGTCGAAAATTTCTTCCATCCGAGCTGTGGGCGATATGTAGACCAACAGACTTGTATGGCCATGTCCAAAGCTCTGCCATCATCTGAAATCTGCTGAGAAAGAATGGGGTAAGATCGGTAGCAAAGCCTTTTCCATTGCCAAAAAAGAAGATCGTGACGGTCTGATGGGGAATTTGTGCCCTCTTGGATAATGATGGAACACTCCAGGAATACTGAGCAATTCTCAGGAGACTTTAAAATCGCAAGTAAATGTTCATTCTCCACGTCAAAAGAGCGAGCACAAATGAGAGAAGCCTTGACAGTATGTGCCTGAAACTCATCGCGGTGCTTTCCGTTCTCGGATAGCCTTGCCTTTTCTCTCAGCAACCTACTCCAATCGAGAGTCGTGGCCCTGGCATCTGCTAAAAGCTCAAGGCAACTCTTTGCAATAGATTCATCACTTGTAAGCGAAAGCAGCCGTTTGCCAATTGAGATGAAGATGTCGAAAGCTTCTAGTGACTGCCAGTTCTTTTTCAGCCTGTTTGATGCTTCCCAGAGGCCTTCAAGAAGCCGGTTTGCGAAGTCAAAATCCCTCAGGATAGAATGAGTCTCCCTCAGCGCGCTATCCGACGTTCGAGGTCCTGCTTGATGTATACATTGTGAAATGACCCGCAGCGTCTCTGTCTTCTTGAAATCAACCGAAGGCTGAAACAACTCTCTCAGTATGTTTTGCCACGAAAGCCTGTATCCTGATGGAATAAGGCATAAGTGGTCAAACTCGTGGATAGACAAGTGCTTTGGACAAGCATATCGCATGGCTATGGCATTGTTGGGCGATGAACCATTGGGTTGGCTCTCTGACCGGAAGATGAAATCCTCTAGAACTGAGGAATCTTCAGGCATTGCGTATGTGCAACTTCGGGGCACCATCGGGGTTGTAACCAGTGTTGAAGTGAAGTGATTCCGACTTTCGTCAAAATAACGATACTGCATCGCATTTGGCAAAAGTATATCCTCAAGCTTTGAAGTCGAACTTATGGATTTGCTGTTGTAATGAGTATAGGTGTATGGTTTGACTGGTGAGAGTGGATAAACGCGCTGGTTATATAGAACTCTCTGGGAGTACTTCTGGAGGCCATGGTAGGAAAGAAGCCCGTGGTTTTCCTGTGGTCCTGCTGAATTCTCGCACTTCATCCTCAGCACGTCTATTAACACAAAGATTACAGCTTCGCGCCAATAGCAGAATGATTGAGGGAGCTGGAGCTCAAAAACAGTCGACTTGACTTCAAGCTTATGTGATGGAAGGGGCCATTCGTGAATTTTGATCTTCATCTGCGATGCTTTGCTCTGGAAACAGCACCTTTTGCAACCTTTTTTGTGTGTTTGAGAAGATTCTTCATTCTCCGGGTCGAATCTATCTTTGTATTCGCACTCGCTGTTATCGTACTTGTCCATGAGCTCCCTATACCTCTCCATTTCTCGCTCGAATTCACCTATTTTTTTCAGTCTCTCTGCTTCAGCGTCTTCCTTTATTTTAGAAAGCAGCTGCTTATGTAGAGGTGATGCGTCAAAATATCTGACAGAAAAACATTGGCTCACACCAAACGAAGCAAGGATGGGAGGCATATGTTTGCCAGATCGTCGAGTACGATCATTGAAGTACTTCTCTATGTTGTGCAGTCTCTCCATCTGAGACTTGAACGGTAGAAGAAGATTTTGCAGCAAGCCGACAGGAATACCGGGTTCGTAGTCTCGCAAAAGCGGGCAAATGTGAACCGCAGATTTGTCGCAGGCTACCCAGAGCTCAAGAACGGTTAATATCATCAGCGAAATTCCCTCTGGATTTCCGTTGTAAAGGTTTATCGCCATTTTATGGTAATTTTTAATAAGATGATAGATATTACCAGATGTCTTCGGCTCATTCAGATGAGCTTTCAGCCACTGATCTAGTTTTTCCTCAACCCAGTACTCGACGGCAGCCAAGTTGAACACTCCATACCCACCAGTGGTGAAGACATCTTTTGGAATTTCGCCGGCTTCATAGTTTGCCAATTTGTGCCGAGGCTCAAAATCAACAACAATCTTTTTCTTCCAACGCAGCTTGATGGAGTCAATGAACCTATCCAGCTTTGGTAGTGAAGTAAGACAGTCTTGTTTGAAATCGAGGTGCTGCAAAGGGGATAATGACAGCATGGACGACTCTCGCGCCTGCACATCCTCCCACCTGTCTAAAAGAATGCTATTGGTGCTACTGATGGCTTGGTGGACATATTCACGAACGGAGTCATGAACTGCAAAGTTGAGCTTCCGTAGGCGCCGGGAAATCTTGCTTGTCATAACAGAGAGCTCGTCACTCTTCAAATTATAGCTTTGGCTTTCCTTCAGTATCCTTGCCATGTCAAACATCATGAACTCTTTGTATGGGTCCACCGTAAAACAGTTGGTTTCATGAATTGACGATGAATGAACACGATCAAAGGTTATTTGAAGCAAGACCCGCACAAAGAGCCACACGGAAGACCTATGCCAAGGTATTTGAGTATGATTGTGAAGTACCTCTTCACGCGTGTTTTTCCAAATGACGGGCACTTTTTGGGGTTGACCGGATGACCCCAAAAGAAACGCAGAGAGCAGTCCTGTCACCAGTTTAGGATCAGTCGTGTCCCTTGGCTCGTTTTGGTTAATGCCATGCTTCTGGGCTTGTGGTTGCGTCGAAGCAGCAACCTGATGGCTCAGTTTGCCAACGGTCGCGATCAAGGTATCTTGGAAGGATGCATCCTGGCAGACGGATTCCTTTACAAGAACAGCATGCCCCGGAAACCGGCGTTGCAGTCTCCCTTTAACTTTCATGACGGTGTCGTTGAGGGGTGAAAGCTCAAATAGCTCAAATTGAAAACCTTGATCAACCTTGGTTATGAGGATGCCAGCGTTCTGACCACTGACATGCAGAGGTATTGACCCGCCTTTTACTCTGATTAGTTCTGAATCAATAGTGTTCCAAGTGTTGCGCAGATGAGCGGTCATACCTTCAAGACACAGCTTTTGGAATTTTCCCTTGAGTCGATTCTCGTCGATGACCAAGCAGGTCTGACCAATTTGGTGAATATCGATAAAACTTTCCAGTTGTGCAATTGCAGCGTCTATTGATGGGTGCTTCTCAGACGGCACATGCTTCTTGTAAGCTATGAGGCTATCAAGTGTCGCCTGGAGGAGAGCTTTGACATGCAAATCATTGTAGTCATTCTTTTGTGGTAGTTGAGGGGGCAGGAAGACATGGTGAAGGATGTATTGGATTGCTTCGGTGCTGAGACCAGTATGAGGCTTTGGGATTAAGCCCATAATGGCGAGACGGAAAATAACGGGGAACACGATATTTTTTGCAGTCAGGCCAAGCTCTCGGAGACGAATAAATAATGTATCGACAGCATTGATATTGAAAGTGACTATGAAAAAGATAAGAATTGTAGCTAAAATGATTGAAGCTAGACTTCTGGATTTAAAGAATCTTGACACGAAAAATGGGAGCATAAACGGAGATGATGTGTTTAGCCCAAACGATGACATCGTCCAGACATGAGCTGTCGGGCGATTAGACAGAAGGGTCAGCTACGTAGGGACCTTGACGATGGGATGAAAGGATCACGGGCCGCCATCCAGGTATAAAGTATACAATATAAACACAAAAAATCATCATGTTGGTCGGACAGTGCGCATCCAAAACAAAATGTGTGATGGCTGTTACGTCGAAAAGGTTGTTGATGCAACCGCAGGACTTCGACTCCACAATTACTCACACGCAAAAGAAAATAGGCCTGACAAACAGGTTTTTGGGTGTGATTTTACCGCAAGTCAGCGAATAAAAATCTTGGCATCTGGCGTGGCTGCTGCGGGAGGCCGGGCACACAGTGCGCTGATAGCCTACACACAGTCCCTCTGTCGGCCGCGACTGCCTGTGCACCCCACTAATACTTTTACAGTTTTTTTCCTCGAAAATGTTATTTTATTTGTCATCTGAAGATCCATTTTGACTTAACCAAGCCTTCGTACACCTTGTCGCTGTCCCATTGATTGCTTCTTCCCAGTTGATGTAATTGTCGTGAGTCGTTGTTCGTTGTTGGCAAGAAATGAACGCCTGAGGCCATTGGCGAACCCTCGCCTAGGGTAGGTCTGGATGAAGAGCTGCTTATTGAGCTTCGACATGAACAGTCATCGATACATGCAGCAGCCGCTTATGGGCCAATACTTCACACTATTCAACATCATAGTGTGAATCAATATGGTTCACTCCACAATATGCGCCGCTGGTTCAGTGATAAAAGAGTTCATTATACGTATTACATTCACGCACCCTGATATGTACAGTCGATGGAGTAAGGTTTTCACAACCGACCTTGCTGGATGGCTCCGATTGTGTCCCACCTCTATGGTTTGGTTTCTGGATCACCTGGATAAGCCTGCAGCTTGTTTTTTCTTTCAGGCAGAAATGATTGAAGTCGCTAGTGAGGCTATTATAATAGTGGCATTCTTTCCAATGTATCTACTGGGAAATTTGAGAACAAATGGGAGAGGTCGTACATTATGACTGGTCGAAAAGAAATTCTAGTACAGTGTAGGGTAGCGAACTAGTGGGAACTGACAATGTGGTGTACCAGTAACCAAATCCCGTGAGGTTTTCGTAAGTGTTGGCCCCTTCTTGTTCGATGGAGACGGCGGATGGGGCTTGGAGTTTCTGGTTTGCACCACTATTGTTTGATCTGCACGCGTTTAATGAGTGTTTGGTGCAGACAGCACATTTTTCTTCTTGTACATAGGGAGACACTGGATAGTATGCTACGCTGACGACGTCGCCACAATTACTCCATCTTCTTCACCGCCTTGCAAAAGCAACTTTTCGTTGGCCCAGAGAAATGAGGCTGTGGGCCGAAAACAGCCACTCAGGCACAAATCAAGAACTTGCAAATAGCGCTAAGCTAAAATTGGATGAGCGTTTCCTTTTCTGCTGGGATCCATTTCCCATTCCAATGTGTGGTGGGCCATCGAAATACCCACAGCGGCGCCACGGGCGGCTCTAGGGCTGTCGACGCGCTAACCACTTGGAAGAATTTTGCCAACGTGACTAGCGCCCATCCTCAAATCCGCTTCCCCCGCACAAGTTGACTCAGAACCTAATTAACCAAGTTTGAATCTGTTCCACCTGCTACTACTACCTTCACTATTCCGAGACAGTGCTCGATATTATAGGTGCCAAGACTAGCACTCGCCCTCGAACATGAGATTTTATCTCTCGCCCTCAAAATGGAAGCCATAAACATTGTGGCTAGCATTGCTAGCTTGGCAAACCTTTCTGAGATCCTATTCATCAAAGCAACAAAATATGCAAAATCCATGCGAGTGGCGCAGAAGGAGGTAGAAAGCCTGCTGGGGCAAGTGAAGTCCACTAGTCTTCTTCTGCGCCACTTGTACATGGCTGCAGCCGGATTGGAGATAGATTCTACCGCTGGAGCTAGTGCTGATAACGCGGATGAACCAACTCTCAATCTTCATTTTCTCCACGAGTGCCAGAGTCTTCTTGAACGCCTCAACGGTAGCCTGGACAAGGGAAAAGCAGGCACGGCGCCATCTCCTGAACTGGAGCAGAACCTGGAATGGCCATTTTCATCTCGGGAGACTGATGGGTTTGTTGACCGACTTCAGCGGCTCCAGAGTACATTCAATACTGCTTTAACTGCCGAATCATTCAGAAAGATTAAACAGCTCTTGTCCCAGCATGTACGAGCTGAGTCATTTGTCAAGGACGTTCAGAAGGATGAGGAGACAATCCTTGACATAAAGACGACTATTCGCATGGACAAAAAACGGCAAAATGTCCTCGACCATTTTGAAAAGGCCGATTTTCGATCCGAGTTTGAAATGAGCCAGAAGCTGCGGCACCCGTCAACTGGCATGTGGTTGACCCAAAGTCAGGTGTTCCAGGATTGGTATAATGTGCCCGGCTCAAGGATATGGTTTACCGGGGTCCCCGGTGCTGGTACATCGATTTTATCAGGGGCGATCATCTCGGAGTGCCTCCGCATTTCGGACAATTCTGAATCCGGAGTGGCATACTTTTTTTGCAGTTACAGGAACATTACGACGCATGATCCGATAAAAATGTTGTCCTCGCTGGCTGCACAGTTATCCCGACAGAATGAAGGTGCATACAAGCTCCTGCAAGCATATTACAACGATCTTGACTGTACTCAGTTTGATCCGGAAGTCCCCACATTGGAAGGATTGATTCAGATGCTGCCTAAAATTTGCAACTCATTCAGTCAGGTCCACTTGATAATTGATGGAATAGATGAGTGTGGAGGGCATGTTGATACTATGGCACAATACCTTCGTGCCCTCGCATCAAGTACCTCGAACATCAGCATGGCTTTATTTAGTCGAAACGAAGCTTCTATTCGACGATATATTGAACCCGACTTCCGTGTGGTCGACTTGGAAGCTCGGAAGGACGACATGAGACAATACATTTCCTCGGAGCTTGATGAACGCATTCGGCAGAAAAGGTTAAAGCTGCGAAACATGGCACTAAGGCAGGAAATCCTCATGCGATTAGTGGATGAAGCAAACGGAAGGTACGTGGCCATATCCCTTGTCAACCAATTTTCCAATGTTGGCTAATTCTGAAATGAAGCTTCCGCTGGGTGGCTTGCCAATTGGATCACATGTGTGCGCTTCCGACAGATAAACATCGACGAGAGGCTCTGAACAATCTACCATCTACTCTTACAGAGACCTATGCAAGGATCTTGACTGAAATTGAGGCTTCACCGGCTAAAGTGAAACAACTTGTTAAAAGGACTCTCAAAATCATCAGCGTCACGAAGCCGCTTCCTATTCTAACAATGTGTGAAGCAGTGTCAGTTCCGGACGACTCAGCTGTCCTCGAAGACACTGTTGTAGGCGAGAAAGAAATTCTAAGTCTATGCAGGAGCCTTGTCCGGAAATCCAATGATGGCAACTCAATTGAATACGCTCATATTACCGTCTTCGAATTTCTTCGGGATGTTTGCTCCACACATCCGCAGCTTAGCGATTATACCATCTCAGACGACAGCGGTTGCCACATGTTTGACAACATTTGTCTTAGATTCTTGACGATGGAGAAGTTTAATAACTTACCAAACACAACCGATGATGTGATTCGATACATCAAGGACAGGATCGAGTTGCATCCTTTTTATGAACAAGCTGCCATAAGTTGGCCGAGGGTGAACTCGGACGAGAGACCGCATTGCATCTCGGATCACCTCCTCTCACTATTTCCAGGGACTAAAACACCGGCATTTTCGTCTTGGGCCATTACCCTTGTTCTTCATTGGATACATCCTACTTGGAAAGAAGATATGGATGATGTTGGAGCGCTTCCAGAGGAAGTCTCAACGATCATTTCAGCGATTCTCAGTCCTGAATTTACTCCATTGCATCTGGCCGCCGCTTTAGGTCTGGCACATGTTTGCGCAAGATTGGCGGATGGCACTAATGTCAACCTCAAGAGCCCCTTGGGAACACCGCTGCATTTTGCAATTGGGTCTCGCCTAATATTTGAGGCTCATTTGGAAGAGTGGGATAAACTTCCATGGAATCCACGAGAAGGAAAATACCCGGTGCGAGATGTCCAGTCAGCCTTCACGCGTCGACGTACGGTGCAAACTCTCTTGGAAAAGGGTGCCAAAACCGACCTGAATCCAGAGTTGACAGCGTGGCCTTGGCCATCCACTTTGATGTCTCTTGCTGTTGTCTCATCAACCCCAAACAAGGACTTTGAAGTTGTATCGGATCTCATCAGAGCTGATGTCACGATCGAAGAAGATGATTTCGGCATCTTCTATGAACTCTATAACCATATCATATTCTGGGATGGATTTAAAGAGTTCAACGACTCAATTCTGAATTTGCTCCAAGCTCTTGCATCTAAGGCCGGAGAAGACGAAGCCAAATCAATCCTGCACAAGATGACTCTTGAATTTTCCGAGATGTTGGCATTTGATGCTTACCAGGTTGAAAACGGGGCTTCAGATGAATTTGTCAACGATGATCTAGCAAAGGAATATCTTTATCAGATTACGAGAAAAAGCGATGTAGCCAAAATGGGCAAATTCCTACACGGGCCTCGAGCCGAACTGGTTAAATCCACCGGCTTCAATGATAACGACCCTAGCTGGACGCTGCTTCACTGTGCGGCATGGTATGGATCGATAGAAATCATGCGAATGCTGTTGGAATCAGGTTGCGACCCTAACCAGACGGATGATTTTGGAAAGACACCTCTACGCATGTGCCAGACCGGAAACTCACTGCAAATTTTGATTCAATACGGCGGGTCACCATATATACCGGACAGTAACAATTCAACAGCCTGGGAAGACTTTGTTTATCATGGCAAAGTCGACATGCTTGAGATTCTGCTCGACAAGGCGGATAATACCAAGATATTAGAAATGGAAGAGCGAATGAATCGTCCTTTGATCGATCTGGCGCTGGATCGAAATCACAAAGAGGCTGCACTCCTTCTGTTGTCTCATAACAGTCCTATGCGGGTTTTCCAAAACCGGGAGTCCATTTACCAACATGCAGCGAAATTCAACTCCCCAGAGTTTGCTAGACAGCTGATTGAGCTCGAAATCCCCGCGGATGGCATCGATGACGTTTCAGGAAACCCGCTGCATCATTTGTCAGATAACCCAAACTTTGAGGTTGTCGAAATTCTCACCAGAATTTTCCCGCTGGATCAAAGGAGACAAGATGATGGAAAGACTCCGTTTGAATTGGCTGTCTCTCAAGCAGCATACGGGGGTTTCTGGCTCAGTGTGGAAATTTGCCTGGCTTTGCTTCCAGAAGAGAGCCTCTCAACACCTGCTAGCGCAACCACACTATGGGTATTCCTATGCGAAAAAGTTCTCTGGGCAATGCTCAACTCACCTTCAAGCTCAGAACACGCTTGGCTTCAAGATCTGTTCATTTACGTCATCGAAAGCGGCGTGATTGGCCTCTTTGAACAGGAAACAAAAGACTCTGCATTGGCTCTGTTTTCCCATTATGCCCTACATGAGCTGGAGAATAACGCTGCACGGCTAAAGTCCTTGGGGCCCGTCGGCCACTCGAATCCCCCAAAGGTGGAGCTTATGCCAAACTGGAAATGGATGTCTGCAGTCTTCGAGCGAGTGGCACGAAAGTCCTCAGTTGAAGTCAGGGAAGATCCTGACGTTGTTGCAATGCTTATAGAATCCATCATTCACGATGATGGAGACATGATTGCTCAAATACTTCAGATGGATGTGAGTGTCCACGGCAAGTTCGATCAGCTATCTGCCTTGGAAGTTGCATGCCTCCCCCACATTAATCTGAGCGAGGCAAGCTTTGATCACATTTTAGCCCACGCTTCTGTTAAATTAGTCGATCTTGGGAATGACGCCCATGAAGGCTATGGACTACTCCATTTCACAGCTGGTAACGACAAAGTACAGGGTTCCGTGTGGAAGCTGCAACGACTTCTGCAGGCTGGCGTCAATTGCAACCTACCAGTACCGAAAGATCAGTCATCGCCACTTGTGCATCACATCCTTAACAAGTCTTCTGGTACCGCAGAAGTGCTCATAGATTATGGAGCTGATCTATGGGAAGCCAACTGTCTTGGTTTTGATGCTACCCTGGCAGCTACCTGGACGGGCAATCTAAATTTATTAGCCAAGATTCACATGTCTGCACCCGAGGGCACTCCGATATCTACGTGGGATCATCGATGGGACTCTAACATAGGTGGCGAAGATTTGGCAGGAGGCAATGGCCTTCACATCGCCGCCGTGCGGGGTCGCCTTGACTGTTTGAGATACTACGTCGAAGAGGGCCTGTTGTCCGACATGAGCGCTACCGACGTCAAACTCCAGACTCCTCTTCACTATGCAGCCATGTTCGGGAAGCCCCAGGTCATCGAGTATCTTGAAGGCAGAGGGGCAAACATCAATGCAACTTCAGCTTCCCGAGAAACACCATTGCATCTGGCCGCCAAGGCAGGTCACTTGGAGACAGTGGAGATTTTGCTACAACTTGGTGCCTATCAGTCAGCGTGCTCATCAGGATATACTCCCTTTGTTTATGCCCACATCGCCGACGATGCTTTGATGTTGGAGGTACTACAATCCCACCGTTTCAACACCAGAATGGGTCTTATAGGCTCTAAAGAACTTGAAATCATGGTGGATGGGCTTTCTTCAGCTATTTTGGACCGTGATATCGGCAAATGCCAAATGTGGTTAGACCTGGGTTGTCCTTTGGATATTGAACTGAAAGGGCACCCCGATTCTACACCATTATGCAAAACAATCCTGGATGGGAAAAGTCCGGAATTGGTGGAATGGTTGATTGACAATGGTGCGGATGTCTCGGCTGTGCTGCCAAACCCTGATCAAACTCGCGTGTGCACGGCTCTTGAGGCTGCCATGTCAAAACCAAGCCTCACCCCTCTATTGCCAGACTTGATCACTATTTACTTTGCTCAAGGCGGAAACTTTTTGAGTATGGAATACAGCCCGCTTCACATCGCTGTAGAAAAGGGACATATTGAAGGATTGGTCACAGTTTTGGAAGTCCTCCAAGACTGGGAGTTTGATCATGGAAACCCAGTGTAAGTCTCCAAAAGGAAAGATCAAAATGATGAGGTATCGCTAATAACAGTTGCAGTCCATGCCCACATCACAAAAATACAGATGAACGAAAGCTGGCACTTATTCGCACCGCGGTAAATCAAAAGGATGTCAGATTTAACGGCGGCACTCCCCTGCACGTCGCATCCAGAGTAAACGATGTTGAGGCTGCCGAATTCTTGATCGATAACATGGCCGACATCGATGCGCCAGATATGCACGATGGCACGCCTCTGTTTGTGGCATGCGCATCGGGATCGACTGAGGTGGCCAAGATGCTTATCACTAATGGCGCCGAAATTGACACGCTAAGTATTCAAGGAGAAACACCACACATGGCTGCTTGCAGGGTCGGGGCCTGGGACGTTGTTCACTTCATGCTTGAGAATTGCGAGGTGAGCACGCGGCCGAACTTTTATCGGCGCAACTCCCTCTCTTTCATGCTGTGTGCAGAACCTCCTCCACCCCTAGAGACCTTCTTACTGCTCCTATCAAGGGGGTTTGATCTTCACCAGACGGATTTGGACGGTTTCAGTACAATCCACTGGTTGCTTGGACATGACTCTTCCAAGTATCTGGAAGCAGTCCTGCACAAGAATTCTGCATCTTTACGATGGCGAGATATTCGATGGCCTGTGTCACTACTCGACCAGGTATATCCCTTTCCAATCCGAGCGTTATCCAATATATCCAAGAAATTGCCATTGCTTCGACAACACCTCAACGACAAAGAAATGCGATATATATCCGATCTAGCTTTCCCAGGGAAACACAATCTCATGTGCCAAGCGGCGTGCTGGGGCATAGTCAAAGCCCTTGAAAACTTTATTCAACATGGCGCAGACGTCACAAAAGCATGCCCAGAACATGGGTCACTATTACAGGCGGCTGCCTCAAACTCTCGATTGGAAACGGTCAAGTTTTTGGTTCGCAGTGGTGTACCGGTTCCATCACAGGTTGACAAACTGTTTATCAATCGACTCATGGAGAAGAAAATTAATTTGCCAATCCTGCATTGGCTTTCACAAAGCAGATATTTCGAGCAAAAGCGACTTGTCTTTGGCTATGCCAGTGCAGCGGAGCGCCAGGTTGTGAACTGGTCGGGGATTGTCACGATGAGAATACCAAGGAAATGGGAGTGGCGGCAACCTAAGAATGCGAAAATGCAACCTGAAAGCATACCGAACCTTTCAGGAAAAGTGGTCACAGGTGGCCATATCGTGGGATCTACTGAAAACTCAAGGTTTACGTACATTGTTCGAGAGATGCAATAGAACCGTTAGGATTCGGCAAACTGTTTCCGAAATGGGCCTGATGTTAAGATCTGGCGTTTATCTAGGTTAGGGGAGTTAAAACAATGGATTTATCATTGCAGTCAGAGTAATTGGTCTCGTGTAGTACAATGCAATAGTGTTCAGAAGCTCACCGTAGATGGTCCAGCACGATGCTTTGTGTGCGCAAATCATGCACCACCACAGAAATAATGAAATTGTATTCTGAAGTAATTCCCCCTTTTATTATTTTCTAGCCCACAATTTCGTCATCAAAATCACTTGTATACCCTTTATCTACCAAGTCTTTAGTAGGTTCGGCGTCAACCAGGCCAGTAGCATCCTTGTCATCATCTTGGGTCTGATATACGTCCCATTCTGTTCCTTTGCGTGACAAAGAATGCTCAGGATGAAGAGTTTTCCTAGACCCGTAGCACTTGTAACACAATAGGTAGTCCCAGCAGATTTCGCATGCAAATCGAACACCTGTAGCCTCAAGTAGGCAGATATCACAGCAACCTTCGCCACGTTGCTGGTTTCCCCTCTTCGTCGGTGTGACGTGCTTGTTTCCAGATCCATGTTGCGCCGAAATAAAATCGAACATCCTAAATGGGAGAAAGGGTCAGTAGCGTCAGGGTAATGGAGCGTAATGCCACCTACCCATCAAATCCCTCATAGTATGAGACATGTAAAGCAGTCCAAGGCCCATGCAGGGTCTGTCCCTCAATGTCTGAATTTGCTCCCTTTTCTAAAAGAAATTTGACGACTTCAGTTGATCCATAGTTTCGTTCGCGGTATTGAAATAGAATGCGGCAAGAGCGTGCGGCCCACATGAGGGGTGTCCATCCGTCATTGTCCCTGACATCGATATCGATGCCAACTCGCGCGGAGCGCTCCAAAACTTCAGTCACAAGATCGATACTCCCACTTAGCACAGCGTAGTGAAGTGGGACTCTTCCAGTTACATCTCTAACAGAAAAGTCTGAGTCAGGAACCTCCAGGGTGTTGAGGATGGCGATAGAATTGTAACAAGCCAGATGAACAGGCTTTCGGCCCAGCGGATCAACGACATCGGCGGAGATATTACAGCCGAGAAGCAATTTGACCACATCTTCTGAACAAGCCAAGCATGCTGAGATAATCGGATAGCCAAACGAGCCCGCCGATAGGGTGGGATCTGCTCCCTCCTTTAGAAGCAGGTCAATCACCTCGCTGCTGTCGGCGTACGTATCGCTTTCATATCGGATAGTAGCAGATATCAGAGGAGTGCCATAAACTCCTTCGCAGGCAAAGTTTATATCGAGACCATGGTTAATCAGTAATTGAATCATTTGCGATGATCCTTTTCTGCATGCTATATGAAGAATCGTGCCTCTGCGATCCAAGGGACGGATACGGAGAGTTGACTGTGCTTCTTTCTTTGTAAGCATGTATTTGAAGACATCTTCATTTTGTCCGTGGATGGCACACTCAAGTGAAGTGCTCCCACTTATGGTGAGCAAGTCCAATTTTCCACCAGCATTGACCACTAGTCGAACAGATTCCACAAGTGTTCGGCTGGAGATGTTGTGAAGAGCAGCGAAATGAGCGCCATCTCCCATATCTAGATCTGGGTTGAATTCCAGAATCTTCCGCACCATCTCCGCATTCGGATGCCTCATCGCCTTGCTCAACAGTGGCCCGTTCAACATGTCCACGGCCCGAACGTTGGCGCCAGCCTCCAAAAGCAACCCTACCACTTCAGTAAACCCCCGATTGACCGCGTCCTCCAAAGCTTGTTCAGCTCCAGGCAGACTCAGATCTGGCTTCGTGTCGGGTTCGTTGAGCAGCACTTTAACTGTTTCCTCTTGGTTCAGTCTAACAGCAAGGTCCAAGGGCGTAAATGAGCTGGCGGATAACATGTTGGCATCTGCTCCACACTCAAGCAAAACCCTGGTAGTTTCGGGATATCTACTCGCTGCGTGGAGGGGCGTCCAGTTTTCTGGACCACTGATCGAGTTGACATCAGCCTTTGCCGCTGCGAGCATTCGCACCATATCGGTATAGCCATTTTCCGCTGCAGTGTAAATGGCGTACAAACCATCTGAATCGGTCACATTCGGGTCCGCTCCCTTCTCGAGAAGATACTCGACAAAAACGGGTTCTCCGAAATAGGCGGCTGTGTGCACTAAAATCATGTTAGTAATTGTGTCTGTTGGTTGGAAAGAGTACAAACTGGGTGTTCGCAACCAGCCGTTCCCTGGCATCTCTTTCTTATCAACTGTCGCTCCGCGCTCGACAAGCAGTCTCAGCAACTCGAAGCTTTCTTCAGAAAGTGCTTGTCGGAGAGGCGATTTAGCACCTTCAGGCGTCAAATCCGGATCTGCTCCGTGATCCAACAGTATTCTGCAAATATCAATCCTGTTTTTTTCTACAGCAGCCCACAATGCCGTCTCGCCATTTGGCTTTGGGATATTGGGGTTCATCCCATAGCTGAGCAAAATTTCGAGACATCTCTTTGCATTATTCTCCACAGCCAAGTTTACGGGGTGAACCTCTGGCTTCTCCTCGAGATATTCGCGATAATCCCTGTGCTCTAGGATGGTCTTGGTGGCTGCATGATTCCCCCAGATGACTGCTAGATGCAACGCCATATTCTCACTGTCGTGGGATGTGGCATCTAGAGCACAGCCGTTCTCCAGCAACAGCTTTACCACTGAAGCAGATCCGAATTTGACAGCATTGCTCAAGGGTGTGACGCCATTGCGCTTTAATGGGGCCAAGTTCGCGCCTGCATTGATGAGAAGCCGTGCAGAACTCACCTGAGAGTGGGTCACTGCGGTAGCGAGTGGAATGGCAATCCCCGGAGTCGAATCAATCCCACGGTCAGGTGGCGTTCCCAATGAAAGTAGCTTGGTGATGGCATCGTCCATTCCCAAACAGGCGGCTCGGCCGAGAAGTCTTATGAGCCAGTTGACGGTATCAGGGACTTGTTCGGGACCACTTTTTTCAACGCCAGCATCCTGGATTGATTCTTTGCCCTCACCAGAGTTCCCATTCTCTAGATCTTGGGACCTGATATCCTGGGAATGACTCTTATGCTTCAAGCTGTTAATTTCATAGAGAGGCTCATTTCCGAAGTCTTTCTGGTGCGTGGAAGTTGGTAGATGAGGTATGCTATCGACAAGCTTGCGAAACGTCTCAGGACTTCCAGAATATCCCGAGACCCTGCAAGCTGCCTGGAAATCATCATCATCTAATTCAATGCCAGATGGATATGAATTGATGATGACTTCAACGGCATCAAGCTGACCAATCGCCGCAGCCTCAAATAATGCTTTTCCTCGTATCCTAGCATCATCATTCTGTTCTTCCTTCAAGAGTGAGCTGACAACCTCCTCCAAACCCAAATGCGCTGCGATAGGAAGTGGCTGGATATTCACTTCCAGAGGTTTCACTGAAAGTGTTGGCAAACGCATGTACGCATTAACCC
Organism: Calonectria pseudoreteaudii; assembly: GCA_001879505.1. Classification (NCBI taxonomy): domain Eukaryota; kingdom Fungi; phylum Ascomycota; class Sordariomycetes; order Hypocreales; family Nectriaceae; genus Calonectria; species Calonectria pseudoreteaudii. The sequence goes on along the minus strand of KV875262.1, from coordinate 128,505 downwards.
AACGCTGAAATCTCGATTCATTCTTGAAAAGGTTATCGAGAATATTCTCCACTGAGGAGGCTTGGTGATAATGTTTGGCCCAGAATTCTATTGCATATGGAAACTTTTCAGCCCATGCTACACTGTCGGTGTCATCGTAAAGATAAGCGAAACAATCATGAGTAATATGTTGGTGTCGATAGGCCTCAGTTTGCACACGGTACCATGCGTCAGTATCGCCGTTTCCATTTTGCTGAAGAAGCCACTCTCGCATGTCAGGATGATTGAATTGGACCTCTCCGTTGATTATCATCAACAAGCCACCAAAATGTTGAAGCATACTGGTGGCATGACGCCATGCGTCACGGCTTTGGGTTGGAGAGTCATGTTTATTGTTCTGTTCTTGTTTGACCCAAATATTGTCTGATACCCAGCAAAATTCGCTTACTTGAAGGGGTCGCAGCGAGGTTACCATCCACGAGAGTATTCTTTGAGCCCAGTATTTGTGATCCTCGGGCATTTCTTCCAGTATGGTGGCAAAAACCAATCCCGCAGATGGATTCGAAGCAACAAGATGATGAATTGAATCCCAAGAATTCTGACTTGACTTTAACCATTCCATGATTAAACGGCGTAAGTATTCATCAACTTCAGATGTTTTCAAGAAGTGGACTACCTCTTCAAGTTGCTCGTCTAAAGAATAAGAATGATTTTGTTGGATGTGGAGTGATAGCTCAATCTCGGGAAGGAATGTTTGAGGTACCTCGGCAGGCACATACTGTATGGAGGTGACAACGCCGACTGGGAACTGGTTCAGTGTGGAAGCAATCTTTTTATCGTTTTCTGTGCCATGTGTGGTGATGATGACCATTTTGAGAGTGCTTTCAACTCTCAGTAAATATTCTTGGATGTCGGCGAGAAACGATAACGCAGAGTCATCGCATTCATCAAAGCACCCAAGCACGTGTATGGATTTCGCGAAGTCTGAATGCATATTAGTAGGCATAAACTTATTTAGTCCTCCTGCACTCACTGGAAAGTTTCCTGTAGGACTCCCATTCATCGAATAGAAACGAGGCAAACAGACTATTATTGAATTTGATAATATCTTCGGCTGTGCTCTTGACCAAATCTCGTGAAGTTCCTAGACGGTTGAAAACAAGTCTTGCAAGAAATGTCCGAAGCATGGCCTGGGTGTTGTTGAAGCGAATGTCATGGGCGTTGAATTTGAAGTATAGGAGTGGTTGGAAGTTGCTGGTTTTGTGCGCGTTCAGATATCGTTGGGCCATTTCAGATACGAACGCTGTATCACAAATGCTGGACCTAGGGCACCGTATATGTATAATTCGTTCATCAGTCGAACTTGGAAGTTCCTCCAGGCCCGGGAAATCGCCAAATTCCGCCAACCCTTGATCAGTGTAGATCGGGGATGCTTGCCCAAGCAGTCGACGGAGTCCAAAGTGTGTTTCATCGGGCAAATTCTCCGCTATCGATTCGATTATCTGTTAGCTACCTGCATTCAGTGTACGCATTCGACATACCTGTCCAATCCTCATCCGGTATCTCAGCAAGACGGTCGAGGTCGTTTTGGCTAAGTCTCGGCATGCGAATATGGGGTTCATTTATTATCAATATTCGCTCAAAGGGAATCGCCATAGATGCCATGTGCGAGCCAAAAACCTGCCACATTATTGTCAGGTACGTTTAACTAAAAAAGAAATCGATGATATACTCACCTGCTGCGCGAGATCCTCGTAACTGGATATTACATTGACGAGGTTGACCTGTGTCAGCAGCCGGGTCTGCAGAAACTCATCATTCATCTCAATTATTGTTTTCGCGAACAGTTTGGAGGTCTGAATTAAATTTCCGGCCCAGGGACATGGTGTTCGAACCACCAACAGTCGTAGAATCGCCTCCTCCAGCTGGTTCTTTGTTTCGTATCGGTGAGGGTAACCGAAGAAAACCTGAATAATGTTTATTTCCGGAAGTAAATGCGATACGGGAAGCTCACCATTGCTCTTGTGGAGTGTAAAATGTCGGCATATGTTCCTTCGTGTTTGGAAGCTAGATTTAGTGCCTATGTAGATAATCAGTCAGCGACGTAACTGCATGATCTGTAGCCACGTACAGCCTTCGTTATCAAACCTCCCATATCATGAGAAACAAAATAGATTGGTCGTCTTGCATCCTAAGTTGCCTTCATTTAGACCATAACATCCACACCAAGTTGAGAGGACAGACAAACCCTGGCTTCTGGTGTTCGAGCGTCAAGAAGCGACTTCAAGAGCATTTCAGCTTCTTCATAGATACCACGCGAATTGTAGCTTGCGGAAGACTTTTCTTTGAACTCATAGCTATATGAGAACACTCGTGCTACAGCTGTAGTTTCCGGATCCGTAGTTGCCTCTTTGAAGGCCCTACTCAGCCATGTCTCATATTGTGAGTCCTCTGACTTCATTTCCCAAGGATCTCGGCTCTCATCATGAAGCCCATGGATGGCCACTACACTGAAAAGTTCTGATCTGAGTAAAAGTTGAAGCTTCGGTTTCGATGATACTTACTCATAACCGATTTTTTTGTCATTGTCTTCTTGCGAGATCAATTCCAACCAAGATCGGTGGCGCGAGGTCCTGAATCTCTCAGGCAATGGCTTATCTTGCTGATGAGCATGGGTACTGTTGGACTCTTTGCGTTGTTGCTCCTCAGTTGTTGAAATCACGGGTAGATCCTCTCTTTCCAGAGGCAAAGATGTGTTCAACGCCTTTTCTCCCCCCGCATTTAATTCAGGCTCCTTCTGCATGACCGCAATGAACTAATCAATGGCCTTGGTCAGGATATTCGAGCTTCGAAGGTCAGGCCACTAGAGCGCTATTAAACAAGTCAAACCCCGGACATGCGAGGCTCAAAATCGCCACAGATTTTGTCGTTGGCGGCGAGTGCAGTTGGAAGGCGGCAGCCTGACTGGGTCTACGGGGCTCAACCCAATCTGATCACTTATTAAGTCCCAGGCCAATATCACAGGCGTGAGACGCGAAGACGTGTGGCGCACACTACGTAGAGCGCCCGTACCCTAGACATGGGCTCATAGTGGGCCATTTGCAGGGGCCTAGTCACGCCCAACCACCCCACCATCAAGATCGTGCGATCCAACGTGTTTAGGTGTATCCAATACAGAAGGCAGGTTTACAAGCGGGCCATAGAGGAACAGGTTAATAAATATTCTTGGATCGTATTAAATCCACATTGAATTGTGAAAAAATTGTCTTGAAAGAGCGCCATATCGTGAGCAGCGGTGGATCACTTGGCGGTAAAAGGAGCCTCCACAGCAAATCTCACTGCGCACAATTTGTACAAATCAATACTTCCGAGACCGCCAGCTCCGTAGCTCCTCCCCCTCTTTGGCTTTCCCTCGGTCAGAGCTGGATTGAAGAGGACAGGATCATCTAGGGGCACTTTTGTGAATTTGCGCTCCAGCCCAGATACCCAATCCACGTCAGCCTCGAGGGTGACGGTGGCATTGAACTTTTCGCTATCGTATCGGCGCAATAGAATAGCAGTTGTGACTGAATCTGGTATTCCAGTCTCTCTGCGTTTATTCTCTTGGAAATTCCACACAGCAACGGATGACTCGCCTGAGTTTCTTCCCGTGCCCAGGTTGATACTACCCGTCACCGTTGTAGCATCACTGATGTCCCTGCTGACAGTCTTCTCGAACTTGGCAGATCCGCCAGCCTCGACAATAGATGCACCAGAGAGCCCCAAGTTGAGTTCCCCACCCCGGGTTGTGGACTCGGAATCCACGGTTGGCACCACGGTCCATCTCTCCTCGGGCGCGATGGCCTCGACAACAGGCGTAGATCCTTCTTTACTCGAAAACTCAATGTTGACACGAGCTCGGATAACTCGGCGGGAGCTCTTCTGAGGATCGAAGCGGAAACGGAAGACCATTAATGTGGCCTCATCATCTTCATCGTCGTAAGTTCCGTGTGTGACTCCAAGTAGTTCAACGCGAGTGTGAATATTTCCACGAGTGCGTTCAATGACATTGCGCCTTTCCCAATCAGTGCTTGAGGTGTTTTCGGTTCGGAACGTGTTGTCTTCTCCAATAACCATGTCATGAAGGGGCTCCTCTAGCACCAACAAAGGCTTGCTGTCGTTCTTGCTGTTCTGAGGCTCCGACATGATGAGGCTTGACTGTCAAAACGAGTTGTCGCAACAAGCCGAAATGACTATCTTCCTTGAAAAGCCAACAGGGCAGCATCCCACTCCTCGGCTAATTTTGTTCATAGCAAGTATCAAGTACATCCAAGATACCTGCCAGCAACAATTGCCCTTTTGTCACACCATTCCCGATATGGAACAAAATGGACCAAGCTGAGATCCTTCCGCAAGGATGGCGCTTCGCGCACCAATCATGAAGCCGTAGCCCCACTGAATGTGAGCTCCCAGGCGGCCGCCTGATGAGTAGCAGTTTGCTGTCCGTTTCTCAGTCTCACGAACCGGTAAATTATATCCCTCATAGTATACAACGCGTAGTGTTGTAGCTGCAGTTGCGATGCATGTAAAGGCTAAGTTAATGCCAACATCCAATTGAAATTCTTCAACGGAAATTACTTCAGCCCATGAATTTGGAGCCTCAAGAGGTATAAAACTCAACTCAGTCTGTTGCAGAAAAACACTGACAATAATATCATATGCAGGCTGGAGGCATGAATTCTTTGATGTGGAGAGACACATTTAAATGCGAAAAACAAGTTGCTTGATCAAGGCGCTGAAAGCAACCCCGGCATCACCTAGTCCCCCTACGCCTACTTCACAGAATAGCTGTAACTGTCTCAAAGACAAATTTTACATTGAGAATGGCCGATTACATCCAAAATCAGGCCTTTTCGGGCCCACATCGCACATTGACGGAATACGAAAGCGACGTTGACAACGACGATGAGTTCCAGGACCTGGGTCTTGCTGCAATTGGCTTCGAAAACAGAGATCCTGTAAAGTTGACGTTTGATCAGCATATTGAGGAGGCAGTCGTGTTTTGCCAAAGGATCTCATACCACACTCTTCCAAAGGAACAAAAGGCACAATACTCGAAAGAGATTCAAGACTTTATCAAAGTTCGGCAATCAGAATGGGATAAGACCACCCGGGAAGGACACAACATGTTGCATTACTTGGCTTATAACTTTAATCGCAAACCACCAAACTATCTACAATGGTTCATGGCACGAGCATTGCTGAAACTACCTCATTTGATGGGTTCAATGGATAACACAAAACGAACGCCGCTTACCATTGCCCTCGAAACACGGAACGAGGTCTTCAGCTGGGCTGCTTGCAAAAACCTGACACCTGAGAGTCTTCAGCGATTTAAGGTCCCACTTGAAAGCGAATGCGAGAATGAGCGTGAGAGCCAAACTTGCCTGCATATGGCCTTGACCTGCTTCTTTACCAAGGAAGAGACAAGGCAAAAGATTGTCAAGAGCATGTGCAGTTTTGTTCCAGAAAGGATGTTCACTGTTAAGGATCAGGGAGGTCGTACGCCACTTCATCTGGCCGTTGATTATGAGCGATGTTGTGGGACGCAAATCGGTATCGTTGAGGAGTTGCTGCGCAGCGGGCCCCAGGCTTTGTACATCCCAATCCAAGTCTCGGGATATTCTAGCCCCACTCTTTCCCTTTACCAATACCACGAGTATACTCGAAGAAAGATTCAAAGTGAGAGACCTTGGAAGAATTATCCAACACGGTCAATACAGAGCACTGTGAGAGATAAAGAGGACAAAGAGCCTCAGATCAATGGTCTCAAGTTAGATCCAGAGCGTGACCCAAAGTTGGATCCAAAGTCAAATATAAAAAAGGTCGCTGTGAAGTCAGACAAGACAACTTCTGGGCGGACGAACATGGGACCGCCGCCTTTACCAAAAGGCAAACTGGAGCCTGTCATTCATCGAATAAATTCAATGCCCCCAGGATCACAGGGCTTACCAACACCTGTACAATCTCCATCGTTGCGTCCGGTAGGCCATGATGATCCCACTAGATATTCCACGGCGTCAAGACAGGATGCTCCTGATCCGGTCTTGGAGAGAGAGAATGAGCGAGAACTCGCCGCTGGAGAGATTAGCAGCCGATTGAAACTTGAATACTTGCGTACCCAAGCGCCAGAGGCTGCCGCGCGTTATCTGCACTTGCAAGGTGAACCAAGTACGTATTCGCCTGGATGAATTTCCCAAAACGTCATACCTCAGGGAAGCATCTATGTGAGGCACACATGCCTATCCTATCTGATGATTTACTGCTTGTGAAATTCGCAAGAATTAAGGTGCTAATGGCTGAAATAGACAAGGAACTTTGGTTCGACTTTGGCGTGTCAAAGAAGCTAATCAGAGCTGACTTCCCAAAACACTTCCGGCATTTAAAGTTTGACAAAGTTCTCCAATACGTGGCTTTCCCGCAGATAGAGTTGGAAGGTAATAAACAGATTCCTGATATTAGATATCAAGGCAAACAGGTACGTGATTGACATCTGTAAAGCTCGGTTGTAGCTGACGTGGTTAAGGACTTGAGCTTTTTCTTCCGTTGGCTCAAGAAGCAAGGTGTCGAACGCATCATCAAAGTAAGAATATCACAAAAATATGTCTCCTTTCTAGGATTCAAGAGTAATATGAGAGATAGATCATTGTTGATGACCTCGATACTCCGTCTCATAGTGACGAAGCGATTGAAAATTCGTTGAAGCCCTTTGTGAGCTAGATAAGGTCGTCTGACTAGATGGCAGAGCTAATTATCTTAGAATGTCGAGATCCTCGATTGGCGGCGGCCAGACCTAGACCCTGCACTTCTCTCTGAGATTGGCAGTTGTCTACGGGAAGTTAACCTCCAATGGAGCGGGAGGAATTCGGTGCTGAGGTCATGGTCCGAAAAGGAGGGGCTGGCCATGATACCTACGTTAGAGGTTATCAACCTGATCCAAACTGAGGTACAAACGATGCCAGGATTTATTTTCATTTTACTGATATTCATTTGCCACAGGGCTTGGAATCCGACGAAAGAACACAAAAGTATCTTGATGCCTTCGAAAAACGTCTTCACGAGTCGTGGCCCTCGATCAAGGTCCCCAAAGTGAACCGTCCGAAGACAAGAGGCGGCCGTATCCTGATGCGTGGCCAAACTGGCGAGATTCAACCCAATATACAGGAACGATCGGTTGATCCACATAAATGGATGCAATCTATGGAAGGCTTTGCCGAGAGCTTCCGACAAATCACAGCCCTCCGAGAGACAATCACCGACCAATCTCTGCAACCGGTCAAGGTTGCTCTTATCGACGATGGAGCTGATATTACACACCCCGATCTTTGTGATATGAAAGGACAGAAATTCCCTGGTCATAGTTTCTGCTATTATCAAGACGACTCGACTTGGCGTGTGTCTCCTTACTGGAACTCATCTTCAGGACATGGGACGTTGATGGCAAGGCTGATTCACGAAATCTGCCCGAGTGCCATTATAAATGTTATCAAATTAGAAACATTCGAAGCCAAAAACTCCAAGAAGCTCCAAATTAACCCGGCGAGCGCCGTCAAGGTGAGTTGGAGTCGAATCGGTGTTCTCTGTTCGTTGCTTACTAAGAATACGCAGGCAATCAAATATGCAGCAGACACTGACCCCCAGATAATATGCATGTCCTGGACAATCAAACGTCCCGAAGGAAGTCTGAAGAAGGACTTTGACGATGCGATCTATGATGCTCTCAACAACAAAGGCATTCTCCTGTTTTGCGCAGCCAGTGATCAAGGCAAATCAGCGGACCTGACGTATCCTTATGGGAGCCATAGCAAAAGTTTTAGGATCGGAGCTGCAAAGGCCACAGGAATGACAGCTGAGACCGTTGGAGATGTCCAGGGACTTGACTTTATCTTTCCAGGCCACCAGGTGGTAATGAATAACGGCGACGACGCATACAGCATGGACTTGCAAAGGTTCGAGGCCCATTCTGGCAGCTCTGTTGCCAATGCCCTTGCAGCAGGTCTGGCCGCCCTGGTGATTGAATGTGTCAGGCTTGGAGTGCTACACAGTCAGAAGACTGGGAGGGTTGATCCCAACACTGCCATCAACAAGGATGACCTACGGAAGATACGACAGCGAGACCACATGGCCCACGCGCTGCAGTCAATTGGAACGAACCAAAACACTAATAATAAATATATCGAAGTATGGGATATATTTGATGGCATTGCGGAGAGATTACGACACAACGAGGGTTCTTCCCTTGATCAGCTCGATGACATTGCAGCTCTAGCCAGACACTTTGTGAAGAAAGGAGTTCTTTAAAGGTTCATTCAAATGACTTGCACACTTTCAAAACCCTCAGCTATCATAGAGTGATAATCTGGCCCAGATGGGTGGTGGTATTATACGTATCTCTATAGACCACTCCGATCTCCACCAAACATTAATTGATACACGTTTACTGGATAGATGCTATCACGATAACTACTTGAATACAATTTAATATGAATATCTATTGCCCCCTTTTCAATAGCAGCTGCATAAGTTTCCTTTATCGCCAACTGAATGTCGCGTTCAGTTATTTCTGGCCCTGGGCCTGATACTCAAAATGCTTTTCGTTGTCGGTGGTGAACCCGAAAGAAATTGAATCTTTCAGTTGATTCGAGAATAGGTTTGACGGACGAAAGACGCAGTTCATAAAGAAGTAGGGGACTCAGGCCCCATATTTCTATTGGGAAGACAGTAGTAGTAGTGTACGGGCATTCAAAACGTGCGAACGCCCATATCTTAGGAATAGCACAGAAAGATAAGGGTAAGCAACAGCCATTCTATTTCTTCTTCGTCTCAAATAACATATATGACATAAAGGATTAACGGGAATTGATCCGCCCCCTCGGTTTCTCTATTTATAAAAAGTGTCTCGCCGCCTGGCGCTGAAGATTAGGGCTGACATGCATTTTGCAGAAAGCGCTCTGCTAGATTAATAATTACCATTGGGATCCTTTCATCTTGTGATGTTTTACACTATCCAAAAGGAAAGAACAAAGACCGCGATTGTGTACAACGTTAATAGTGAGTAGTAAGCCTCATGCATCCAAGTCTTCCATCCTTGCTGGATGACCCTCGCTTCCGGCTTGGGGTAAGCGACACCAGTCTTGGGGTCTCGGACAAGGAGATCCTCGCGCTGGGGGCAATTAGGCGGTGAAATAGCGTAGGAGATAGGAGCCCAGCAGGATAAGACGCTTGAAAGCCAAATGATAGGTGGCCAGCCGGCGTGGGTAAGAAGTGCAATTAACAAGTCGATTGTATCCTTGTTGTCATGGACGTTCCAATATGTGGCCATGGCCACTGAAGTAAGAACAAAGAGAATGAAAAGAAGATGGATGTAACATTGACAATCCCAAAGAGTCGCTTTGAGACGTCGCCACAAGGGGGCGCGCTTTTCCGGGTCGCGCTCATCAAGCTCGGCTTTCTGGGAACCTGATGACGTGAAAACAGCCACCTTGCCACCGAGCCACGAAGGAAGCAGGAATGAACGAACTATAGAAATTGATTGGACTACATCATATTAGTAATTTGATTTTATCATCAAGGGGAAGGAAACGTACAAATTGCCATCCATGCGACAGCTCGCGCTTCGCGTTGACCAGTCAGATAACCACTGGGGATGTATGTGATGAACTCATTCACTCTGTTCAGAAGATGAGAGGCAAACCAGATTCGAATCAACCATCTGAGTTGATCATAGCTGCTGAAAGGAACAAGGTTTCCACCAGAGATCAAGACGATGGGCGAGGTGAACATGGACAAAACAATCACGACAGTGAATAAAGCCGAGACGGTGTATACAAAGCCGCAAAGCCGTTGAAAGAAGGTCATTCTTCGGACTAACGGGCCGTAGATACAGAAGCGGAGCTTTAGTGAAGTTTGTACGGTTCCGATAGTCTGCCAGTTTGTTAGCAATATTTTCTTTTAACATGGGTACGAGCTCAAACATACCCATCGAGTGCGCTGCTTCAAGTGACTTGTCAAGGAGTCCGGAACGGTGCCAAACTGCAGAGGCTCGTGGACGAAGGCAGTATTCCAGCCAGTTCCTAGAAGCATGCTAGAAGTACAGACATCTTCGGCCAAGGATCCTGTAGGGAAACCGTCGATAGAGTCCAGTGCCTTGCGGCGCATGACATAACCAGATCCTGTGCACCAGGCAACTCCCAATGTGTCTTTCATCGGCTCGGATACGTGAACGAAGAGGTCGAGACTCTGGCAAAGTGGGTCATCCTTGGGAACGTTGTAGAACAGCTGTTTTGCCACCATAAATTAGCCACGCGAACAACAAAGCTATCAGTGGAATAATCAACTCACCTGAGGAGGGCAGGCCATGGAACACTTGGGGTCTTGAATCATGTGGGGGATCAGAGCTCGGAGCCAATCCCTTTCCGGAATCATGTCAGCATCCAAAGCTGCGAAGAAGTTGGCAGCACCACCGGGAAGTGACTTGGTTTCATCAAGAGCATAGTTGAGGTTTCCCGCTTTGAAGTGATGAGGAACCCCAGGATACTTGGGACGAGTGCGGTAGTAAAGATTGTCAAAGAGCTCAAGAGCAGTGCGCTCAGTCTTTTCCTTGAGAGTGGTCGAGGCGCCGTCGTCGCAAATAATGACACGGAATCGCGACCTGGGCCAGTCAATGTTGCAAGCCGCTTTAGCAGTATCGAGGACAAGGTCGTCATCCTCTCCACAGCAAGTGATGACGACGTCCACGGAGGGGACATTGTCGCCGAGAATCCGCAGCTTTGGGCGTCGTCGCATTCCCAAAGCATGTAACCCCCACAATCGATGGAGAAGCATGGGAATTAACACACAAATCTCGGAGGCGATGAATATCCAGGCCATGTAGTAGGTCTTGTGGGCTTGACGCTGAGCGGAAATGGTATACGTGATACGCATCACGAAGTAGACAAAGTACATGACAATGGTCAAGACCACCACAGGGCCGCTTACACGATAAGCCCATCGCTTCCACTTGCTCATGAATTCGATGTCATCGTGCTTAGCTAGACGTGTGATCTTGTAGTCATCCTTGCTCTCACTCATACCTGGCCGGACAAAGGGCCTGGTTGGCTCCGAGGAGAATCGTCGACCATCAAACGATCCGGCATAGCCAGATGCATGCACCACCCTTACTTCATTGACTTGGATGTCTAGTGGATTATCACGAGCTTGAAGAGGGTCGATGGCATGGATGGCGTTGGTGATGGCGGCAGTGGCACGTTTCACTGAGGTGCTACGAACAAGGGCTGATGTCAGTCCTCGGGTGTTGTCATCTTGGTTTTGGTTTGCCGTTGATGATTCACCACGTTCGGTAGCTTTCTCCAAGTCAAAGTCATTCCAGTGAGACTGTTGGATCATCTACATTTGTTAGGGGAGGGATGGCTTGGGTTCCATATTGAGTGTGTTACTGACAACTTTCTTGGGCTGTATGACTCCAACATCATCTTCGGTGTCATTCACAGAATCTGTTGAGGACCCTGAGCCTTCCCGAGCATGATGTGTCTCATATTCACTCTCAGTAGTTGAAAGTTGAGCGTTGGAGTTGCTGAAAGGATTCACCAGTTCCGATGAAGGTCTCCTTGAAGACTCTCCTTGGTAGTAGTCACTTCGTTGGGATCTCTCCGAAGACATGATTACAAGGCAAAGCCAAAAAAGGTCAACATCTACTGCGATAAAGCACTCATCGTGTGACGGGATTCACTCTTATAACCGCTGCTCAAGATATGGCCAGGCCACGCAAGACTGTCAAAGATAGCACAAGGCCTTGCATGCCCTAGCCCTGGGAAGACATAGCCAGGGGTAGAGTGGAGCGATGCAAAGAGGATACCAAATCGGATTCTATGACTGAAATATTTTCAAGATAGTCACCTCGGTTGCCGATGAAGATTTAGACCCGCTGATATGTGGAGTTGAGGTTTTGCTTCACCTCTTGCACAGCCTTGATAGCGTCACGCCTCTGGGACGCCGTCGTCATAACGGGAGAGCGGCCACTCATAGCATTCAGAAACGGGGGTCCGGCATGTTTGAATAGACGCCCGTGCTGGTTGTGATGGGATTAGGGGCTTAATTCCCGCTCACCTTGGCGGTATACTTCCAAAACTATGGCCAAGATAAGAAACATCTCAAGAACGCCCGCCACCACTTGGCTTTCAATGTTACGCTACTCCTGCATTGCGGCGCTGGTGAGCTCCTTGCAGAAAAGGAATCACGGCGTTCCCTCAATTTCCAATTGTTGAAGATGTATCTTCCTTATCTAGTGCTACACAGTCTTGTTGGTGCTATGAGGACTCGTCATCCATTGCCCCATTGACAGGGATCCACGATATGCACCAGGAACACGCGTACTCTGTGTGCCGCACAACCGCCCAGCTCGCCCAGTTGTCCCATCTGCTCTGCCCAGAAAAGGTATATGACCCCGTTCCTTTGCCCATTTCATCAAAACCAGCATTTTCAATGCTATATTTGGTTTTTTATCCGTTGCACAATAGTTGAAGGCTGATGGGATGATGGTTTTTATGCCGTCGGGGCTTTACCCGCCCACCGAACCCACTTCGGGATGACATCCAACTTTCCACTTCTGAGGTGACCATAACGGACGGCCGGGATCAAAGTGCCGACCAAATTTCCACGTTTTGCACAATATGTCCCGGGCAATCGCCCCACTCACAATTTGCAGACAAGTGCTGACAGCACTAGAGCCTGCGGCAACGATCTGAAGATTCTCACTGTGGAGTTGATCTTGGTCGCGACGCAACGGTGGCTTTGGAAGACCGAAGCACGTTGTACTGCATGCACATTACGGATTGTGTGAATGGCATAGGATATGATGCAATCCACATAAGTGAAAAAAATAAAATGTTAAAAATAAAGAAAAGATAAAAAAAACTTTACATGCGTATCACACTACATCTAAAAGTTTTTTTTTGGCAGCGACGTTCTCCTTTTGGCCATTGACAAGTGAGGCCTTAATTGTGGATCAACATTAGAAGAGATCTCACAAAACGATGCGATGCACCCCTGTCGCTGGCTAGTGCCGAGCTTCGGCTTACTAGTGCAGGCCAAGGAAGAATATGATGGTGAAAAGCATGCTGGCGTTCCTTTCACCGAGCCATCTCCTTATCTATCGGGTTGATTCCATACATTGATGTTGGAGAATGAGGTCATGATCATTGAGTTTGACGTCAAGTTGACCGAATAACTGAGACAGACAGCTCTTAACTGCTTTGCATCTCGTAAACGCAGTCACTGAATGACGATGATGACAAGCACCATCATCTAAGCGATGGCTCTCCATTGTCCAATGAATTGTGCAGACGGAACAGACGGAACACTGTGATGAAGATCATGGACGCATTTTCTTATCGTTTAGCAGCAACCGTGCAGCTCGTATTTTTGGATGGCACTTGGGTCGCATCTTCTAGTGCTGTGCAAGCACATGTTTCTCTCCACCGTCTGTGCACACGGCCCTATCCGTTCTTATCAGGTCTCCACGTTTCCCTCCATGTCATTTTCTGAAACAAAGAATCATGCAATTTGGCAATCAAATTCTCTGTTCGAGATCCAGTTCATTGACTTCCGCCATCCTAAAACAACTGCACAAAGCGATCCCCAATCGCGCTTCCTGCGATCCTTTTCTTCGCTCGTTTTGGGAAGGAGGCTTATGAAAAATTAGTCCGAAACCAAGACAGTGCTCGCCAAACTCAACAAGGCGGCTCGTCTCATTTCCTGCGCCGCCAGTACTTCCAACCCAAAGAAACTAGGTTCAGACGAAAAAAAACTTCCACTACTATCAGTACAGGGATGTGAGGTGGTATCACTCGACAGTAATGCGGCTTTCTTATCCAGCTAGCACACCTTCAGCCATGCGACGATCGCAAGACTGATAGTAGGGTAGCAGTCCCTTGCATAGCACAGGTAGCTGAAAAGCCTCATAGGGCGTAAGAAGAGCAATGTCACCCCACGCCCAGGCACCTTAGTGATGATTGGATGAGTAAGTTGGGCTGTTTTCCTTTTTCCAGCCAAGCTACTCACAGCGATCGTCGATCCCCATTTACCCAAGCGAGCTGGAATAGTGACACAATCTGTCTTGAATGATACCATATGGATTTTCTTCGGGGCATTTTAAAAATGCAGTCAGATTAGACATTACTCTCTACTGTGGGCTCGTGGTAATTTCATAAATAAAAAAATGCAGTGAATTGATCAAGCTGCGTTGGAGGAGTTGCATCCTTTACACCCAGTTCAGTGCATTACATAAGCCACCAAAAGTTGGGATGTTTTGGTCTATTGTTGTGCCCACCTCACGTGACCCATCAGCGTGGGGGGTTGCTGCAGTTGCAATATAAGCATACCTTTGAAACTGGCCAGAAAAACACCCAGATCTTATGTCATCGCCCCAGAAAGAGACTTAGTGGTAAATCTTGCGAGATCTGTTCCCAGTCTCACTAAGAAACGTGATGAAAATTCGAGAAGGCCGAGATTTAGTTTAGCGTAGTATGAATCCTTGGGCTACGGGAGTTCCCACACAGGATTTTGTTGCAACAATTCATGACTCTGGTGCCTCCAAGCACTTCAATACATTTCTATATAATGGAAAATATCAATTGTTCCCTAAAATAAAATTTTGTAGTTCAAAAGCCTGATTATGCTATTATTGGCCCCAAAGTATGCGATAAGCGCAATAGTGCGCGGACTGTAGGGTATGTTCACCGAGATCAGCAACACCTTTCTACTTCGAGAAATTATGTAGCTATAGACAGGCACCCTTTGCCCTCATATAGGGTGTTACAAGGCTTAAATATATCAGTCAATCAATAGTATTTCGAGAGTCGCCGTATCTGCTCAATGCACCAATAGTATAAGTCCCTGGAACCAGTGCTTTGTTTTGCTCAGAAGTCTCTGAAACCGCCTTCACTTGATTTCACGTGTGATAGCGGCGATGGCGAGCAGGCCACCACACTAAGGAGATTTGGTAGGCACTAGGAATTACATGCAACTGAGTGATGTAAACCTGCTTGTTTTGGTTTATGACAATTGGCCATAAATCCCCGGGGGCTTTGGTGCCACTGGGGACTTTCGGAAGTCCGAAGTTTCCGATTGCCGGGTTGCAGTCTAAGGCATTTGGTGAGGGGCCTTGGCTCATCACCTGGTCAAACCTTTGATAGAAAACGATATGCATTAGATCATCATGCGTACATCACCATAATAGTTAATGAGCTCGAAAACTGGTGGTCTTGGGTGCCCTGGACGGGCTTTGTTTGGTTTAAGTGACTCGGAGGTCGTTGGTGGATGGATATTATGAAAGAGTAGAGAACAGGAACTACTCAGTATGATAGAACTTTTGAAGGATATGTCCACAATCCGTAATTAATCCCCGAAACACGCGACCCCCTCACTTCGGGACCACTTGCTCCCAGTCTTGTGGTGAAAAAGTGACCGACGGGAAGAAATCAATTGGCTGGACTCAATTTCTCAGTGGGGTTAGCTGACGCGGTTTAAAGAACGCTTGGAGGTCAAATTGCTACGTGATTCGGACTAATTGCATGCGAAAAACAAGTCGGATCATGCAGCTGAATCCTTAACAAGGCTGGTTGGGCCAGGACCCCAGAGCCAGCAAGGTGTGAAGCAGGGCAGCCAAGCCGAATGCGATCGCCAAGTGAAAGTAAAACGATTGAGAGGGGCAATTTCTCCGCGGGAGATACGATTCGGGACGTAGGGCGGAAAAACAGTCTAGTACTTATAAAGTAGTTCCTATAATGTTGACCCTGGGATTTCGGCAAGTGGAGGGCAATCCGATCCGGGGGACATGGGGAAGATCGGGGCCTCTCCATTGATCTGCAATTTCCCCCGCATTTGCCTTTTGAGTAAGCGCATGAACCTAGCAAAAGCATACTAACTATGTAGTTTAATCTTGTCAGATCAATTGCATCCCTGTGTGTGTGCGATGGACCGAAGGTGATATAAAAGACCTTTGACATCCCCAGCTAAACGATTGTCTATCCAAGACACAGCTGACAGACAACCTTCTCTAGCTTTGACTTCAGAGCACCTCCCCACCAACCACAATGAAGCCTACATTCATAAAAGCAGCGACAATCCTGGCCCTTGCGGCCACGGGTTCCGCGATGCCTGCTGGACAGTCCTTCCGGAGAAGTGACAGCAGTGATTGTGACCGAGAGTGTCTGTCCGACATCGTCACCCAGGTTCTGGACTCGATGGTCGCGAAGGATCCCTACGCGCTTCCATTGGCAACCATCTATAAGGCGACTGAGAACACACACCCTGCAGCCCTCACCATGATGACTTCGTGGCGTACCATTACCGAAGTCGGTGAGCCCAGCCTGCTGGCAATCGATACCACTCAGCAGTCGGCGTACTTCGCCTTGGATGTCAGCGAGGGCAACGATGAGGAGCTATCTGTCCTTCGCGCCAGAATCAAGGTCGTCAACCGGGAAATTACCGAGCTTGAGCTGTTCATCAACCGCTCTCGTGGCGACCACGGCTTCTCATTCTCAGCCACCGAGCTTGTGGAGAACTACGAGTTGTTGATGAACCCTCCTTCCAACCGTACCAAGGCGAGCAGGGCAACGCTTGAAGCTCTGAGCGAGGCCCTCTTCGCCGAGTCTAGCGACTTCGTCGTCAACATCGGCGAGGACTGCCAGTTCACCGAGCTGGGTTGGAAGGTCGTCGATACTGGAGTTTATGGCAACGGCTCATCTGACCCGCTCGGATGCGTCTGGCCTGATAGTCACCCTACCGATTCCACAGCACGAGTGTCCCTGGTAGTCGACGAGGAGCTTGGCTTCGTCGTGACTAGCGGCATGATCCCAGGGACCGTCTACCCGTACCAGAATGTCTCTGCCTTTATTCCCAACAAGATGACCTCGGCGCAGGAAGCGCAGGAGGCTTGGATCGACGAGATGACGGCCCAGGGCGATTTCATCATGGTGGCCCCCTTCGGAGGCACCGGCGACACTCTCGAGGTGCTGCAGTACTACGATGATCTTCTGCAAGCCATGCAGATCAACGTCTACGTCAACGGCCCAAACCAGACATCCCCCTGGTTGTAGATGATTTCGGTCGTTCTCGTGGAAATGTATGAGAAGAAGGAATTAAATGCTGCATGATGTTGTATTTAAACTACTTTGAATGAAAGAAAGGATTTGTGTTGATTCAGAATTAATTTGTGTCTGCCCAAAAATATTGTGACTGCCAGGTTCTTCGTTTCTCTTTCGGCAGCGACCATGAACGGTATCTAATGTAGAGGTTGTGGCAGATGCTTGTCCAGCTGATGCGACAACACAATCTGAGTTGACCACAAAGTACAGAATTGAGTTGATGAAGCCAGTGCAAAGGCGATTTGCTGAGCTCCGAAATTCGCCATGAGTAACCAAGTCTAGACACGAGCCAGTGTCATGGATTGGCCTCCCAAGGTACAAGATTTTGAATTGTCTTTAAGGGAAGAAGACTCAGAATTTACCTCATTTGCCTTTGATTCGCCACGTTTGACGCAGGTTTAGCCCCGTAGTAGCACAAACGCACTAGCGCGGAATTGGTATCTGGGTGTATTGCTGCGAGTGCCGGTACGATGTTTTGTGGACACATTGGTCACCTTGGGACTTCATCACGATGAATTGAATCCTTATAAATTGCTTGCAAAGACTTTTCACAATTGCTCGTTCTGCGCCCGGGGATGCGCTGGCGTTGAGGTCTGTTGGTGTGTGACGAAGCTAAAAAGCCCAGGGTATATTCCCGGCTGTTCCTTGGGGATCTCGGGTTCATGCCGACTAGATCTACCTTGTTTCATCACTATGTTTCATCCTAAGGTACATCCGGAGGGGGCACTTGACAGCCCTTTGATCTCTGCGTATAAAGGTGCCCGAGAAAACGCCAACTTTTGTCAAATCTGGTCGTAATACGATTTTAGTTCTAGGTGCTTGAGCATTTCAGTGTATATACCGGTCATTAATTACCTTATATATTTTAGGATGGTGTTTTGCTGTTAAAGAGCTTCGAAGGGTGTGCCAGCTGAGACTGCCGATGCCAATTTGTTTCCCTCGGCGGGCTTCTGTCTGACTTTGCCACCACCGAGCCAATCATGAGCAGTTGTGTGAAAGCTTTTGCTTGATTTTTTTCTTGTATATCTGTATTTGCCTGGCGTGAGAAATTAATCGCTAGGTTTTCGTTTTTCATCAGCTCTTGGCTATGATAACGGCTTCGTTGACTTTCTGCCTCGCTCCATGTCTTCCTCAGATTAGCGACATGGCTCAACGATTTACTGTGCCGGTCAACTGTATCTTTAGAGTGGTTGCATAAACCTGTGTTTTGATGCATGCAGGAACATCACATGACACTTCCGGAGCTTTTAAGTTGTCACTTCCGGACCGACCATACCCGGAGCAAACACACTTCGATTCACACGTAGGGAAACCTGGCTTTCGGAGCTCTCGGATCCCACTGATTGATGACAAGTAACATAGCCGGGTGAAAATCCCGAGGATGTAGACAAATCTGGGGAATGGCCGACAAACGATTTACAGCTAGGCTGACTCTCCAGGCAATGCAACCCCAGAGAGACAGACTGACAAGGATGATGTCCACATTAGGATGCGAGGCACGCGCTCTTAAAGAGAGCGCGGGCTGCCAGAACAGGGATGTGCTGGCTTGGAGACGATGCTTACTTCTCGAATTAGGGCAAGCGGGGTTCCGCGTATAGGCTGCTTCGGTTTCGCAAATCTTGGGGTTAAAACCTGGGGTAAAGGTGTGAAGCGCAATCAGGGACCAGCCAGGAACAGGGTTTAATTTCGAATTTGTGCCGCGGATCGCTTTCTCCTCTTTGTTTGTGCCGGCTTCTGCTCCAACCGAGTACTGTCATTCACTTGAGGGCTCCTGTCAACTAAAGTCATCCACGGCTACTTTGCTATATAATGAGCCTTTTGCTCCGCGCACATACCATGGCAGAATCTAGATAGCATTAATTTTTAAAAAAAAAGAAATGCGCCACCATTGCAACTTCTTCCTATTCTGGTCGATCGGAGCCACTCTGATCGCCGCCGAATCAGCGGGTCTTCCAGACTGCGCCGTATGTACCCCAACACTGTCATATTCATAGTACACAACTAATAACCTCGGTAAAGGTGCAATGTCTTGCAGATGCCCTACCCAAGTCATCATGCACGGCAACTAATCAGACGTGTATCTGTACCACTGATTCCTTGCAAACAGAAGTGACGCTTTGCGTGACACAGAATTGCACGATAAAAGAAGCACTAAGTATGAACATGGAGTGGCTCACAATTGGCAATTGTACTGATGCCTCGGTGACCATCGCTCAGCGACGAAAAATATCACCGTGACCACCTGTAATTTGCCCGTCCGCGACAAATCCCCAGGGTACGCTGCTCTCAACATTGCGCTTGCAGTTGTGTCGTCGCTGCTGGTCGCTCAAAGATTTACGATCAAGTTTTATTTGAAACTAGAATTCGGCCTCGACGATGTCTTCACCGCGATTGCCCTACTGATCAGCCTGCTGACTGTCGTTCTCACAATACACGGCACCTTAGCCAACGGACTCGGAAAGGATGTGTGGACTGTGCCATTTCACCAGGTAACAAAATTTGGCATGTACTTTTTTAATGCGGCGGTCTTGTATTTTGCTCAAATCGCTATTGTCAAATTGTCCATTCTCTTTTTCTATTTGCGCGTCTTCCCCACAAAAATAGTTCGCAAGCTCATTTTCGGCACCATCACTTTCGACGCTGTTTTCGGGTTTGTCTTTTTACTTGTCGTTATATTCCAATGCAAACCAGTTCCCTTCTTTTGGACTCACTGGGATGGCGAACACAAGGGACGCTGCATGGATAGCAATACTCTAGCTTGGATCAATGCCGTGGCCAACATTTCTCTCGACATCTGGGCCCTGGCGATTCCGCTGTCTCAGCTTCGAGGTCTGAGCATGGATTGGAAGAAGAAGGTTGGAGTTGGGCTGATGTTTTCCGTTGGCTCATTGTACGCCACCACGCACGCAGCACCGTTAAAACAGACACTAATGTGATATTAGCGTTACTATTGTGAGTATTCTTCGGCTTCGATCCTTGGTAAGATTCGGTTCTTCCTCACAGAACCCTACTTGGGATTATTTCGAGGCCTCCAAATGGACAACGATCGAGATTCAAGTTGGGATAATGTGCATCTGCATGCCATCCCTGCGCCTATCTCTTGCTAAACTGTTCCCCAAGCTCTTTGGAACAGTCAAGCCCGATAGGTCAAGCTATCTAGGAAACCAATCAGGAACAGCGGCCATCAGAAACAGAGATTTTGGCAGGAGGAGTCTTCCACATGGCAACGCGCCTTACCAACACATGGTATCTATTGAATTTGACCGTAAGAGTGCACGACCTGGGCCACTCGGCGATCATGATGAGATAGAGTTGGTTCCCGCTCGAAGGTCGATTCATAACGCATTCTGGTAGATCTGTCACTTGGAGAATATGAGTGAAATGAGTGATGATTAATAGTAAAAAGAGAAGGAAAAAGGATAGGTTGGTACTCTTTGCTGGTGCTCTTCTCATGGGTTTGAATTTCATAGGACAGTTAGGCAAAAGGAACAAAGAAAGGAGTCACACAAAATGAGACCTCAAGAAGATGTGAAGACGATTTGGTGAAAAATTCGCAAACTAGATACTGCCGATAGAATAGCTGAGCTTCGTAGGCACACTTATTGAGGTTTATAAGAAGCCGGGCTCTTCGTATCCTCGTCGGGGGCCATTACCTTGTCGAGTTACGCTGGGAGCCTTACGACGCCACATTGAGAGATGTGCATGTGATCAGCCGCACACGGCAATGTGGCTGACAGGAAACGCGCCAATTTTCAGGTTGGTGAAATTATTTTTTTGTGAGACATACGTTGTTTTGCATTGCCACACGCGGCTGCCTAGTTGTGGCGCAGCAGTCAACTAGGGTTGTTGTTCTTTGCTATCATTACACAGTCATCAAAAGTTGCGATCCGCACTTGACCTATTCAACAAGACAGTCAATAATGGAAAACACATCACTGCCCGCTCTGCAGAATATTCCCCTGCACCTTGTTTCCCAGTTTCTCTCCCATCTGGACTCGATTGAAGATCTTGCCTCTGCCGTGCTCAGTCACAGGGTCTTTCACTTTGCCTTCCAGGATAATCAAGACCAGACTGTTCAGAGCGTCATCACTCACCAAATTTCAGACAATCTCCTACTCTATGCTATAGCATTATCTGAGTGTGAAGAAGTGGCCACGGGAGATGCAGACGCTGCTCGCCATCTTCTTACTCGCATGCATGAGCGGATCCAGAACCCAATTACGGCCGCGTCCTCCTTGTCATCGATTTCATTGAAGCGACTTAAAACCATCAGCAAACATCATAGCATTATCAAATGCCTCGCGCAAGATCTCGCCTCGGACATGATTCCACGATTCAACCAAAGGCTTGGAACACACCACTGTGATGGTACCTCATTTCGAGAGAACTTTCGCATATGTAGAGCATTCTACCGTTATTTTATCATGTGCAACTTGTTCGGTCGCAGAGTAGATCTTGACATCGATGAAGACGAGCGCCATGATCTCCTTTTCAGTCCCTTTTCCCCTTGGGTCAACGAACAATTGATTTGCGTTTATACATACCTGGAGCAAAAGGTTTGCCAAGGTGCGTTTTCAAGGGTTGGTCCCTTTTCTCCAGTCAAAGTCTAACCGCAAATAGCTTTTGATGATGTTGCTGCCCATGATGTAGAATATGGAGGGGTGGTGGACATTGAATGGGATACGGACCCTGAAGATCTTCAGCATTTGCAAGCATTCGTGAGTCTCATGTCTACGTTCCCGTAGAATCATGGAATATAAAACTAACACCAGGGGTGCAGCTTACTGAAGATGTTCATTCTTTGTTCAAAATTACTCGCTCAACAAGCTTCGATGAACGGATAAAACTGATGCCTGTCATCAAATTCCAGGCCTTGAGCTATAACAGCAATCCAGCCCATTTACTAGATAGCTTAACTGTCGACACATTCTGGAGAGACCTTCAATTGGGAACTGGGGCTAACATGATGGGCGGATTCGATGGCCTTTTGTCTACAAACCGTAATTGGCTGGAGTCTCGATCATACCTCTCAGATGGGCAGTACGATGGACTTGGCTCTGACTCTTTCAATTTGTGGCACTCTGCACACCTGAGCTGCGAAATCTTCGGCAATGAACTCCTAGAGGCCACTTACTGCGTCTATGATAAGAATCTGTGGGAGATTGGATACACCTTCTGGGACTGCGATGAATTTGAAGAATCTCTCATGGCTCAGATGTTTGAAAAGACGCGGCGCGCACCACCCATCTTCTTTAGAGAATACAAATGGGCACCAAGCACAATACACGAATCGCAGTGCCAAAGATCCGATATTCTAAGTTGGGGAGGGGCAGGTTACTGGGTCCCTGGCCAACTTGACTTCAGCAGGATACACGGGTTGCGGGAGAGTGATAAGGAGCACTTGATCCACAATTGGCGACTCCAAACTGCGGATCAGGGACTGTGATAAGATGATTCAATGGTTGCAGTGTGTTAAATGAAGTTTCTTCGCGCAACTTAAAAATCGCAATTATTTAATATTGATCAGCTCTTGCACCCATCATTGAGGGAGATGCAATGTATTCCGCTTGTACACCAATATCTGTCACCCCAACGAATTCTAGAGTCGACGGAAATCTTTCATATCTTCAATTAGATGGACACTGTGATTTCTGATTGAAATATGAGACCGAGAGATGCCTTGCAAACAGGTTGGCAGTTGCTGGGCGTTGTACCACGCTTTTTGGACACTACCTGATTAAAGATGCAAAGTATCGGCCTCAGACAAGGACATCCAACAGTTAGGCGACGTATTCTGAGACCAATGAAAAGTCTGGAAAGGCAAGACGGGCTCTAGCGAAGCAATGATGTTTTCGCAATACATACCAGAGTCATCGGTATATGAGATGGTTTGAACGTCATTGCTACTACAAGCAAGGCGCCTTTATGTTTTGCCAATAAAAGTTAGGTAGACACAAACCTTCGAAATTTCTCCTGCTTCCACTGGGATAGATAAGCAGGGAGTGACGTCTACCACTTGCTTGCTTTTTCTGCCAACATTACGTCAAGTGCATGTTCGATAATAGTCACGTGTATCAGAAGCGGGGAAGATGATGTTGGCTTGAATCAAAACTGGATTGGTGTGCTTGATCAAGATGTAACTTGCTCTCATCTAAGTCCATTTCTTGTCCTCTTTAGCTAAAGCAATTGTCAGGGAATCATGGCTACTCAATCAGTCAGGATCAAGTTCAGCTTCCCCCAGAATCCTTCTAGCCAGGAAATCCATTTCCACCACGTCGTCCCTCGGGCTATTGTCGACCTCCCATCTACGAACCCTACCAAGGCTCTCAAAGTTGGCAGCCTCTTTTCATCCACCATCCAATCTCTTACGCAGGAACACGAACCGGCCTGCCTCTCTCGTTGTGGTTCCAAATGCATGACCTGCGGTAACCCCCGCCGCAAGTTTGCTCCAGTTCCGATCGAAATATGCCGCGATCCCGAGAATAGCTGGATTCGCATGGCGGTACATCCGTTTTGTGATGCGTGGGAATGTTTATACGAATCTAAAAAGGACTTGATAACTGGCCGAAGCGGGGGGCTTTCTGAGCGAAGTAGCTCGCCACAGCCCTTGGCGTGTAAGGTTTGTGGTACTATCACAGGTGCCAAACGATGCTCGAGGTGCAAAGATGTGGCGTACTGCGGACAGGACCACCAGCGAAGGGATTGGAAAGTCCACAAGAAGACATGTGTGGAAAGGAATAGGGATCATGGGACCCACTACGATTCAACACGGGTAGTGCCAGAGGGACAAGCATCCGACGAAGATGACTGGGTGTCCACGGATGAGGAGAGTGATGAAGTGGATGATGTTCGCAGTGAGGCTGATAATTCATTCACATCTAGTACAGTATTTAATTCAGCCAGACCCGGCGAGCCGCCAAGACCCGTTGAACTTAACAAGCAGCAAGCTTTGGCTTATTTGATGGCTGACTAGTCATGGAAGCAGGCAGAGGCACAGGAAGTGAATATTGAACCTAATTTATTCGCATATACTCTGTCCTTGAGGTTTCGTCAATCTATTTCCATCTACTCACTTGCATGTCGTCACCAGATAAGTGATCATTTTCTTCCCCGCTCTCTATCCCCTTGTCTCATATCCAGTCAATGGCCTCGGAATATCGTAATTCTATGTCGATAGATATCAAGGAGAAATAGCTACCTTTGGAAATTCATAGGATCAAAAGGACAATGCCCTTCAATCATGCAAATTGGAGACACGAACTTCACAACAAACAAGCTATTGTGAGAATACGAAATGTGATAACTAGGGTACTAGGTAGTCTACTTTTTTAAGTATGTGAGGAAGTCAAAATAAACCCCAAAAGTCTTTGCCATGGTTAATTAGTGGTTAGTGTAACATATATCAATAGCTATAGGGAGTTGAAGGACCAAATCTTTAGCTCGCTCTTCCGCAGAAGACACAGCGGGAAGAGTGCGCAGGGTCTGTCGATGCCACACTTTGGCACCAGCAATTAGAGCTGGCTGTTCTAGTTGCAGGGTTGTTTGTATATGACCTGATGTTGTGGCTTTCAAAGTTGTACTTTCCAAAATTATAATTCCCCAAGTTGAAGTTTCCAAAGTTGTAATTTCCAACATGATAGTTCCCGAAGTTGGAGCCTCCAAAGTTGTAATTTCCAATATTATAGTTTTGGTTGAACTGCAACGTTCTATTGATTGGCTTCGCAAGATTAACCCGTTGATATAGATCCGTCATGGCTGAAATATAGCCTTTCCGAAACATGTCCGTCTCTGATATGAAATCTGTGACATTGGGGCCAAGATCATTGGGTTTCATGATCGATGTACGGATATTCTGCACAAAGGCCTGCTCAAATCTTGCTCGTCCTTGTGACATTTGTTGGTAGCATGTTCGATCGCCCTGCAGAAATAATGGGCCCGACGGGTTTAAGAGCTTCGTGTATTCAGATTGAATCAACCATGGATATGTCACGAGTTTGTGGTCAAGGCTGTCGTGGAGGATAGAATTATCATCTGAGCATGCGACAAATGGATTTCGTTGTAGAAAAGGCTCTGTAAAGTCTAGCTATCATTAGCTCTGTGTATACATAATCTTGTTTAACTCACTGGTAACCTGAGTCGACCGGGTCGCGTTTTTTTGACGCCGCTTGCTTTTCCATTCTCCCCAAAGCTTTTTGCCATCTGCAAGGGCTGATATACCAGCAGCCACCAATGCCGCGACCCCAATCGTCAATGCTACCACTTCCATGATAAAACATGTTTATGGGAAAAAAGTCACCCAAGTAGTTTGACAAAGTCAGCTAAAGAAATCCCACCTCATTTAGCTGTGTAAAATAATTCCAAATAATTTAGGCAAGGCGAGATATGCAAACGCAGATGTGTCACATGCATGACAGCCACCCCATAATAGTGGCGTTTCTGACCACCATCTTCTTTCAGCTCGGCCAGTGGGTGAAAAGTAATATGAGATCGTGCGTTAGCCATAGTTGGGGGCCGACTATCAGCACCAAATCTCGATTTGCTCCATTCCCAAAAGTCAGGAATGAGATTCATCGTGTATGGTGGACGACTCAGATATGTTCAGTAGGAAGCCAGTAAATCCCCCCAATATTTACCTCGACATTGTTACGGGAAAGTACACTTGGTGTTGAAAGTTCTGTGGTAAATGTCATTAGCCGCTTTCACCATCGTGCGGGGTTGCACCCCTTTCGATAAACAACGCTCACGCAATTGGCTGCCCTGTTCCCCAATGTGCACCAAATGTAGTAAAAGGATTTTTATGTTACATTTCGCAAGGCGAAATCACAGTCCTAGATCTATGGGGGTTGAAAGACTCCGGCCGAGCTGACCTCTTCAGGCTCTCGTGGGATCGGCCTTTCGAATGCCCACATGTTTTTACTTTTCAGCCAGCAATGACTTTCATAAGTAACTTTGCATATTACACTGAACGAATCGACAGAAAAGTCTCCATTCTCGTCGTCATGATCAGAAATCTTCCAAATCGTTACCCCATATTACACTCGATTCGGTATCTGCGAATTTCAGCGTTTTGGATATGGCGTCCAATTCTCAGCTTCTAGCAACACTTGGGTTTCCTGACATGGCACCAGGTGAAGCCCTACCCACCATAACTCGTTCTGAACAACCAGTCTCGAACATTGAACCATCTGAGGAAGATGAAGCAGAAGCCAGAAATATCCTTATTCATGTCAGGACTGTAGATCCCACATATAAGGAGGTTAAAGACCAAACGACAAGAAACCACTTTCGCACTGCTACGCAAATTGAGAACCGCGCAAACACGGACAATTGGGATTTCAAGCCTTCTGAGATCGGCAGAGGCCTTGATTTGTATTTTAGCGATGACACGACATGGAGACCCGTGGGGGTAGCCAAGGCGCTCTTGAATATGTGCAACAAGAAGCACACTGCCGCAAAGCTTTGGGAGATGGGGCGTTCAACGACACTCCAGCGAGTGGTCTCAAATAAAATCAAAAGAGCGCTCTCAAAGTCCAAGCGAGAGGCTCCCTTGTGTTCATGGCTTGATCAGTGTGTGGCACACAAAGCACTCTCAGCCATCACAATGCTCTGCCAATTGGGCATGACTCAACCATGTCTCAATCTGGCAATGGAGAAGGCGTTGCTAGATCATGAGTATGACATTGCAGAAGAGCTTCTACGATTTCAAGCTGAGCTGCCCCGCACCCAAGAGCTTTACACAGCGGCATTGTCATCACCTATCCCTGATCATACTTTTATCAAGTTGTGGCAATCCGCGCCATTAGTGCTGAGGCCGGACAAACAGTTTGTCATGGATGCCATGAGGACTGCCATATGTCACCCACTTCCGAACGAACAAATGAGGGACACACTAGCACTGTTTTTGGCCAATACAGACACGAACCCTGATGAAAATTACTTGCTTCTCATCACCGCCATCGTGGCTTCGAATATTGAGGCCGTTGCAACAATATCCATGGCAGCGGGAGGAGACTGGAGCTCCATCCAAGGTAGCGGCACTGGAGCAACAGATGCAGCTGTACAAATCAGCGACCCTGTTGAGAGATACCAGATCTTGGATTTCTTATTCTCGGCGGGACTGACTCCTAACACAAATGCGCTCCGCAAACAGTTGTTCAGAGATGCAAACTGTGGGCGCATGGACCATGTCAAGCTCCTGGTCAAATTCGGGGTATCCGCGGTCCAACCTGGCAGGGACACCAACACGCTTGTATGGGCTGTAGAAAATCTCAAACTGGACGTATTTGACACCCTAATGGATTCAATAATACCTCCAGGCGACGCATCTACAGCGCTGGACCGACTCCCACCCGACGCCGCCGAAGATGACAAGGCCAAAGTTATCATGAACCTTTGCCAAAAAGGAGCTACTGGGCTAGCACTTGATCGCCTGCTCCTAGATGCTGTGCGGAGATCGAGCCAAAGCGTCATTGATGTTATTTTAAGATTCGACGTCTCTGTCAACTATTTCGATGATCAGAAATACAACAGCTTTCACATCGCTGTTAAACGTGGAAACGCATCTTTGACTCGTCAACTCTGCAAAGCCAAGCCCTCAGCATTAGTGCTAAATAATGCCGTGGAGCTTGCCTTCGAGGCTCTGATTTCACAGAATCATGATGCACTTCTCAATACCCTCTCTGTACTGGCAGAACAAGGTGCTTCAGGAGACCCTGTTCAAAATACGATTATACGAGCGATTCCAACAGCGGCGTGTATGGGAGTTCTCGAAATACTCGTTCCTCTTGGCATGAGTCTCGTTAATGGGGGAAAAGCAGTAACAGAAGCCCTTAAACTTGATGATTGTGAGACACTCGAGTTCCTCTGCGAATGTGTCCATACTACCGAGAAATCACTTAAAGCAGCTCTTGATTCAGTTCTCTACGGAAGAACTTACAGTTACGAAAAGGCGCACTTAATAGCTAGTTTGGCCAAAAAACAAGAATATTTTGAGATACTCGACACAGTCCTTATTAACCCTAAGCGCAACGTTCATGAGCACAATTGGGAAATTATGGACATGTTTCTATTTCATGGTGCGAGTGTAAACGCAGGAAATGGCGTGCTCCTTGTCAATGCTATCAAATCGCGCAATTTGGTCGTGTTACAGAAGTTGCTACGAATGAGGCCAAGCGTTTCTTCGTTGACAATTGCCCTCCGATCTGCCATACCCTCATCTCCTAGGGACTTGCGGCTTTCCTTTGTCCGATCCATTCTAGATGCTTCAAACACGGATCTAGGGCAATCCGAAGCACTGTTGAAAACAGTCCAACAGGCAAGCCCGGGGTCTGCAGATCTTGACCTCATCAAATTACTGCTCGAACGCGGTGCCTCAGTTAACCACTTGAACGGGGAAGTCCTGCACCTGTCTGCACAAGGTCTGTTGATTGAAGCGGTTGAAGTCTTGCTGGCCAATCAACCGTCACAAGCGACGGTCGAACGAGCATTTAGAAGTACCCTAGAAGTCGCATCATCGACGGATAGTAGGCTTCAGGTTCTGCAACTTCTCTTGCAAGCCGGGATAACAGCTACTTCAGTGTCTCAGGCACTAATTGATGAAGCCAAACAAGGAGGCTCTGCCATCGACGCTTTAGCTCTTTTTCTCGAATATGGCGCCAATGTGAACACCCAAGATGGGCTTGCATTGCAGTATGCTGCCTTGACTGCATCGTCTGCCCAGGTCAAGGTGCTGGTGAATTGCGGACAGCAGCTGTCGAAATCCACAATGGACCATGCTTTTATGGTCTCTCTTCGGCTCCCAAATCCAACTTGCTACTCGATTGCCAAGATCCTCCTCCGCTACGGCGTGGACTCTGAAACTCGCTCTAAGAGTCTCTTGGAAGTGACTCGGAAGCAAATTCCCAGGCTTTTGGCTTTGGTGTTACTCCCGACTGACATTTTGTGGCAACATGACCAAGGCTCGTTGAAGTATGCCATCAGCCACGAGCTCGTTCAAGAAGTTCAACTTCTTCTCAAATATGGCGTGCCCCGCGAAAAAATCCGTGCCAACTTTGATACGCTGGTGGAGAGTGCCTTTTACATTACAGACAACCACGTGGAGATTGCCGCTGCGTTGCTCCAAGTGGGCCTAGATAGCGAGCTTCGCAACAGCGCTCTATGTAAAACATTCAAACGATCAATGGATACCTTGCCCGTTAAATTTATCAAGTTGCTGCTTGAAAGTGGCACAAGGTCAGACATCTCCATGGGTGAATTCTTCGGCATAGCAGCTATGAAAGCCGACGTTGAAGTCTTCCGGCTGCTTACTTCCGTGCCATTCAATCTCAATCACGGTTTGTGGGGTTTAATGAATGTGATCATGAACGAAGCCAACCTAGATTATTGGGTTGCGCTTTGTATCACAGGACATAAGCGTACGAGGATGGCATGGATTCCCGATGACAATCTTCTGATAGCCTTGATTGAACGTTTTCCCAAATCAAAACGCACTCTTGCGCGTCTCTTGGATGAAGGTTACCACCCAGCTTACACATTCAGAGACATGCGAGGACATGAGACAATAACGCTGTTGATGTGGACACTTGATCCTAGTCGGTGCATATCAGATGAGGTGATACTTGAGCTTCTTTCTCGGGGTGAGGCAGGTAGGTCTTAAAGTCTCCAAGCAGCCTATGATTCGATAATTTCTGACAACACCACCTTTAGCAAATCCAGGTTTTACCACCCAGCTATCTCAGAGGACTGCCGTTCATCTTGCCGCTTTCAGTGGCCGTGACGTTATTCTACAGCGTCTTATTGAGCTCGGCGTAGAGTTTGAGGTGGAAACCAGCGAGCCCCTTTCTATGCCACTTTGCCTGGCCACATCAGTTGGTCAGACGGCGGCAATGAAAGTCTTACTTGAAGCAAATGCTAGTCCCGACTCCGGTAGCCTCCACATCTCCGCTGGGAAACTTGACGAGGTTTCACTCTCTCTGCTGAGGCAGTATCCATCTGATGTTGGATGTCAGGCCTCGACCCTCTCCGGTCGGACACCCTTGGCCGAGCTGTGCTTTACAGCAACGGCGGAGGTTCCGCTTTTGAGAAAGCGTGTCAGATCATGCATGAAACTTCTTGAACCGTTTCCAGATGAAACAAAGAAATTCCACGACGGAAGGACAATTTTGCACCTCGCCATTGACAATCCAGATTCAGCTCAAACAATTCTCGAGGCGTTTCTCGACCTCTCCAAAATCCGAAACCACCCCAACCTAAATGATGCCTATTTGTTCGAGGACGCTACCGGTCTGTGGTATTCGCCCACGAAGTATGTAGAATACTTATGTGAGAGCAAATCTGATTCAGAGAAAGCGGCTCTTATCAACTTACTAAAGCAACATTCCTTCCGCGATCGGTTCTTCTCCAAAACCTTTAACCAACCTCCGTTGGCTTGCGGTATCCCTGAGGAAATAGCAAGCGTAATGAGGGAAGAGGACGCCAATAACTGGAGGCACCAGCAACATCTCAGCCGCAACGATGTGGCGGTAGCACAACGGTACCACCACAACGAGCAGTTAAACAACCAACAACTGGCATTTAGGGACCAGATTGCTTCACAGGAATTGGAGACAATAAAAAACAGGGCAGCGTTGGAACGCGGCGAGCAAGCTCAAATGCACAGCTTGACGATGCAACACCTCAGCAGCGAGGGAGACACGCGACTGGACCTGCAGCGGCGTCAGCAAAAGCAAGCTCTTGAGCATTTCAACAACATGAATTATCAAGAGCTTGAGACTCACAAGATGAAACAGTTCATGAGTCTCAAGGCAGATACACTGCAACTGGAACAGAGGCATGCATACCAGTTGAAGGAGGCGGGACTAAGGCAGGGGTTGCTTGAGAGCGGTCAGCTCGGGAGCGGTGCGCCCCAAAACAGCTTGCCAGCCCCTTGAAATTAGAGTCTGCGATTATGAAACAGTATTCGAATCACCGTGTAGATTGAATGACTTGCTTTACACTATATAACCGTGGTGTCACCGTCAATCTTGTCATGGCGGCAAGCACACTCATGGCCTTGGAGCCAAGGATCAAGGCACGGCTTGAAGTGGAAAATTCCGCACGCGCCCGCGGAATGGATGACATCTTCGATATGGTTTTAACTTTGCTCCAGCAGGAGGCTAGTACGTGAGATCCATTCATTTCTTTCAATATACTCTGGGCATCTTCGCCAACGTCTACGTTTTATTGTCACCCTCCAACCTCATTGAGCTTGTTGACGCGCAAAACTTTGCCTCGGCCAACGGTGTTCTATGCGTGCTTGGCGGCATGACGACGCTCTGCTCATCCGCAGTTGTAAATAAACTCCACATTAGTGACGATCTTCTAGTCAGAGTTAACGGACATTAGACCAAAGGTACCAAATCCTTGTCTCTAAACTACCATGTTAGTTGCGAATATGCAGTTGTCAAACAATGAAGCGTACCAAGATGGAGTAAAACCCTACAATAATCCCACCAAGAGGCTCAATCACAGTCCATTCATCGTCCATTTCAATGAAATCTGGCGGTGGCATGACGATCTGCCTCCCAAGACTCGTGACCAACTGAGTAGAAATATGTTAGCTTTCTGGTCTTTGCAAACCCCAACCCATATTTTGGTTACCTTTAAGGCGTGAACTCTCCTATTATCGTCTTGTACCTCTATTCTTGATACAACCTCTCCGCCAGGGCCATTGATGGAGAATGGGATGCGAAAATCTTGAGAATTTACCTCGTGTCGAGGTGGCCATCCTCCTCGTGGAAATGGGCCGATTCGCCCGAATGACTTGTTTTTATATGAATCGGTGTAGAAGAACTCGAGGCCAACCAATGTATACTCATCATATACCCACCCAACTATCTCAGCCAATTGTCCAAGATTCTGGCCAGCCTCGCCACCAAATGTAACTGTAGAAAACGGTAAGGGCATATTTTGGAATCTTATTGAACGGAAACGGTCTTCGTTTCCATTCAGATGGAAATCATGTGGGGGAATATCAGGGTACCAGAGGCCAGTGTCCTGCAAAGGCAAGTCTCGTTCCAATAACTCGGATATTTTTGACATGCCCAAAGACACGATTTTGAGAGCCTGCAATGCATCATTGTTAACACTCTGATCAGCTGACAAAATTGCATGATACTAACGTCAATATTAGCTTTAATAGCAACTTTGTCGCCCAATTCCATAACCAATCGTCTCTTCGGAATTCCTTCATGCTCTCCTATCCACGGAGACATAGTTCCATCTTGCATCACAGCAGCAATGGCTTTAATCCCGGTTTCATGAAAGGCCAATTGCCAACCACGGATATGAAGGCCAAGTGGCACAGAAAATGAGACTTCTCGGTCCGGATGAATATATCCCAGGCAGATGTCTTCATCCTTCTGATCGGCTTTTTGTTTAAATCTCAAGCCAGATACAAAATGCCCATTTTCCAGTGTAGTAAACGAGACAGAAAGCTGTTCAAATGCAGTAGGTACCTCAACCATTCGAACACGAAGAGCTCTGGTACCATCGGTATATTGAACATCTTCTCTCTTGAGACCGCGACTGGCAGTGTACCATTCGAAGGAATCTTCGTTGCCACTATTTTCGAAAAAACACTGCAACGGATGGCCAAGACAGGGAGAGTTCATTTGCTGCAATAGGGCCTTGAGCCTCAGAGCGAGATCACAGATTCTGTTCCTGTTCACCAAAGCTGGATGAGTCTTCACAAAGCTCATGGCATCATACAGATCCTTCCATGACTTTGGCTTATGTTTTCGGACCTCAAAGATGTTACCATACTCAAATCCGGCCTGAAATCTTGACGCCCAAAAACACTCAGGCAAACCTGAATTATCAAATACACGGGATGCCAGCCTCAAAGAGCAGACGTCTTTGGACGGTAGCCTAATGAGAATTTCTTGGAGAATTTCAGTTGGTAGCGAAAAGAAGGGATCATGGTTGATAATGGTAGAAGATGCTGACATGGCTTCCTGGATGTCAACCTCGTCAATCGCTGGGGCAGATACCCGACAAAACCGTTGAATTTCAGCAATATCAAGAGGGTCAAATAGAGCGGGATCCATGACTGGGGTGTCGGAGAAACGTGAGTGCATGACTGGAAGCCCGGCATGCAAAGATGAGACAACTGCTCCATGGTAATCATGACCCCAATCAAGGATGCACGCGCTCCTACACGGCATAGAGAGACACAGCAGGAGTAGATGCCGGAGATTGGGCTCAAACACCTCCATTAATAGAGTCCAACAAGATGAATGGAATCCGAATCCCCAGAAAGGTCTATCCGTCAAGAGAGGGTCTGGTCTGATGAAATTACGAAACGACGTGTTGTGCAACTGTATTTGTGCATTGGAACCCGGGCTGAGATTGGTATCATTGTATCGTTTCTCGGAACCAAGCGGAGCGATAAAATGGTGCTGTTCACAGTTCCCGATCCCCGATACCCTAGCTTCAGAAAATTGATCATTCTTTGTGTAGACTACCAAAATCAGCATTTCAACAATGACACGCAGTTAAGAGACATACCAGCTCTGAACTCTCTGATCCATCTGTCTTCAGCACGATGAGTAATGGGAACACCACATAAAACGCAACAATTGACGAAAGGCATGGCCTGGATAGGTTCTGGTGCATTGCCCAAACTTGCAGTTCGACGAGAGGCGTAGCTTTTTGGGTAAAAGGATTGAGAATTGGCTGTGGTTTTGGTTTGGGCCTCTGTCACGTGCAGCTTCTCCCACCCGTTTGTCACTTGTCACAATAAGGGCCTTTCTCCTATTGGTGTGGACCAAGCCAGCTTCTCCACAAGTTCGAAGAAATTAGGCGGTTACGGAAGCGTGGCATTCATCGCACAGCAACGAAAGCGCTTTTAAGCCCCAGAATAATTGCAGCCTTCCAACAAACTTCACTCTTACATCACGCCCCAGCTCAACGACCCTTAAATCATTCCGTGATGTCTCAACTCCCGAAACAGGAAACAACCGCAGGCACCGTAAGTTTCGGGGTCACGCATGGATTCAATTTTTACTAAGAGGACTCAGTACTATGGAATCGAGGAGTATAAATGGACAATGAACAATCACCTTGTCCCCGGGCATCCAGTTTCCGAGACTTCGAACTTTTGGAATGAGGCCTTGCGAAATACCTTCAATTATCCGACGCATAGGATAAAGGTCGAAAACGATGTTGAATCTAGCAGGGCCAATGTTCAAGTTGGCAAGCTTGTTCAAGTTTCATCTGCCAGGAAGGAGTTGATCTTCTTTGTAATTGAATGCAAAGCGCCCGGCAGAGAAACCGACGGCGATGAGGCGTGGAAGGAGGCTCACGACCAACTCATCAAATATTTCAGTTCGCAGCCAGTTGTTCAACACGGCCAGAGATACTGGGGTGCCATCTCTATTGGGATGTACATCCGCTTTTACGAGTTTGCAGATCAGAGCTTGGCTCCCTTACACCAAGGTTCTCTTCGGATTGATCGACAATGTCACAGTGTCGAAGGGTACTTTAGGGATATTAGAGATAAGACATAATTTTACCTAAACTAAGAGATAAAGGATTAAAGTTTATTTATTCAATTTATTTTTTAGTCTTTATTTTTTAGTCTTTATTTTTGTAGTCTTTTGTCGCATTGCAGATATATATACAAAATACGCTGGTACCTGTTGTAAGGTACTTTACACTTTTGCCAGTTGTATAGTCGTATTTTTTGTGTGGCATATTCCAATTGTGCAGAGTTTCTGAACAAGCGGTTGAACAAGGGAAAGATAGATGACCAAGATTCTGCCAAAATTATTAGGAAGGAAGCGCCAAACAGGTTTTTCTGTCTGCGTCTTTGACATGTCCTTATGGTACATTGTGCAGATGGAAAGACGGCTGTTGTGATGGAGATGTTGCGCAGGGACTGACAGATAGCAGTTTAGTAGCCCTGGCTGGCTGGCCGCCTGTCATATGGACAAGTATAGTCGAGGTCCTCAAGAGTATTAGGCATAGCTGTTTCTGTTTGTCCGGATATTAATCGATGTTCGTTCAAGATACAGAAACCTCTCGTTAGGACATTGTTCTTTGCCGCCACCGTCCCAGTTCTGTGTGCATGATCGGAAGCCATCATTGGGCCGGACAGGAAGGTGAACTGGAGGTGCAATCTCTGAGCGTTCAAAAGTTGCACCACAAAACCACACTTTGCAAGCTTCTCTCTTGGTTCTTGCATTGGGCTATTTGCGACAATGGGAAATGCCGACATGACTCTTGGCTTGGGAGGTAACGCGACTGCGACAGAAAAAAGAAAAACAGGGCAATTTAATTGAGATTCTGACATCATGGTGGGTGGGCTCGATCTGCTTCCAATAGGACCAAGCCAAGTTTTGATACAGGTTTGCTACATGTCCATCATACACTTGCCCAATTCAATGAGGCAGGGTGGGGAGTGAGGGGCAAAGGTCGTGAATGGGGAGGATAAGATTTGGCCCGGAATTCAAGTTTAAACCCCGACCAGTGACCATTGCCTTTTTGTCAAAGTACGCGCATGATAGGCTTGGTTGGGAGACTTCCATTGCCTGCCAGCCTTCACCACAGTTGCGGCCGGATAATCGGCATTGTTGGTGCTAAAGGATCTGCATCGACCTAATTATGCCACATTTTCAGCCAGTAAGCATTTTAACTCCGTCCAGTTATTTCCGTATCCTTGCCACTGGGAATCAAACCAAAAAGCTATAAATACAAATTGAAAATAAAATCACAGCAGGTCCGGTGACTGCTAAATATCGTCCCTCTGATTATCCTCATCTTGAACCACACGATTGATAGAAACATGGGTTCTTCTAACGTCCGATATCTTGTCAAAGAGCAAGGCAGCGCCTTGACAGTCACCACTGCCCCGGTGCCCACAATTACCGACCCCAAAGATGTCATTATTCGCATCAAGGCCATAGCCATCAACCCGGCTGACTGCAAAATGATTTACCAGGGCCATAGATCGGCTTCGTGGCCTCTCGTCCCTGGCCTAGATGGCGCGGGCGTTGTTGAGGCAGTCGGAAGCGATGTGAAGGACTTCCAGCCCGGTGACAGAGCTGTAGCCTTATTTACGCCGTGGAACCGTGCTGGATCGTATCAAACCTTTGCTGTTGTAAAAGAGCAAGCAGTAGCCAAGATACCAGACTCTTGGTCCTTTGAGGAAGGGGCATCACTTGGGTACGTTATTCTATTTTCTACACATTGCACTGTCTCTTTTTTTTTTTCGTTTTAGATATCAATATTTCTTGTATATTTATTCCAAATGGCTCTTGTCCCATGCGCTAACACATGTTTTTCTGTAGTGTTTGTTTCTCAACAGCTGTTATTGGACTAGGGCTAGGTTTGCAGACACCTTTACCGTTCCTCAAGGATGGTCCAAATGATGGCTTCAAGCCGTCCTCGGTCCTCGTTCTGGGGGGAAGTTCCGCACTTGGAGCATCCACAATCCAGCTCCTCCGCCTCGCACTGCCTGACTGCAGAATATTGACAACCAGCTCTCCCAAACACCACAGCCATTTGACAAGTACTCTGGGAGCTGACAAGGCGTTTGACCGGAGCTCTGCATCGTTGGTCGCGGACGTAAAAGCGGCGACTGCCGAGGGCCGAGGAGTCGAGGCCATCTTTGATGCCGTTGGAGCCGGGCTTACCGAGAGTCACGTTTTTGACGCGTTTGATGCTCAAGGGACGAAAACATATGCGCAAGTGTGGACTGGTGACGACGAGATCAAAGTGCCAGATGGGGTAAATTCCGTCTTATTTCGAGGTCGGGATGTCCCGCGCTTGCAGGGTGGTCAGAATATTCCCAGAGCACTGCAAGATTTGTTGCAGCAAGGCAGGTACAAGCTACCTCTTCCAGTTCGCAACATGGGCCAAGGACTTGATGGGTTGGAAAAGGGTTTATCGGCCATGCTCAAGGGCGTCAGTGGAGAAAAGTTGGTTGTGACGGTTTGATGGAAGAATACAGTCTTGATTTCATCAGTTATGCTCGGTAGTCCATGCCAAAGTAGAAAAAGCCTTCAACTCCGACCCAATCGCTCAAAACGTTCATCAATGATTCAAGAATCGCTCGCTCAACCCGTTTCCCAAATATCGAATAGCACAAAGGCCTAGTTCCGATAGTGAAGGCTCTGGTGGCCTCTATTCATATGCACTTTTAATCCGTCGCGGATAAATTCTAGTTCAAATTAACAAGGTAAAACGCCTTGACCTAGGGACTATCCAGTCCCCCCAAAATAGCAAAAAATTCGTTATTCATGAATTTAGCGGTGTCTCATGGGCTCGTAAGCAGTGTCCCTTGAAAGACCCCTTGAAAGAGCACCATCCCTGTTGTAGAAGGCGTTGTATTCCATGTCTGTTGACATGGTGTCTGTGCGGTTCGGCGGCCTGGGACCGGGACTCAAGTCCATGAAAGCGATTCCTTGTGTTTCATCAACCACCTGTTTATATTCACCCGCTTTCGGGTTTGATTTCCTTCCTTTGAACCCGCCCTTGACTTTTTTCACAAGCTCTGGGAAGGGGTTTTGCATGTTTTTAATGTTTTGCAACTTGAAGGCGGCCGTGTTCAGCTTTGGCCGTTCTGCGCGCTGCTTGATGGTGACAAAAGTGAGGATGGCGGCAGCAATGAGGGGCAAGAAGCAGCCGATCCAGACGTTTCGAAGGTAGTCGTTGCCCACCTCGGCACGAATCTTGCCGGTTCCTGTCGTTGTCATGGTCTCAATGTGCCTGACCAGCTTGTGAGCAAAGACGTGGGACATTGCCGTGGTGGTGACGGCTGAAATGGTCCCAACCTGTGTGATCAAGGGTTAGTTACTTGGGCGTCTCAAAATGATTTGGGTCCGACGTACCCAAGAAAAGATGGCGGCAAACAGGGTGCCCCAGAAGGAGGAAAATGCATAAAATGCGCCCGCTATGGACAAAAGACTGGCACCAGCCGTCGCAATCAGGCCGACAAAGATGAGCCTGGGAGTAGTTCCGATGATTTTGCCCTTGACCAGGTCAACCCCCCATTTCTTCCACGTGCTGGAGCGCTCGTCAGTATGCCATTTTTTGTAACTATAAAGATATGACCAAAAAGCTCACGTTTGAAGGTCGAAGAAACGGGTTCCCCAAGTGGTGCAGTAATCCACCTTGTAGTCTTTGCCCTTTTTGTCTCCGCTGCAGTAGAGACCGGGGTACAGAGCAAACTCATCCTTCAGCTTATTGTCGTCATGAGGGTCTGGAAGGCCATAAACGGTCTCTCCGTCGTCATCCTTTGTCTTGTACTGGTCCGCTTGAATCTTGAAAGGGCGCATGAGCTCGGGCGGCCCCTCGTGAAAAAAAAAAAAAATTCACCTGCGGGGGAAGTTTTCAACTTACCGCGACGAGGAACAGCTCCGACTGGAAATGGGCGTTGGCTCCCTTGTTGTCGAGGGCGGCGCCCGATTGCAGAATCAGCCCAACCCCGCACACGACAGCCAGATGGAAGACGATGGCCACGGGGAGCAAGATGAGGCGGAGGGTGAACTTGGAAAGCATGGCGACGACGTCTTTGGCAGCGGCGTCACGACGGGCGCAGCTGCAGAGGCGACAGCAACGAGGGGATCACGAGATTTGAGAAGACGACAGTCGCTTCACTCTTGGCGACGAAATGCAGCCGTCACGGGGGGAGTCTTATTTCACGACCCTGGTCCAGCGGCTGCAGCCCAGTCTGTGTCTGTGTGGCCGGGCTGAGCCAGAGTGGCGGGCGACAAGTGGGGATGGGTCAGCAGCACAGCCCAGAAGCAGCGCAATCGCACGCTGCCATGTCAATCGTTGGAGCCTCGTAATTGGCGCTGGAGCCAGCAGCCGCAAAAAGGCACCCGGTGGACCGTCTGTTTTTAGCCCGAGTTTCTGGTTGGCTGCTCAGCTCGCCGCGAATGCGTTAGCCGAAGCCATGGCGTCGCTATTTTGGGTCGCCGCAGGTCGAGACCTGGCCCGTACATGGATTTGGCCTCGTCCAGCGCCAATCGAAAGCGAGCGTCCCAAGCATTTTGCCGCGAAATCGTGTCTCAAAGGGAAATCAAAGAATACCATCCTGGAGCCGCCTGAGTGGAGTGGAAGCGCACGTCCGAGACAGGTACGCGCCCGGTGAGATTCAAGTCGCACATTGAACGACTTCTATACGAGCGAAGCGGCATCGAAAACAGGATTTCTGAAATGCCCAAAAAATCTGGGAAATGCCAGCCAGCCACGTCGAGCGCCATCGCCGGGCACCTAAGCAATCAATCAGCTGACCGGGATTGTCTCGGGCTAGCAATTCGGCCGTGTGCGCTGCCAACACACATTATTATTGCCCGTGGTCGTATTTGTTTTGTTTTGTTTGTTTGTTTATTTTCGCATACGAGGTAAGATGAAGCAGATAAGCTTATCCCCCAATCCTTCCCCGCGCGCGGGCTGTGCTTTTGATGTCAAGTATTTCGAGGTGAGCCGAAGGAAGCTGACACGGTTCGCAAGCCTCCTGGTGGTGGTGAGGATTGACACATGAGAGGCCCGAGCGACGTTCGGTTGCATGCAGTCAACACTAGCACCCCCCAAAGCAGTGCAAGGCTGGTGAAAGGATTGATTGGTGGCATGCCGAATTCCGGCCCTGCGGTTGTGCTAGGTAATGAATGGTTCGCTCAGCCCTACGACGGCGACGTTTTTCGTTTAGACGACGCAGCCACCGAGCACTTGGAGCAAGTGCTGGAGAAAGCCAAGGCGGACATGGCGGTGGGCCAAGCCCTGTTGAGGAGCCACCGCGCGTGTCTTAGCCGGAATGCTGGTTTCGCCAATTCCTGCAGCGAGCAATGCACCTCCAAGCTTTAAATCCTGGCGTTCGCTCCATCTTGTTGGCATGTGTCTGTGCCTGTCCAACTCTCCACCTCTAGCTGGAAAGGTTGGGGGTCGAGAAGTGACCTGCACGGACTATGCGACCGCACGACTCAACATGCGCATGTGAACATGTCTCATAACCAATATGTTAACTTTTATTGCCAACGCAGCAACCCTTAGTCCTGCAGCATTTTCCATTTTCTACCTCTAGTGCCTCCCTCTCAAACAAGTTCTGGCGGCTCCTGCAGCCATTGGCATGTGACACGAGCACAGTTACATGTGGCAGTCACCCTCCTATGGGGAGCTCACTTGGTCTTAGGAATCACACAATGCATCCAACCGTCGGGTGACTATTTAGACGAAATCGAAACCTTTATCTTAACCATGCTCTTCCAGTCATCTGTCGGATTGGGGTTTCAGAAAACCTCCCTGCGTTACGGATACGAAAAGTTGACTAACTCCTTATTTAATGGCTTTGATATGTCACAATTCAATACCCCCATCACAAATATCGTCGAAATGATCCTTTTGGTAACATCAATATTTGCGGATCCATGGATGCGCTCCACGCAATGCTGACAACAGACGCGGAATCTGTTCACAGGCTATCCTACATGCACAACCTTCCCTCCCACGATCACACATCACAGGTACCTATAATGACACTCCCCAGATCAAGAGATGTTGCTGTTGCATTCTTTCATATTACAAGACATTGAAATTAAAATAAGATACTCGAGGCTTTCCTCTAATCCATAGCGCTTATAATAAACACGACAATGCCACGCCTTTTGCCAACTTCACTCGCCATAACAATGGAGACAACAACAATTATACACACCCTCTGAAGTCGATCGGGCTCCATTACGAAGTAAGCAATTAATTAAACGGCCAGAGGTAAAATAGATAGACGAGCTCGACTGCACAGGCGAGAAATGAATCACAACGCACACTCGGAGTCTTGGTGACGAGGATACTAATGTTGACGGTTGCGCATTGGCAACCAATACTCTTTCCCGAATTTCAAAGAGATAGTAGCAAAAATAAGAAAAGCTATATCAACATTCTGGCTCGCGCAGCGATTTTGTTATTTAGAGCATGACAGAATCAGTCAGTCAGGTAAAATGCCAAGTTCAACTGTAGCTCTTACTAGTTAGTGACTGGGTACGAAACATCAAAACATCTTGTCCCTTCAAAAAATAATAAGGACTCTATTCACCCTTCTCTTCACGAATTGTATTTTGATAGTCTTTTCTTTCGAACAATAATAGTATCTTTTATTTTTTTTCTATTCTAGAGCTCAATTGTTCTCCTTTTTTCCCTCTTCTTTTAATATCTCTATTCTTATTAGGGTTGATCTTAGTAAGCTATTAAACTAGCTATTAAATTAACTTTCTATTTTATTTAGAAATTTTCTTTAGAAATCTTTAATTAGATTTTTTAAATTAATTAGATAGTCTAAGATTAATTTAATTATATTTTCTTAATTTCTTATAAATTTTAGATTTTTATTTTTATACTTTTTCTTTAAAAGTTAGTATTTTTATAAAATTAATTTAATCTTAATTATATTAAATATTATATTTAGTTTATATTTAAATAATATTAGAAATCTTTTATAGAATTATTTATTATTAATTATAGTATACTTTATATTATTAATTTAAATTTCTTAGTTTTTTTCGAGATATTTATTAATAATATTATAATCTATTATAATAAGTGTAAAATATCTGTATTGATTAGTAGTCTTAGTATTAGAGGTTGTATTATTATTATATATAATAGTTTATTATATTTTCTTTGATTAGGTGTATATATGTGTATATATATAATAGTCTTTTCCTAAGCCCTACTATCAAAAACAAAAGTAGATCTCAAAGAAGCCTATAACTTAAAGTAAATAACAGAGTCTTATAGTCTAGACAATAGAAACTATAAAGAACTACTTCTATAAACTAGGTAATAAGATTATATTATTTTAACTATTAGATTTATATTATAAGGTAGATTAAATATATTAGGTTTAAATAATATAAAAAGTAATAGATAAGAGAATATTATATCTAGTAATAGGTTAATTAATTAAGTAAATAATTAAAAATAATTAAGTTATATTAAAAGTTAAATTAGGTCTTAATAATTATAACTCTTAGAATCTTAAATATATAATTATATAAATAAGTTCTTAGAGTAAATAATATTTTAGTACTAAAGTATTTTACTTTTTATTTTATTAGTTAGGTATTTTTTAATAAATTATATTAAAAAAGAGAAGAGTTAAATTAATTTAGCTTTTTATTGAAAGTATAGATTTGATTATAAGATAAACTAGGTTATAATATAATACTCTCTTTCTTAAGGTTTTATTTATAAGAATTATTTAAATAAATTATAAGTTTTCTTTTTTCTTATTAAGTTTTTTCTTTTTAGTTAATAAAGAATCTCTTCTCTTTCCCTTTTTTTTAGTTTATATTAATATAATACTATAGTAGACCTTAGTAATAGAGTCTCTTAGGAAAAGGTATAAAAATTAAGATCTAATTTCTTTTATAGATATCTTTAGTACTTAATATCTCTTATATAATTACTATATATAAATAGGTTATAATTATATGATTATATTAGTATTATCTTAGTATAAGAAGTATATTTCTATATATATCTCTTATAATTATATAAGATTAAATATAATAGTTTATAAGTACTAGAGGTTTTTATTTCTTAAGAATATCTTTTAAAAATAAATATAGTATCTTAAGTAATTTAGAAAGTAAAAAGATTATATAAATAATAAGAAAAAATAAAGAAAGAGTTAGAATTTTTATAGATTTCTCTAAAAGAATCTTAAGAAGTATATTACTAAGTATAGAAAGTAATAATAGATATTTAAGTTTAAGTTATAATTATTTTTATTAAGTTCGATAGATTATATAAGATAAAAGATTAGTTAAAAATTATAAGTATTCTTATTATTAAGTCTATTAAGTACTATTTATTGATATTATTATTAGATAAAATTAATAATAAAATTATAGAATTTTCTATTATTAATATTTTATCTATAGAAAGTCTTTTAGTTTCTTTAAATAGTAGGTAAGATTTTATAAAGGTTTTTATATTTCCTTATTATAGTTTATTTATTTAATATAATAATAGACTTTCTTATTAATAGTTTTTTTTTCTAAGATCTTTTTAATAGTATATTTTTTTTATAATTTAATTATTAGTTTAATATAAGAGTTAATATTAATTAAGATTATATTTATTATTAGTTTAAAAAAAGAAATATAAAAGATTAAATAAATTTTGATTTTTATTAAGAAGTTAAGTTTATAATTATTTATTAATATTTTCTTTTTTATAA